>CAMZMU010000075.1:1524948-1868049 GCA_947311845.1 Poa pratensis
GTCCAATGACCTGCAAATTTACGGGCGTCAATATTTGGAAGGAAGAAGACTTGTGGGCGAAGGAAGCGAACAAACGGAGCCACGAGGGCCAAAAGGAGTGGGCCCACGTGGCCCATGTACCTGGCCGCGTGGGACCCCCCATCTTGGGCCTCGGAGCTCCGCTGTCGTCGATCTTTCCTCCACCGACTCCGTTTTGACCTAAACACGCCTATAAAAATTATCCCCCGACGTTCTCTGGAAGGAGCACCACAGAAACACAGAAACACCGAAACAGAGACCTGGAGCTACAGATTGGAGGGGGAAAACTCCGGCGGGCGCTGCCGGCGTGGTCTCCATCTTCTCCAACGACTTCTCCCCGTCTCCATGATGAAGAGGGAGTAGTCCACCTCTGGACTATGGGTTTGTGGAAGTAACTTATGTATCTCTCTCTCTCTCGAGCTTCACTAATTAGTACCATATGAGCTGCTGAACATGATTACGGTCATCTATGTAATACCTTTGTGGTGGATCTTTTTATGAGTTAATATATGTTTGACATTGCAATGGTTTTTTTCAGTTATGAAAGTAGATGCATATTATGTACCCCGTTCTTATTTACTTGTTATGATCAAGCATGTTTATGAGCGTGTGAGGTGGAACGTGTGCATTAGTTGGAGTAACGGGGGTGGCTAGTGCGGTGAACGTGAGAGAAAGTTCGGCGATCCACTTGGTGTTTTACCTTACATTGTTACCTCACTAGGGATAAAAAGAAATACCATGCTACCGGAGATGTGGGTGTGACCATTGCCACTTCCTCCATGACTAGATCTAGCATGTTTCTTATTTAACTTCATGTCATGATACTTATTGCTATACTCTGAGTTATCTTAATTATCGAGGTGTTATGATTTAGTTCGCATCTTGGTGAGTATAAGAGAGACTAATAACCAAAGGTCTCTATGTTAGGACGTGATACCCATATAATTATAACTTTTCATTAAACTGTTGTGTTGCAATCTCATATGTCAACTCTAGTGTTCCATTGTCCACCACATTATTAAAGAGAGAGTGCATTTGTGAAACCATGAACCCCGGTCCATTTTTAATCATAAGAAACACCTTTCCAACCACTTTTACCACTTTTCCATTTTCTGCCATTTAAAAATCCGAAAATACAAAAACACTTTTACATCTTGCATTCATCATAAAAACCCAAAAATATCATTTATCATCGCTACACCATCCTTGCATATTTATTTACCACCATGCAACTTATTCTTGTTTGCATGGCATATTATCTTGATATCATTCTAACACCTTGTGCTTGACAACCACTAGGTGAGGTTGAGGACCAAAACATTTACTTTGTTTTGTAGGTAACCAAAAAAGGATAGGAAGATAAATCTGCACTACTGATTCCCCGAGAGTTCGATATTAAACCCTCGAGTCACCCTGGTGGGGAAAACACGTCTTCCACTTACTACACACTCTGCACTTGGAGTCTCAACCTAACCCATTTACTTTTCACGCAGGTACCACGCGAAGGGCTAGCAACTGTTTTCTGGCGCCATTGTGGGGTAACTACGTGAAGGGCCATCACACGTCAGCGAAGCATCAGCAGTCGACGGCACCTCGTTCAGTGGAAGCACGTTCTGGTGCACGACGTCGAGGGTGCTGGTAGACTTGGCAAGAGCGTCCTTCGCCTGGACGAAAGTAGCGCCGAGGTCACCTATAAACTTGGTCGAGTGATAACTCGTCACTGACCGTGTCAGTAGGTGCCGGCACGCCTATCGTCTCTGCAACAAATACCAGAAAGAGCAAAAATTAGTACATAATACCCAACGGGTACACGAGAGACAGGCAAGAGATAGTTGCTTACCTCTCACATTCTGCGCAAGGCCGGCCAGTCGCTCAGCATACTCTTTCTCGCGTACGACGGCTGCGGCCTTGGTGGCATCCACAATTTTCTTCGGCTCGGCGCGCTGAGCTTCGAGTTTTCCTCTAGCTCTTTCACCCGAGACTCAGCCGATGCCTTGTCGCCTTAATTTGATGGCAAGAAGCAATTCACAACAATCGACTAAGCAAAAACAGTGCAAAAAAACTTCGGGTACAGAATCAAAATATACTTACGAGTCAGTTGCTCCAAGTTAGCACGCAGACTGTTCCTCTCCTGCTCCACCTGGACAAAAGCCTTGCCTATTCCACCAGGTTGAGGTAGTAAGGCTGCAAGCACACGAAACCAGCATAAGTTATACATAATCAGTCCCATATGCGGACTCGACAAAAAGACACTTACGTGTTCAGTCCAAGGCGCAGGCTTCGCGGCGATGTCCCGACCTCCAGAGTTGCAGCACTCGTAGCCTTGGCCATTTCAATGGCAGTAGAAGTGGCCGTTGGTTGAGCAATATCAGGAGCAATGGGGGAGAGGTTCGGGTGCGCTGGAGTCAAAATTTTGTCGGACGGAGGAGTTGGAGGATGCACAGTCTCACAGCACTACGAGTGACAGAAGACAAACAACATAAGCAAAAATATCAACCAGCAGAAACTTCAGTGCAACAAAGCTCAGGAGCAAACTTGTGCTCTTCTTCCTCATCAGTATCGAGGTTGTCAAAGTTTGGGCCTCCAAAAAGCAGCTCCTCACCTGATTGGGGAGGAGGAGCTGATCTCAAAGGGCTCACATCCAAAGGAACAGCCTTGGCAGAAGGACAGGAGCCCGAGTCTCCGTCGTCCTCACATCTGACTCCTTCGTGAGTGAGCTTGTGGAAGAAGACAAACCTTGGGCCACCCGACGACGCTTGCGAGTGGGAAACCTCGCTCACATGGTCCGTCGTGGCTGGCTCTTCGGTCTGTACTTCCTCTGCCTCTCCCTCTTCAGCCTCTTCCATACGAGATGTGGTAGCTGAAGGTAGGGGTGATTCATCCCCTCCCTTCGTCTCTACCGTTTGCATCTCTGTTCATCAGTTGGGCCATTCTCGGGAAGGGGAGGAAGGGTTGACGCAGTCGAATGCCCCTGCACACAAAGGAGAACATCCAAAGAGTTAAAACATGCAAAAACAAAGGGTGACAAAAGCCCGATGACAGAAAGTACATAACAGCTAATCTTACTTCAAGCAAAGGGTTGTCAGCCCCATATGGAGTGACAGGGCAGTCAAGGTTGCACGGATCAGTTACCTTGATGCCGGTAATGGATCGCACGTGCGTGTCCAGCTCATTCTTCGACAACTCATCTGGGCTCATTCGGCTGGCGTCATGTGCACCTTCATACTGCCACATGGGATAAGCGCAGGCGCGAAGCGGCCACACCCGCAACTTGACAAAAGTGGCAATCAGATGCACACCAGTGACAGTGCCCAACATCTGGCAATCTCTCCAAAAGGGGTTGCGCTCGCTTCTTCTTCAGTCGACAAAGGATGGGCCCATGCGTTGGTCTTCTCCAGAGCCTTGGCAGCCGAAAAGGCAGGGAGGCCTGCTTGCTCCGTGGAGACGTAGAACCATTTGGTCCTCCACCCTTGTGCAGAATCGACTGGCTTCAGAGCAAAATAGCGGGTGTCGCCGCGCACTTGGATCCCGAAGCCGCCCACGGGGTAGGTGCGACCACCTCCCACATTTGGGCGAACGATGAAAATCGACTTCCACAACGGCCAACTGGGGAAACTCCCAGAAAACATTCACAGAGCGTGATAAAACACGCAATGTGCAGAATACCATTAGGGGTGAATCGTGGATTTGCACCCCATAGGCATACATAAGACCACGAACAAAATCGTGGAGGGGGAGCGAAAACCCTCTAGGAAGAAATTCCGCAAAACAAACTCGCTCATTAGTGCGAGGCTCGGGGAATACCTCCTTGGGCGATGGAGCGCGGACCGCTAACTGGTCCTCGGGTGGCAGCAGGCCCTTCTGGCGGAGCTTGACAAGGTGGGCATCCTTGATCGAGGATTTCGCCCAATCCCTGGTGCTCTTCTTCAGACCAGCAGCAGCTGCAGATGTGCTACCGCGGTTTTCTTTCTTTCCCTTCACTGCCGCCGCATCGGTTGCGGCAGCAGCAGTGGCGGCAGAACGCTTGTTGCCCGCTCCTTTCTTCATCTTCAAAGGGAAGGTGGCGGCGCGCGCAAAGCTCTGGCACAAGAACAATGGAGAGGAGCGCGAGGAAGAAGATGCAACAGGGGGCGGCGCAGGAGGCAAATGACTAGTAAAAAATTATGCCAGCGCCGTTCTCCCTATTTACCACAAGGCGAAAGCAACTTAACCGTTCAAACAAGAATCGTGTGCTCCGCGAGCAATCGTACCGTACACGTGGCAAGTGCGGAGGGCAACCGTCGTCGGCCACTCCGCCCACTACGCACGCAAAAAGAGGAGTCATAATCACCTCTCCGTAAAAAGTGGGCCAGAGCGGTCAAATCAAGTCCAAACGGCATCGTCGTTCGGTCAGCGTTGCACAATGGGCCCACCTATGTGTCACGTCCCATCCATCACAACATAGCGCACGCCACCGCGTGTCAGGCAGCGCATTCGCCGAAAACGTCATCCCTGACGTCATCTCAAAACGCTTTGATCAGAAATACATTCGAGTCTGCCCAACACATATCGGTCATTCGACTGCCTTGTTTGGTTCGGGTGTGGAAACGCAATGTTAAGGCAAAATTGGTCACTCGACCGTTCCTTCGACTGAGTCATATTACTCCCATCGGGAGCATATTAAAAAAATTCTTCGACTGGAGATGCTAAAGATAAAATGATTTTGAGATTATCCTCCATTACAAGCAATACAGCATAATCTCGGGGGCTACTCCCATCGGGAGCACTGTCGTGCACCCGATAGAATTATGGCAAAAAAAGTTCTTCGATTAACGTATGCAAGGTGAGAGGATCTGAGATTATCCTCCATTGCGAGCAATAAAGCACAATCTCGGGGGCTACTCCCATCGGGAGCGCTGTCGCGCACCCGATAGAATAACGACAAAGTGTCAATCGACAAATGTCTCGACTCAGTTCATATACAAAATCATACTCGAAACATTCCCGTGTTGCGTCCGCCGCAAATACCTCAGATGTTGCACGCATAGTGCAAAGGTAAGACCCACCGAACTTTTGAGCTGGGCTAAGGACCGTTCCAGCAACGTAAATCCTTATACTTTCCGTGTCAGCAGACATGATGAAAAATCCTGACGGACGCGTTGGGTAAAATTCAAATTTATGCTGCAGATCGACTCAGTAAGACCTCCGCGGCCTAGTCGAATCTGACCAGTTTGTTCCAGATTCGAGTCCGGGGACTCGAGTTTGATTGAAAGCTAGTAAGGTTTTACCCGAATGTGTAGTTAACCAGTCCCGATCCGTCGAGCGTACTGGGCCTGCTAAGCTATTATCCCTTGATTATCATAAGCAAAAACCACAGTCGATGAGATACTCGACATAGCCAACATGTGCTATTCATACAGGAATTCCAATTATAGTATACAGAATACAAAGCATATGACGTGCACTTACGAACGAGTCCATGCCCGATTCTTCGAGTCAGACAAGTACTCGGGGCTACTGACAAGGGTATACATCTCGGGTACCCTACCGTGAGGGTACCTGGTGCACGTGGCACTAAGGCCCAATAGCGAAGAGCATATTCGAAGCCCAAGACCAGAGGCCCAGGAAGATGGAGTATCCTCCAAGATTAGTCATAGGCATAGTCGGTTTAGGCTTTCCTTACGTGTAAACTAGGTCGGTTATGAACTCCCGAGACCCAGCCTATTTAAAGGCTGGAGGGGTGCCGATCTAGGACAAGCCATACTCAGACCACCAAAGCTCTAGCGAGATCGACATCTCGCCAGAGCCTCCTTGTAACCGCATAATCTCACACGATCAATAACAGACAAGCAGGAAGTAGGGTCTTTACCTCCACCCGAGAGGCCTGAACCTGGGTAAATCTTTGCCTCTGCTTGTCAGCCGACGAAACTAGCAGTACTACCACGTTCTCTCCCCATAATCTCAACCCTAGGTCCTTAACCATGGGATTTGATGAGTGTACCCTCATCAAGAACATTGTACACTTTTGCAACTATTAGTAGGTTAGTCCAAATAAATCATAAACTTAATATAAAAACAAGTGCCAAAGGTATAATATTAACATGAAACAATCAAAAATTATAGATACGTTTTGGACGTATCAGCGAGTGTGTATCGTTAATGATCTTGGCACTAGCAAAAGTAGAAGGAATCATCGTCAAAAATCAAAAAAAATGACATGAGTAGTGCCAAGTATCATCTCTTGTAGGTTACGACAAAGCTGAAACCGCCAAAGTGAGTGTGAGTGTTTAACACTTGTGCAAATCCGTTGCCCACCAAAAGGCAATTGAAATAACGTCCCTCTCGTGTTGGTGTGACATTTGAGCACGTAGTCTTCGTTAGGTTGTCTATCTTCGAGTGCTCGCCCTTTGGTCGCCCAACCTCATCATTCGCTTTTGTGTGTGTTTCTTGATACTTTGTGGTTGGAGTTTCTTTGGTAACTTGATCATTATGGATTTTCTCTACCTTTGACAATACGCTTTTCGCCGAGTTTGCTTGATTTCCGTTGCCACTTCATACCTTCCTATCCTCATAAGTGTGTGTGTCGGGTGTTAGAACCGGATTCTCTCCTCTCAAGCCACATTATACTTGGGATATAGTTTGTCTTGGTTTTCCTTGCCCCATATCTCACTTGTTCTTGAGAAAATGTTTAGGAGAAGTACAAACGGAAGCTCAAGCTCGGACGATGAAATCCACAGTGGACTTCGAGGTGATCATGGCTATGTCACACATACCGAGTTTGTTGGTCTTCGACACCTTCTTCGTGATGGCCTAGGACGCTACGTGCGCCGTCTTCAAGCTCAAGAGGCCAACTTCAACGACCGCATGCATGCGCAAGAAGCATCTATGGAGCGGGTGACCGAAGCTCTCAACAACCTTGTGCGACAACAAGCCTCTTCTTCATCACGCTCAAGTCGTATAAGAAGCACCTCAAGGTCGACACAAGCACGTCATGGACGTCATGGCCCTCGCCAAGAAGATCCGCAACAAGAACGTCAACATAACCCAAGGCGCGACGCCCATGAACGACCTCGTCATAACGTGGAACAACCACATGCGCCTCACGTGAACAATGCCAATGCGCATCAAGAACAACCTCACCAAAATGATGAACGTTGTGAACGCATACCGTCAGCACCACCGCAACAACGCGATCGTCATGACCATTGGCTAATGACAATGGCGTACCGAGTGCGAATGACTTTGATGAACAAGGACGTCATCCCCGTCATCCTCCAAGGCCACGCCATCAAAATCATGACAATGCGAACAATAACGAACAACCCATTCCTCAACAAGAGCGCCATCCTCGCCATGATCCTCGTCCTCGTCAAGAACTTCCACATGATCGTCAACAACACAACCGTTCCGAGTCAAGTGATAGCGAGTCAAGCCAACACAATGGTGATGGGCTCAATCGAAGGAGACGTGGACGTGCATTCCCACGTGGTGACTATCGCGGCGACTATGATGACTTGAACAACGTTCGCTTTGATATACCGAAGTTCTTCGGCACAAGTGATCCGGAAGCTTACTTCTCATGGGTACTCAAGGTTGACAAGATCTTCTGCGTACAACGCTTCTTCGACAACAAGAAGGTTGCCTTAGCCTCGATGGAGTTTGAAGAATATGCTCTCTTGTGGTGGGAACAACTCCAAGATGCACGCATCGCTAACCACCAACAACCAATCGACACTTGGGTTGAAATGAAAAAAATAATGTACAAGCGCTTCGTGCCAAGCCACTACACTCGAGACTTGTACAAGAAGTTGCAAGAGTTGAAGCAAGGGTTGAAGTCGGTTGATGAGTACTATAAGGAGATGGAAATCTCGATGATGAGAGCCAATGTCAACGAGTACAAAGAGCAATCCATGGCTCGCTTCATGAATGGCCTCAACTATCCAATCAAGAAGATCGTGGAGTTCCAACCATATGCCTCTTTGGTTGAGCTAGTACATCAAGCTACAAAGGCCGAGCGTCATGTGCTTGAAGAGCTCAAATACCTCAAGACAAAGGCATTTTTCGCCAACAAACCCTCCTCATCAACGAACACACCAACTCAAGCTCCTCCTCAAGCTAGCACGAAAGGCACGACAAGAGCTTCTACATCCACCACTCAAGCACCTCAACCCTTCAAGAAGGCACCTTCATCTAGCAATGCACCTCAAGGATCGTCGTCCGGAACAAGACTCTTGCAATGCTACAAGTGCGGAGGACAAGGGCACAAATCCTTTGAGTGCACCAACAAGAAGGTCATGATCATCAATGACATGGGAGAGTATGAATCCATGAGTGAAGATGAGTACAATGCCTTGAACAAAGTCGCCACAATGCAAAGTGTGCACGAAGAATCAAATGAGATATATTGTGATGGCGATAACAACCCCTCGTTGGTTGTGACAAGAATTTTGACCGCCAATGTCCCCGTTGAAGAAGACCAAAGATGCAATTTGTTTCAAACAAGAGCGGGCATCAATGGAAAGTCCATCAAGGTCATCATCGATGGTGGAAGTTGTCACTTGGCGAGTAAGGAACTTTGTGACAAGCTCAACTTGAAGTTCAAGAAGCACCCACATCCATACCATGTGCAATGTGTCGTGGGGTAATCACGGCAGATGCCATACGGGGTGGCTTAACTCGGGTGTGAGCCAGGCGACGTAGGATTCACAGAGAGGTAGCACACGCAGAGTTTACCCAGGTTCGGCCCCTCTGTATGAGGTAAAGACCTACTCCTGCTTGTATGTATTTGGATCTGAATGGGGTGTACAATGGTGTGCGCACCAGAGCTTGCGGGTGCTCCGGAGGCTATGGAATGAGATGAGTCCCCCTCTAGGGTTGCTCCCTGCCGGCTTTATATAGGGAACCGGCTAGGGTTTACAGGGAATGACGGGTTCTGCTGGCGGCGCTAGCTATCCTGCCTACAAGTACGGCTTCGTGGAGCGCAATCTTCGGGATACGCAATCGCAGACTGATTCAAAGATATTTGCTGCCGCCTCCCCGAGCCGTCATACCGGGATCCTCGGGGACCCGGTATCCTGGAAGATGTACACCGGGTGGGCTTTGGGCCACCCGGCCTTGAGGGCCGACTCGGGGTCCTGGGACTACCCGGTTGGTCATTCCCCCATCATTAGCCCCCGAGTTCGTCAGGGACTCGTCTCCGGCTTGGTCTTCATCTTGCGAATTGCCGGGTCGTGTCGTTGAACAAACTCCTGAAACAGAGAAAAAGAAACAAGGGGTCGGAGTGGTGGATTTTGGCTTTTAACGTCCGGTCTAACTCAAGTTTTTGTTTGATGCCGGCTTGTGCCCGTTGGGACGTTTGCCATTCCGACTCGCCTCTGTGCGGGTTGTTGATGCATCCAAAATTCATCTACTTTTTCAAGTACTTTGCCTCATAATTTGCTCCGGAATCTTCTCATATTTGAATAAAACTGCTGAATCTGACGCTGTTTTTAGCAAAGTCTCTTCTCTGGCTATTTTGCAGGAAATAAATCGGGGAAAAATACCACGCCAATTTTTATGGAAAAGAAGGCAATGGACCAAAGATGGACACAAGGAAGCGCTCGAGGGCCAAAAGGGGGGTCCCACGCGGCCCCTGTACCTGGCCGCGTGGGCCCACCCAAATGGGCCTCGGGCACCGCCTCGCCTTCGGTCTTCGACGTACCCCCTCATATATACAAAAAGTGCTTGCCCTAGAGGAGAGGAGTTTTCGCGAAACAGAACGCCGCCACCATCACGATCTTCGTTTCGGGGACAGATTGATCCAGGATTTCTCCTCCGGTGGAGGGATCCGGAGGCCGTCTTCACCGCCTTCATCACCGCCTTCATCTCCATCGACCATGAGCCCCTTCACCATCACCATGTGTGAGTAGTCCGCTGTAGGCATGTGAGGTGGATGGGGATTGGATGAGATTGATCATGTAATGCTACCCGTTGTTCGGGATTTTAGGGTTTTATCTTGAGGATACTTTTGTATTGTGTTGATGCACTCTTGCTATGTTTAATGCTTGCTACTAGGGCCCGAGTGGCATGATTTCAGTACTGAACTTATATTGCCCCATCATATATTTGAGTTTGGTATTTATCTGCAAAGTGTATCACCTGCTATTATGTTGAACCTGCGAACCCTAAACGTGACATATAGGGAAAACAAGGGGGAGATGTTTTAGTTTGAGGATTCTATGTGTTCATGAAGTGTTAATGCATTGTTCCGGTCTATTCGAAAGGGTAGACCTTAATTACCTGTAGTTCCAAGTTGGCCCCGGTGAAATGGGCAGGTTGGACAATAGATGTTGTGCAAATTCTCTTGGTTAGTACGCACAACTAAATATGGAACACATACCTACATATATCGGAGTTAGAGATAGGTCCCATTGTTATTTGTTTCTTATTATATGATCAATCTCATTCTTGCAACACCCCGCTATCACCTCATGCCTACGTTTTAAATCTCTGAGTTACACTTTCACTTTTCCGGTGAAAACTGGGAAACACTTGTTCACTGCTACTGTTCTGCTTGTTACTTGAATCATACTACTGCCATCACTATTACTGCTGCAAGTTATTGATATACAGGTGTGGTTGAGAGTGACGCCTCAATTGCCAAGGTCTTATTGATATTCTTGTGTTCCCATCGAGTCGAACTATAAATTTGGGTAATACTTCCCAACGAAGACTTCAGCGATCCCCTATACTTGTGGGTATCAAGACGTTTTCTGGCGCCGTTGCCGGGGAACCTAGCTTTATTGGTAAGACAACTTGTTATCATCTATTTGCTGCTTTTGCTTGTTCCTAACCATGGGAAAGGAAAAGACTACTCCGAAGGAAGTGAGGCCTTCAACTACTCGCAGAGGTACGGATTTGCCAAGTAGGCCAAACTTTTCACCTAATGTTGCTTCTGCTGTTGCTCCTAAGAAAAAGGAAAGGTTTTATCTAGTTCACCATTGTCTAAAATGTCTACTAGTAATGAAAATGATTTATTATGTGGTAGCATAGACAAAGAAGTGACACCTGAAACATCTGAGATAACTGAAACACCTGAAAATCTGGAATCTTCTACTAATGAAAATGTGGAATCTGAGTTAGAAGATAATGAATACTGTGATGATGAATTTGAAACTTCTTCTGAGGAAGAGGAGGCATTTACTATGGCTTTTATGAATTCTGACTTTGATAAATTGGATAAACTTGATAGCTATAAAAATTCTCCTCTTGATGGATATTTTCCTATTACTGAGAAAATGAATGCTCCTGCTATTAAAATTAAAGATAAAGATTATGAGTTTAGTGTTGATCCTGAAATAATTGAAAAAGCTGAAAAATATAAGTTTTATGGTAGAGAGGATGAGTTTCCTTTTGAACACATTGCTGTCTTGCATGACTTATCTGTGTTATTTGGTAAAGATGAAATCCATCAACGCTACTATTTCTTAAAGCTGTTTCCTTTTACTTTGGGAGGAAGTGCTAAAACTTGGTATAATCGTTTAGAACCTGGATGTATTACTAGCAAGGAAGAATGTTTGCAGGTATTCTATAATAAGTATTTCCCTGCTGATAAGATTCATGGTTTGACTGTTGCGATTAGCAGCTTTTCACAGAAAGAGAAGGAGGATTTACCCCAAGCTTGGGGGAGGTATAGTAAGATGGTTAGGAAATGTCCTACCCATGGCTTCAAGAGTAATGAAATACTTGATATATTTTACAATGGTCTAACCGAAAACACCAGAGGCTATCTTGATGGTATTGCAGGTAATGTTTTCAGGGAAAGGACCGTTGATGAAGCAACTGAGCTATTGGAGACTATCTCTAGGAATTATGAAGACTGGAATATTGAAGAGATATTTCCGGAGAAGAAAGGAGGCATGCTCAAATTGGATAACGAAACAATGAAAGAAGCTTCCAAGGCTATTAAAGAGAAGGGAATTAAAACCTCTCATCTTAAGGAATTATCTGAAATGGGTGTTAAACTTCCTGATGATCAACCATGTTTTCCAATTCAAGTCAATGCTATTAGCTCCATAAAAGGTAATGAAAAGGTAACACCTCCTGTTGATGTATCCTACATGAATGATTTTGCTTATCATCATAATCCTGAGGAGCATAATATTAGAATGACTATTATGGAGAACTCTCACAAAATTAAATCTCTTCGAGAAAGTTTACATGCTAGTGTGGGAGAGGTAAAAAGAATTGTTAAACACTGTGAGATGATGAATAATCAAGTTGAACAAATGGTTTCTCTTCAAAATCAATTGTATGAAAGTCTTATGGTGAAGAAACAGGTTTGTGGAGTTAACACTAGGGGAGGTGCAAGTACTCAGGATCCTGATTTTCCTGAAGCCATCCCAAGAGAAAAGAACAAGAAGCTCTCAAGAAGAAATCTTCTGCAGGAAAATCTCCCAATGAAAACAAGGACATTGATGACTCTGAAGAGCAAGATAAGGATATTTCTATTTCTGATGCTGAGACTGAAGATAATAATAATGAAGAAGAAGAATCACCTTCACCTGAAGAAGAGCCACAAGAGGATGAAAATATTGAAGAACCTGAACCTAATGATAAAGAAGACCCTCCACCATCTACTGAGAAGAATAAGAAGAAGAGCCATCCTAATCCACAAAGAGGTAAAGATAGGGATCCGTGGGTACAAAAACCCATACCATATCCCCAAGAGGTAATAAAAACTTTGGATGATGCTAGATTTGAGAAATTCTTTGAGTTGATTAAGTCTTTGTGTTTGCAAATTCCTCTTGTTGATGCTATTAAAATCCCTCCATATTCCAAATACATGAAAGACATTGTGACTAATAAAAGAAAGATTCCTACTGATGCAATAACTGCTATGCTTGCTGAATATTCCTTTAAAGGGAAAATGCCTGAAAAACGTGGTGATCCTGGTATTCCAACTATTCCTTGTCATATTAAAGAAACTTACGTGAAATATGCTCTATGTGACTTAGGAGCTGGTGTTAGTGTTATGCCTTTTTCTTTATATAAGAAACTTAACCTAAACAAATTGGTTCCAACTGAAGTATCATTACAAATGGCTGATAAATCAACTGCTGTGCCTATAGGAATATGTGAGGATGTCCCTATCTCTATTGCTAATGTGTTAATCCCTACAGACTTTGTTGTGTTAGAAATGCCTGAAGATGATAATTTGTCTATTATTCTTGGAAGACCCTTTTTAAACACTGCAGGGGCTGTTATAAATTGCACTGAGAGCAAGGTAACATTCAATGTCAAGGGAAATGAGCACACTATCTATTTTCCTAAGAAGAAATCTGTTACTATGGTAAGCCAGAGTGTGAACTCCATTAAAAGGAATACTCTTATAATAGGAAGCTTTGAGTTTGCATTGCCACCTCCTGAACCAAAATATGCTATCTTAATGATTGGAACTATTCCAATCAAATATGAGGTGACTTGAAATTGCTCAGAAACATATAAAATAAAGAATCTTGTGTTATATCTTTTGCATATTATTAATGAGACTTGATCAACCTCATTCTAATGTGAAAATGATGCAAACTTGATTCCCATAAAAATTGCATTTTTAGTTGTATTCATTATAGAATTTTAGAGTATTTGCATGGATATAATTATTTCAAAGTGCAGAAATTCCAGATGAAGTTTGAAAAATTCTGTTCAGAATTTCTCTAAAAATTCCAGAAAAATTGGAGGTAAGTTATTTTACCAGAGGAACTAACAGCCAAAAGGGAGACACCAGAGGGCCACCAGGGCCCAAAAGGGGGTGTCCCACGCGGCCACAGTACCTGGCCGCGTGGGACCCACTATTTTGGCCCACAGAGGGGGTTAGGTGAGTATCCAGTGCCCATCTCCTTCCCCTCGACAGGAAACCAGCCCCAGGTATTTTTCCCAAATTTTCTCGAGCTCTCTTCCTGCTATCCTTGGATCTCCAAGTTTAGGGCAGATTTTTCAAATCTGTTTGGTGGGATTGCTCATTGGTATGTGACTCCTCCACTCATCCAATTACTTTTTGTTCTTATGCCTCATGCATGAAGTATTTTGCTGCACTAGGTGTCACCCTTTTATGCTTAGGAAATCCATAGATTCAAGTTTTTAGTTGATATTGATGCATGATATTGATGTGGAGACTATTTATGGATGGCTTAATGTTGTTTTAAGGTGTTACATCTTGATTTTTGTTGAATATTGTTTTTGGGCAGCAAGGTATCATGTTTAGCAAGGGCAAAGCTTTGGTTGGGATGAGCCAAGACCAAGAAGAAGAGTGCAAAGTCTCCCTCAATTATGATGACCACCATCTTGGGAGGATGATGCATTCTTTGTAGGGGAGAAGCTGAAAATACATACAACAAGATGGCAAGATCCCTATGTTCTTGAACAATGGGGATCAAAGAGGACTTCGACACCTTCGCTACAACTGGTTTACTTAGGTTTCTCAGAACCCCAAGATACATATGAGAACTCTCTCGGGAATTCTCTCTACCTTCAGATTTGAGGGACCGGAGCCCCAAGCACAGGAAGAAAGTAAGGCACCCTCTTACCTTTGTTTGCAAATTTACTATGAGAGGTGAGCGCCTTGTTATGTCTCTAGGGGAATTTTGCAATGCTATTGGTGTAGAAAATTCAGGGAGTTGGAGTGAAACTCGTGCTGATACCAACCATGAGCTTGTTGAGTTTTGGCATACTATATCTGTAAACTCTCATGATAGATTAAATAGGGGTAAATTTACTCATATACAGCACCCAAGTTTGAGATATTTTGCGTTGTTTCTTGCAAGAGGATTTCTTGCTAGGGATAACAATTCTGCTTGCACTGGACCAATGGTTTATCTACTAAAATGTGCAAAAGAAAATACACCGTGTGAATATAACTTGGGAGTCATACTTGCTAGATCTTTGCATACTGCTGTGAGTAGAAATATTACTGATCAAACTCCTATTTATGCTGGTGCTATTGCTACTATGGTGTACAATTACATTAAAAACGAGAGAGGATATGGTGATAACATGGGTACTCTAGTGCGAGAGTCCAAATTACTTGATTTTGCTTTGACTACTCGCATGGATATAAGTACGTTGTATGGGGAACATTATCTGTATAACTATTTGAGCACTAGTGGGCAGCGAGTGTCCATTAGGCTCCCCCGTACTGACCTTTTTGACAGGAGTACCGGAAAATGGATAGTGGAAGAGGCGCCGCCTCAGGAGGAGCCACAAGCTCCAGAGACACAGGGGTACATACCTCAGGCGGAGCCCCTGTACCCAAGCATGCAAGGCTACCCATATAGTTACTACCCTGGAAGTGGAAGTGGATACGGCAACTACCCAGGATACTAGCTTGATCGCAAGCTTGGGGGAGTACTTCTCTTACTCTCCATTCATTGTTTTATATCACCGTTATATTGCTATGATAAGTTTCTTGAAAACGCAAAAACACAAAAAGATTTTATTTGTTTCTTTTACTTCTGGTTGTTTGTCTTTTGTTTCTTAGAACGAAAAATAACAAAAATATTTTCGTTTTCTTGAAACAAACGCAAAAACGGAGGTGCAGAAATTGCTGAAATCTGCTCGCTGTTTTATTTTTCATTTTTTCTCTGTAACTCCGATTGAGCTGAAATTTTAACCACTGCTGCAACACATCATAACCTACACACACGTAAAATATGAGATTTTTCTGAGGTGTCTAGGTAGGGTAAAAACAGTACTGTATGCAGTGACATTTTCGGCAGATTTGAGTTTTCATTGCGCAGTTCAAGATGGGAGAGGAGAACAACGATGATGAGTTGATGGTGCATGAAGTGGATGAAAGGTATGACACCTTTGCCGTGTTTATGTGGACTTTTAATAACAGCAAGTGTGCACATCATAATTTCTTTGACATCTAGTAAAGTGGTAGCAAACGTTTATCTTTTCCGTGTTCTAGTATGTTATATGATGATGCAAGTGAAATAATTTAAGTGACAATACTTGGTTATGGATTGATTAATTGTGGTTTTAAACAAAGGTCTACGCATCCCATTGTGCTTACTAAACTTGCCAATTAAAAGAGAGTAAAGAATTTTCCAAATGTTAAACATGAAGTCATATGCTTGACAGGCTTAGTGGTTTAGAGTTAGCTGAAATGTGCTGACACATGGAAAGCTTTCAACATTGCACTAAATTATATTCCGTTGATATCATGTACTTTTGTCTATGGATGCTATCATGTGCGAAATAAAAGCGGAAACTTAGTAAGTTTGTTGAGTGAGAATAATTGGCTAGAGAGACGCCTGGGCCGCCAACCTAAGCCATGCATCATTCATGGTGGAAGTTTACAGCATACTATAGTGAACATTCAGTGATGCACTTCATAATAAAAAGCTACAAATAGTAAATAAAAGAGTGCTGAGATTGTTCATTGTCTGTTTATCTTGTTGTTTGGACACGGGTTTATTCCATGTCCTGGGATAAGAGGTACCCCAGTTGACGCTCTTGATGACGCTATTATTACTTGCAATGACTGAAAAACTCGAACTACCTAGTGACCCAAGTTGAGTAGCCATGGTGTAGGTACTCGTATTCACGGGGCATGAGACTTTCAACCATGAGTTGGTCAAGCATATGAGTCATATTAATGATTGCCAAAGGGTTTGATAAAACTAAGAGCAAGGTTGTAAGCACAATGATTTTACTAGTCAACAAAAGAAGAATCAAAAGATCTCAAAAATCTTGTCATGATCTATCAATAGCGATGCAAGAACCTTTGTTTATTTCTACAGTTGAGCAAACTTATCCAAGTGTTGACACTACATGTTATTCCTCTTGCAGCAAATATAAATGCTTTAACATTGACTAGATATACTTTTGCTAGCATCTTGTTATTTGTTATTGAAGCTATGTTTTGAATGCTTGTTGGTATTAAACGGTGTTACATATGCAATGCAAAGTTCTTGTCAAAGTCTTTTTATCGCTTCTGCACTATGTTTGAGTTGTTCGAGGACAAACAACGAGCTAAGCTTGGGGGAGCTGATGCATCCAAAATGCATCTACTTTTCCAAGTACTTTGCCTCATAATTTGCTCCGGAATCTTCTCATATTTGAATAAAACTGCTGAATCTGACGCTGTTTTTAGCAAAGTCTCTTCTGGCTATTTTGCAGGAAATTAAATCGGGGAAAAATACCACGTCAATTTTTATGGAAAAGGAAGGCAATGGACAAAGATGGACACAAGGAAGCGCTCGAGGGCCAAATGGGGGGTCCCACGCGGCCCCTGTACCTGGCCGCGTGGGCCCACCCAAATGGGCCTCGGGCACCGCCTCGCCTTCGGTCTTCGACGTACCCCCTCATATATACGAAAAGTGCGTGCCCTAGAAGGAGAGGAGTTTTCGCGAAACAGAACGCCGCCACCATCACGATCTTCGTTTCGGGGACAGATTGATCCAGGATTTCTCCTCCGGTGGAGGGATCCGGAGACCGTCTTCACCGCCATCACCGCCTTCATCTCCATCGACCATGAGCCCCTTCACCATCACCATGTGTGAGTAGTCCGCTGTAGGCATGTGAGGTGGATGGGGATTGGATGAGATTGATCATGTAATGCTACCCGTTGTTCGGGATTTTAGGGTTTTATCTTGAGGATACTTTTGTATTGTGTTGATGCACTCTTGCTATGTTTAATGCTTGCTACTAGGGCCCGAGTGGCATGATTTCAGTACTGAACTTATATTGCCCCATCATATATTTGAGTTTGGTATTTATCTGCAAAGTGTATCACCTGCTATTATGTTGAACCTGCGAACCCTAAACGTGACATATAGGGAAAACAAGGGGGAGATGTTTTAGTTTGAGGATTCTATGTGTTCATGAAGTGTTAATGCATTGTTCCGGTCTATTCGAAAGGGTAGACCTTAATTACCTGTAGTTCCAAGTTGGCCCCGGTGAAATGGGCAGGTTGGACAATAGATGTTGTGCAAATTCTCTTGGTTAGTACGCACAACTAAATATGGAACACATACCTACATATATCGGAGTTAGAGATAGGTCCCATTGTTATTTGTTTCTTATTATATGATCAATCTCATTCTTGCAACACCCCGCTATCACCTCATGCCTACGTTTTAAATCTCTGAGTTACACTTTCACTTTTCCGGTGAAAACTGGGAAACACTTGTTCACTGCTACTGTTCTGCTTGTTACTTGAATCATACTACTGCCATCACTATTACTGCTGCAAGTTATTGATATACAGGTGTGGTTGAGAGTGACGCCTCAATTGCCAAGGTCTTATTGATATTCTTGTGTTCCCATCGAGTCGAACTATAAATTTGGGTAATACTTCCCAACGAAGACTTCAGCGATCCCCTATACTTGTGGGTATCAGTTGTCTCCTCGTCTTCTCCGCCTGACATCACGGCATCTTTGACCGCTTGTCCTATAGTCTCTGTCTGTCTGACGCCGAGTCGACTGATGGGACTTGACGGCGCATCGACTGCCTCCACCTCGGGATGGAGCAATGGTAATGATGATGTCTTTTGACCCGCACGCGCCTGATCCATCGGTCCGAAACGTCTTGACAGGGTGACGTGGCCAAATCTGAGCCGCGTTTTTCGGCACGCTCCCGTGGAAACCGAGGCGTCGTGCGGGAACCGAGGCGTCGTGCGACGTGGCGATAGTGGACGACGTGGGCGGCGCCATTTACTGCGCTAACGGCTCCACTCACAGTGCGTATTAAAGAGGCAAGGGAGCGCGGCTAGTGAGTTCACGCTCCACTTCTTCCTCGCGCTCGCCGTTTCTCCTCAAAACAGTTCGCGCCCGAGCTCTTCGCCGCACCGCCACTGCAGCCATTGGACATTCCTGCTCCTCCCCCTCTCTTCCGGCCAAGATGGTGGCGCCCAAGAACAAGTGGGAGAGGTCGTCGGTGACGACGCAGGCGTTGGAGCAAGCCGCCAACGAGGGTTTGTTGCTGCCGGCGTCGGAGCGTCGGTGGCGCATCGCCACCGCGGATCCACGCCCGCGACCGTCGCCGGGCGAGTTCGTCGCCTTCCTCGAGTTCCTCGAGCGCGGGCTGGGCTTCCCCACGTCGGAGTTCTTCCGGCGCTTCCTTGACTTCTACGGGCTACAGGTACATGACCTGACGCCCAACTCGATCCTCCACCACGCTTGCTTCGTTACCCTATGCGAGGGTTATTTCGGGTGCGCCCCGTTCTTCCCGCTGTGGCTGTGGATCTTCCACGGCAAGCTGGGGAAGAGCGGTGACATGTCGCCTTGCGGCGGCCTCAACTTCCAAGTCCGCGGCGACGTCGACTACCTGGATCTCGGCCTCCCCTCCAAAGTGTATTGGAGGAAATCAGGCTTCTACATGCGGGAGCCGGCGCCTGATGGCGAGATCGGGATTCCTCCCTTTTCGCCATCGCCGAGCCGGCCATGCAATCTTCTAGAGCTGTCACGCGATGCCGACTTGCCCATGGTGCGCCGGCTGGTGGCGCGACTCCAGGAGTTGAAGAAAGAGGGGCTGACGGGTCTGAACCTCATTGCCACCTGGGTGAAGAGGAAGATCGCGCCTCTACAGCACCGGCCCTCGCTGATCTGCGAGTACACGGGGACGAAGGACCCGCGGCGCCATGACCCGACATTGTTCGAGTCGGTAGAGCAGTTCACGCTGCGGATGAAGCGGATCACGGTCCACCCGGCTCCCGAGTGGATCGTGGGCGGCTTGGAGGCCTTCACCGCCAAGCATCCGGCTCCTGAGGTGAGTCCCTCTACTTGACGATTCGAATTACTTTCCTCTTCTTGGTCTTTTTATACCGATCCTTCCTGCTCGTCGAATTCAGAAGTTCCGATCGCTTGTTGGGCTGCCTCCGATCCGTGGAGATGCTCCCACGGTGCTTGCCGGCCCCAACGACGTTGTCGAGCGCGACTCCGACGACGAAGCCGACAGCACCACCATGGCCAACGAGGCCACCTTCTCCTCCCGCCAACCGATCCCCATCCTGTCTGAGGATGAGGAGGAAGGAGAAGAAGGAAGAGAAGAACGCGCCGGGTCCAAAAACCCGGCGCCTGTTGAAGATGATGATGACGATGATCAGCCGCTCCGCATCCGGCGGAGGCGTAGGCCTACGGCTGAGGACGCCGGGCCCAACTCAAAGCGCTCCAGGTCAGCG
This sequence comes from Poa pratensis, assembly GCA_947311845.1. Taxonomy (NCBI): domain Eukaryota; kingdom Viridiplantae; phylum Streptophyta; class Magnoliopsida; order Poales; family Poaceae; genus Poa; species Poa pratensis. The sequence continues at coordinate 1,545,108 of CAMZMU010000075.1, forward strand.
AACTCGACGCCGCCGCCACCAGAACGATCGGCTGGGGCTGCCGTGCAGCGCATTGTCATTGCCAAGCGGAGGCAGAAGGCCTTGCGGGACATCCCTGCGAGGGCCCGCGCCGACTCGCCTCCTGCGCCTTGCTTCGAGGGGTGCGGACCTCGACTCTCCCACCTGTGGGTGACAGGTCAGCCGCTGATCCTCATCCGAAGTTCCGTTGGAGACGCTATCTTGAGTTTGACCCGTGCGAGTGTCGCAGGGCTGAGGACGCGTCCCTCAGCGAAATGGAGGATGCACCGGAGAACGACTCCCAGCGGGCGGGACCCGCTGCGCACGTCACGGAGCCGACTGCGAGAGCGCCAACTCCTCCGCCTTCCGCCGGCAGAGGCGATGAAGTTATTGTGCCCCCTCGACCCGAGGGGGCCACTATTGATGACACCGTGCCAGCTGGCACAGGGGACGCCGCGTCTGTGCCAGAGACGGCGCTGATGGTGACGGCGACTCGCGCCGCCGCGACGGCTTCCTCACTGGGTGGGCTGATTGCCCAGCCCCCGAGCTCCGCCCCGGGTGCATCTGCTCCCAGGCCAGACTTCCGAGCCGCCATCCAGATAGCGATGGATGCGCACCAGGTACGTAGAATCTTTCTTGCACCTGTTGCGCCCGTAGCGTATATGTAGCCCCCAAGGCCCGAGACGTGTTCGTGGAAAGCGGCTTGGGTCTTCATAGTCTTCTGGATGCGATGTTTAGCAAATAGCGTGTTCCCCGGTTTGCCAATGTCGAAGTAGAGACAGGCCGGTGGCGGGTGTAGATGCAGATGCCACTCGGGGCGTAGCCCCCGAGTTCCTGACCCGGCGTATTTTGTATTTTTGTTGGGGCTAGCCCCCGGGTTAGCAAATGTTGATGTAGAGGTAACCCGTGGCGTAGCCCCCATGCTTCTCCATGATTGATCACTGTCTTGTGTACTGCAGGAGCTGTCCTGGCTCCTTGAAGCCGAACAGCAGGAGACCGCCGCCTGCAGGATGAGCTGAAGACTGCTGAGCACCAGCAACTGCTGGCCGCGCAGGAGAGCCGGCACACCGAGGCGTTTGCCGCGGTGCAGGAATCCTGCGAGCGGCTTAGCAAGCAGAAGGAGGAGGCGGACGCCGCCCTCACCCAGACGACCAAGGGGTACGGCGAGGACCTCGAGAAGCTCGAGCGCAAATCCGTCGAGGCCGAGCGCGAGATGAAGGAGCTGACCGAGCGGCTTCCCAGCCTCGCCATCGGCATCTGGGGTAAAGTTTCCATGCGGCTTTTTACGTTTTGTGCCTGCTTGACTTGTGGCATTGTTGCTGAAGTTTGTTCTGTTGAACAGGCGAGGAAACGGCTGGCCTGACGTCTGCGGAGCACGTCCACCGGATCGGTGTCTTCGCCCGTGACGTTCACGGCTTGGCCAGCAATGTCGTCCGGATGCTGTCGCCCAAGGAAGGTGTCCCCGCACCCGTCTGCAAGGTCTTGCGGGTTCTGGAGCTGATGCCCCAGGTGATCACCTGGGTGCGGGAGTCGTCCGCCCGAGCCGGCGCGTGCGTTGCACTCGGGCTTGTGCGGGGTCGGTACAAGCAGACGAACGTTGACAAGATCACGGCCAGCATCCCGACCGATAGCAGCGGCCGGGAAATAGTTCTGCAGCCGGTGTTCGAGTACTGCGCCCCGTACGCCTGCCGAGCTGCCAAGATGGTCGACCACGACGACTTCGTCTTCGACGTGGTGCCAGAGGGCAACGACCTTGGTGAAGTGGCGGACAGGGAGCTGGCGTCGGAGTACCTTTTTGCAAGGGCTTCGGCTCTGCCACCGCCGGCTGCGACGAACGAGGCGTCAACGTCTTCTGCTCGGGCGGCCCCACCGTCTTGAAGTTTGCTCCCCTGCTTTCAAAAGAGGGGTTATTTTGAAGTAGTTAGGGTTTGTCGCCTGCGGGCAAAAAAATATTATGTAATGAAACAAGTATGCTATGTGCCGGGTTGCGTTTCAGCATGCGACTCTGCAGCTTATTGATTTGGTTTTGGCACTCCCATGCTTGTTTTTTGTGCGCTTATCGTCACTTTGTTTGTTTTTTGCTTGTTTGTAAGCTAGTCGACGTGCGACCTCGCCAAGTGTGCTTCGCGTGATTTTTTTCGTGACGCGCGCGGTACCCATGGTGACAAAGTCCGAGTGCGGCTTCATTGTCAAGTTAGGTTTGAACCGGCTGCACTACTTTTTCACTTTTTGCGGGTAGCTGACGACTTGGGAGAAAACAACAATTTCTATGATTTGCTGCATGAGCAGGGGTCCAGTGGTGAGTCGCGCATCGTGGCATCCGGCTCTCTTTGACAACCCATCAATCATATAACGTGTGAGTAGGAATAAAGATTCGAAAGCATGATTGAATCGAAACGATAGCCCCCGAGCGTGCCGGGTACGTATCGACTTTATTTCCTTGATTGATTACACAGCATTACAATGGATACTATGTATAATAGGGGCAAAGCAGGCTGATGTTCCATGGACGCTTGGTCTCCTCTTCCGACTTGGAGCTTTTGTTCGGCTCACGCAAGTCGACGAGGTGGTAGGAGCCGTTGCCCATCGCTTTGCTGACGACGAACGGTCCTTCCCATGGTGCCGAGAGCTTGTGCATCCCTTTCGACTTTTGGATGAGCCGAAGAACCAAGTCGCCTTCCTGGAAAGAGCGACTTCTGACCCAGCGGCTGTGATAGCGGCGCAGGCTTTGCTGATATATCGCCGTCCTGGAAAGTGCGAGTTCGCGAGCTTCTTCCAGGAGGTCGACGCCGACCAGGCGGGCTTCTTCATTTTCTTCCTCGTTGTAGAGGGCGACCCGAGGCGAGTCGTGTTCGAGGTCGGTCGGCATGACGGCTTCCCCCCGTACACCATGAAGAATGGCGTGTAGCCGGTGGAACGGTTTGGAGTCGTTCTGATGCCCCAGAGTACGGCTGGTAGCTCGTCCAACCAGCAACCGGTGTTCGCTCCAGTGGAACTTGAAGTCGCGGCTTGATCCCGGCCAGCACTGTCTGGTTCATTCTTTCCGCCTGCCCGTTTGATTGCGGGTGGGCGACAAACGCCAAGTCGAGACGGATGCCTTTTTGCTTGCAGAAGGCCCTCATCTCTCCCTCAGCGAAATTTGTGCCGTTGTCGGTGATGATGCTGTGCGGGTAGCCAAATCGGAAGATGAGCTTCTGGAGGAACTTGGTTGCGGTCTTGCCGTCGAGTTTCTTGATAGGTTCGACTTCGACCCATTTGGTGAATTTGTCGACTGCGACGAGCAAATGTGTCATGCCACCACGAGCTATTTTGAACTTGCCCACCATGTCTATTCCCCAGACTGCGAATGGCCATGTCAGTGGGATGGTCTTCAGAGCCGCGGCGGGTAGGTGATCCTGCCGGGCGTACTTCTGGCACCCGATGCACCGACGGACGATGTCGACTGCATCCTGATGTGCAGAGAGCCAGAAGAAACCGTGCCTGAACGCCTTGGCGACCAGGTTGCGGGCACCGACGTGGTGGCCGCAATCGCCCGAGTGGATTTCATGAAGGATGCGCCTTCCCTCCTCCGGCTCGACGCAGCGGAGGAAAACTCCCGATGTGCTGCGTTTGTAGAGCTCGCTGTTGATGATGGCGTAAGCTGAGGCCCGGCGCACGACTCGCCGTGCTAGGACCTCGTCGGCTGGCAGCTTTTGGTGGTGAGGAACTCAATGTAGGGTTCCCTCCAGTCGCTTGTCTCTTGGGTTACTGCCACCAGAATTGTATCTGATGAGGGCGGGTTGGCGATGTCGACTTCGGCCGGCGGGCGTACAGACGGGTTATGTAGATGGTCGAGGAAGACGCCGGGTGGGACTCGGTCCCGCTTAGACCCGAAGCGAGAGAGTGCGTCAGCCGCCTCGTTCTTCCTCCGGTCGACGTGTTCCAGCTCCATGCCGGCGAAGTGGCCGCCGACTTGATCGACGAGCCGGCGGTAAGCCGCCATGTTGGGATCATTTGCATCCCAGGTCCCCATCGTTTGCTGAACGACGAGGTCGGAATCGCCATAACATTTGATACGGCTGACTCCCATCTCCTTGGCCACGCGTAGGCCGTGTAGGAGGGCTTCGTACTCGGCGACGTTGTTGGTGCAGGTGAAGTGTATCTGCAGCACATATCGCATCTTGTCGCCTTGGGGGGAAGTGAGGACGACTCCAGCCCCCGAGCCCTCATACATCTTTGACCCGTCAAAGAACAGGGTCCATCTGCCGGCTTCATAGGTCGGAGCCGGCAGCTGTGTCTCCATCCAGTCGACGAGGAAGTCGGATAGTGACTGCGACTTGATCGCAGTGCGGGCCCGTAGCTGAGGCCGAAAGGCTGCAGCTCGGAGGCCCATTTGGCGACGCGCCCAGTTGCCTCTCTGTTGCGGATTATTTCAGCTAGGGAGATGAGCTGACCACCGTCATCGGGTGGCCCATGAAGTAGTGTCGCAATTTTCTTGAAGCAAAGAAAACACCGTATACAAGTTTTTGGTAATGCGGGTAACGTTGCTTCGAATCCGTCAGGACTTCGCTGACGTAGTAAACTGGCCGCTGGACCAGTTGCTCGTGGCCTTCCTCCTTGCGCTCGACGACGACCACCGCGCTGACGACTCGGTTGGTCGCGGCGATGTAGAGGAGCATCGGCTCCTTTTCCAGTGGAGATGCGAGGATGGGCGCCTCGGCCAACGTCTTCTTGAGTGCTGTCAAGGCGGCGTCTGCCTCGTCGTTCCAGGTGAACGTGTCCGACTTCTTGAGGAGCCGGTACAAGGGCATGGCCTTCTCGCCGAGTCGTGAGATGAAACGGCTTAGGCAGCGACACAGCCTGTGAGCCGCTGCACGTCCCGGAGGTTTTCCGGCTTCTTCAGAGCTTCGATCGCCTTGATCTTCTCTGGGTTGGCCTCGATGCCTCGCTCGGAGACGATGAAGCCCAGGAGCTTGCCCGCGGGTACGCCGAAGACGCATTTTTCCGGGTTGAGCTTTATCCTGTACTTGCGGAGGTTGGTGAATGTCTCCGTGAGGTCGGCAATCAGGTCCGTCTTCAGCTTGGACTTGACGACGATGTCGTCCACGTATGCGTGGACGTTGCGGCCGATCTGCTCGTGCAAGCAGTTCTGTATGCACCGCTGGTAAGTCGCTCCGGCATTTTTCAAGCCGAAGGGCATGGAGACGTAACAAAACGCGCCATAGGGCGTGATGAAAGACGTCTTTTCCTGGTCTTCGGGCGCCATCTTGATCTGGTGGTACCCGGAGTAGGCGTCGAGGAAGCATAGCGCCTCGCACCCTGCCGTCGAGTCGATCAGCTGATCGATGCGAGGCAATGCGAATGGATCCTTGGGACAGGCTTTGTTCAAGCCTGTGTAGTCGATGCACATCCGCCATGTTCCGTTCTTCTTCAGAACGAGCACCGGGTTGGCAAGCCATTCCGGGTGTATGACCTCGGCGATGAACCCGGCAGCTAGGAGCCGGGCTATTTCTTCGCCGATAGCCTTCTGTCTCTCACCAGTGAAGCGACGCAGGAACTGCTTCACTGGCTTCAGCTTGGGGTCAACGTTGAGCTTGTGCTCTGCGAGCTCCCTCGGGACGCCTGGCATGTCAGATGGTTTCCATGCGAAGATGTCCCGATTCTCACGGAGGAAGTCGCAGAGCGCGCTTTCCTATGCGATGTCCATGTGCGAGCCGATCACCGCCGTCTTGGAGGAGTCGCCCTCGACCAGCGGGATGCGCTTGGTCTCCTGTGCCGACTGGAACTTGTCGCGTGAGTCCAGAGTCGGCTTCTTGACGATGGTCATGTCGTTGGGGTCGACTTGCAGCTTGAGTTGCTCCAGCTGCTCCGTGGCGATGACGGACTCGGCAAAGACGGCGTTGCCCTTTTCGCACTCGATGGCGCGGTCGACGTCGCCGTGTACAGTGATGATGCCGTTCGGACCCGGCAGTTTCATCTTCAGGTAGGCGTAGCAGGGCCTTGCCATGAACTTTGGCGAAGGCGGGTCGCCCAAGGATCGCGTGGTACGAACTACGGAAGTTCACCACCTCGAACCAGATCTTCTCGAGCCGGAAGTTCTTGGCGGTGCCGAAGACGACGTCGAGTGCGATTTTGCCTAGCGGGTAGGCCTTCTTTCCCGGGACGATGCCGTGGAAGGTGGTGATGGTGGGGACTAGCTGTTCGTCACGCAATTTCATGCGTTGGAACGTCTCGTAGTAGAGGATGTTGATGCTCGACCCTCCGTCCATCAATGTCTTGGTCAAGATGTAGCCCTTGACCTGGGGCGCGACCACCAGAGCGAATTTGCCCGGGTAATCGACGCGGGGCGGGTGGTCTTGACGGCTCCATGTGATCGGCTGCTCTGACCAGTCGAGCCACTGGGGCACGTCTGGCAGAGTCGCGTGGACGGCGCGCCGTATGACCTTCTCCTCCCGCCTGGAATCGAGGCCGACGAAGGTGTGGCCCATGAAGCCGGCAGTGGGAGGCATGCCCTGCTGCTGCTCACCGTCGTCGTCTCCGTCGGGTGCCCGCTTCTTGGCACCAGTCTTGGCCTTGACGATTTCTGCAGTCCAGCTGCACTCGTCAGTCGTGTGGCCGGCTGGCTTGCCGGGTAGGCTATGATACCTACACGGCATGGCCAGGATCTCCGTGGCGGTGAGCTTCTTTCGCGGGAAGTTGCCGCGTTGGCTCTTGAAGCCGCGGCCCCCCGCAGCCGTGGCGGCTACAAGCTCGGAGCCGCCGTCACCCTTGCGCTTATGAGCGCTGGAGTGCTTGGCCTTGCTCTTGTTTTTGCCGCCTTTCTTCTCGTCGTCGTCCTCCTCGGAGTCGTCCTTGGTGACGTCGGACTCGGCGTACTTGTGCACGATGGCGAGTAGCTGGCCCATCGTCATGTCGCCCTTGTGCGAGCGCCTCAGCTTCTGCTTGAGCGACTCGAAGGTGGTGTTGTCCTCGAGGTGAGAGTGCACCGTGTCGACGCTGAGGTGTTCTGCCGAGTTGATGAGGTCGGCGACTCGGCGATACCACTTCCTAGTGGACTCGCCCTCCTTCTGGACGCAGCGCTTGAGGTCCTCGACCGTGGCCGGGCGCTTGCAGGTCCCTTCGAAGTTGGTGATGAAGAGCCTCTTCAACTCGCCCCAGGAGTTGACGCTGTTCCTGGGGAGGTTGTTGAGCCAAGTGCGAGCCGTTCCCTCAAGCATGAGAGGAAAATAGCGCGCACAACAGAGCGAAGATGCGTTCTGGATGCTCATGGCGGCCAAGTAGTCCTGGACCCAAGTTTCCGGGTTCATGGCAGCGTTGTACTTGGGCGCCTCTCTCGGTCCTTTGAAGCTGCTAGGGAAACGCTCGCCTCTGATGGCGGGTCCAAAGCATCTAGGGCCGACGTCTCGTCGTCGTTGTTGTTGCGCGTCGCCTCGGCGCGCTTGTCGTTGAGGTGGTGGCGCAGATCCGGAGCGGAGTGATTGGAGCGCGCCTGCGCCTGGTTGTTGTTGATGGTGTGCCGGGCGTCGTTGCGGGCGAGCCGAGGCGGGTTGCCTCCAGCCCTCGCGTTGCTCGACACTGCCGGCTCCTCGTGCCGACTGCGTGGCGGCTGTGGGGCAGCGTCACGCCTGGGGGAACCCTTGTTTCCCTGGCTTCGGTGTGGTGCCGAGGCCGTTTTCTCGCTGGGTGGCGATCTGGAGTAGAGCTTGCCGTCGGATTGCGACATGTTCTCCTGCAGCTCCAGCGCCTTGTCCACCAGCTTGCACCCCTTGCTCCAGTAGGGGTTGTCCTTGACCCGGATCCTCTTGAAGAGAGAGGCGGCGGCAGTCATGCAATCGACTGGGGTGCCGAAGATCGCGAGGTCGGCGTCGTCGTCGCTCCGCGGCTGGGGTTGAGGACGAGCCGGGTTCGGAGGAGGCCGCGGCGCCGGAGGCGGCATCGTCGGGCGAGGTTGAGGCGGAGCTTGACTCGAGCCGCCGGGCTGGGCCCTGCGACACTCGTCGCTGCCTCTCTAGTTCAGTCTCGCGCGCGAAGGCGTTGTCGAGCGCGCGAGTTGGTGCATCAGGGTTAAGCCGCGATTTGCGGTTTTTGTGATGCCGAGTGACCGCGGAGAGAGCGGTCGACTGAGCATCGACCTCCAGCTCCTTCTGGCGGATCTCCTCCTGCTGGAGGGCCATCTTCCGGCGCAGCTGCTCGAGCTGTGTCGCCTGGTCGACGACGTTCGCCGGCGTGATCGGGGTGCTGAGCGGGTCAGCCACCCGACCTGCTTGTCCTCGCAGGGCGGCGAGAGATTCGTCGCGTTGCTTTTTTTGCGAGCCTGGTCGCGTGCTTCTGCGCGTTGGCCTCCGTTGTGGCAGCGTTTTGCCGCGGGTTTGGCGGCAGCAGAGTTTGCCGCCTCGCCCGTCATGTAGATGTGGGCGGGTGTCGCCGTGCCGTCCGAGGCCAGATCGGTCGAGCCCTCCGACTCGTAGTCGAGAACGGGCAAGATCGACCCGGTGTCGTCGTCGTTCGAGATCTGGACGGTCTCGGCAGATGGGGCGGGTGCGAAGTGGTTCGCAACCGCGGTGTCGATGGCGGCTTCGTCAAGCGGGTCGACGGGGGAGGAAGTACCATTGTAGTTGTTGGCGACTCCTTCCTCGTCCGAGCCGCAGAAGCCGACGTAGGCGGTGACAGCGGTCCCGAACGGGATAGCCATCGCGCGAGTGATCGGGGCGTAGTTGGGCCTGCCCCAAGTGTGTGGATCGGCGACGTAGCCGATCCCTCCGTGCTCGAAGTAGCTGCCGGTGACGATGTCACCGCGACCCGACATGGCTTGAGGGCTGAAGTAGACGCCAGTGCCGGGTTCAGGACTCTCCATGAAGTAAATTCCAGCGATCGCTGGCCCCACGGTGGGCGCCAACTGTCGTGGGGTAATCACGGCAGATGCCATACGGGGTGGCTTAACTCGGGTGTGAGCCAGGCGACGTAGGATTCACAGAGAGGTAGCACACGCAGAGTTTACCCAGGTTCGGCCCCTCTGTATGAGGTAAAGACCTACTCCTGCTTGTATGTATTTGGATCTGAATGGGGTGTACAATGGTGTGCGCACCAGAGCTTGCGGGTGCTCCGGAGGCTATGGAATGAGATGAGTCCCCTCTAGGGTTGCTGCCGCTTTATATAGGGAGCCGGCTAGGGTTTACAGGGAATGACGGGTTCTGCTGGCGGCGCTAGCTATCCTGCCTACAAGTGCGGCTTCGTGGAGCGCACTCTTCGGGATACGCAATCGCAGACTGATTCGAAGATATCTGCTGCCGCCTCCCCGAGCCGTCATACCGGGATCCTCGGGGACCCGGTATCCTGGAAGATGTACACCGGGTGGGCTTTGGGCCACCCGGCCTTGAGGGCCGACTCGGGGTCCTGGGACTACCCGGTTGGGCATTCCCCCATCACAATGGTTGAGTGATACCGGCTCCGTCAAGATTCAACACATGGTGCAAGTGTCCTTCAAGATTGGAGCCTGTGAAGATACCGTGGATTGTGATGTTGTGCATATGACCGTTTGTCACTTACTTCTTGGACGTCCTTGGCAATTTGATAAGGGTGTTATGCATGATGGAAGGACAAATTACTATAGCTTCAAGAATAATGACAAGACCTTCGTCCTTCGTCCCATGACACCAAGTCAAGTCATCGCCGACAACGCCAAGACTATTGCACGGGCACAACAAGATCGTTCGTCAAGTGAGATGAGTGGTGAGCGAGAGACCCACCATAAAGTGAGTGAGAGCCACAAGCCAAATGAGTGTGACACTTCAAAGAGAGCCCCTACAAAACTTACACTATTTGCGACCAAAAGAGAGATGAGGGAGTTGCGAGAGAACCCATCCACCCTCCACTATGTCCTCATATGCAAGGGTGAAGTTTCTTTGACTAACACTTTCACAAACCTTTCTCCATCTTTGTTGTCTCTTTTGAAGGACTTTGAAGATGTTTTCCCTCAAGAAGTGCCACCGGACTACCTCCTCTACGAGGAATCGAGCATCTCATCGACCTTGTTCCCGATGCACCGCTACCAAACCGCGCTCCTTACCGCACCAACCCCGAGGAGACCAAGGAGATTGAGCGGCAAATACAAGAACTTCTTGCCATGGGACATATCCGCGAGAGCTTGAGTCCGTGCGCCGTGCCCGTCATCTTGGTGCCCAAGCACGACAACACTCTTCGCCTTTGCATGGATTGTCGTCCCATCAACGCCATCACCGTTAGGTATCGCCATCCTATCCCTCGACTTGATGATATGCTTAATGAGCTTTGTGGTTCCGCTATATTCTCCAAAATTGATCTTAAAAGTGTATACCATCAAATAAGGATGTGTGAAGGTGATGAATGGAAGACCGCATTTAAAACAAAGCTTGGTATTTATGAATGGCTTGTCATGCCATTTGGTCTTTCCAATGCACCTTCTACTTTTATGCGTCTCATGAATCATGTTTTGCGTCATTTCATTGCGAAATTTGTTGTGGTATACTTTGACGACATCCTTATCTATAGCAAATCTTTGGAAGAGCACACTTCTCATGTTGCTCAAGTTTTGTTGGTTCTTCGCAATGAAAAGCTTTATACCAATCTTTCTAAGTGCACATTTGCCACCAACAAGCTTGTTTTATTGGGTTTTGTTGTTTCTTCGGATGGAGTCGAAGTTGGTGAAGCAAAGATACAAGCAATTCGGACTTGGCCTTTTCCGATGTCACTTGAAGAGTTGAGACGTTTTCTTGGTTTTGCCGGATTTTACCGCCGATTCATCAAAGATTTTTCCACAATTGCTTGCCCTCTCCATGAACTTACAAAGAAAAATGTACCTTTCATTTGGGGCAACGCACATGATTTTGCTTTCAATGAGCTCAAACGGTTGTTAACCGAAGCACCACTCCTTGCCCTTCCGGATTTTTCTAAAACATTTGAGATTGAATGCGATGCAAGTGGATTGGGCATTGGAGGAGTGCTTATGCAAAATGGTAGACCCATTGCATACCATAGTGAGAAATTAGATGGAGCTCGCTTGAATTACCCCATTTATGACAAAGAATTGTTTGCTTTGGTTCGTGTTTTGGATGTGTGGCAACACTATCTTCGTCCTAAGGAGTTTGTCATACATTCCGATCATGAATCCTTGAAATATTTGAAAAGTCAAACAAATTTGAACAAAAGACATGCTAAGTGGGTTGAGTTCGTTGAGTCTTTTACCTTTGTAATCAAATACAAGAAAGGTAAAGACAATGTGGTCGCGGATGCTCTATCCCGCAAGGCCAACCTAGTTACACGTCTTGACATTAGTGTCTTGGGTTTGGATGAGATAAAGGAGTTGTATGCCACCGATGCTTTCTTTGGAGACATTTTCGCTCAATGTTCGGAGCACAAAGGAATTGGTGATTTCTATTTGCACCAAGGTTTCTTGTTTAAGGCTAACAAACTATGCATACCCGAGTCTTCGCTTCGTTTGGTCCTTTTGAAGGAATTGCATGGAGGATCACTCATGGGTCACTTTGGACGCGACAAGACCTATGTCATGCTCGCCACCAACTACTATTGGCCAAGAATGAAGCGTGATGTGGAACGCCTAGTTCGACGATGTTCTACATGTCTCAAAGCTAAGTCTACTCTAAACTCGCATGGCTTGTACACCTCTTTACCCATTCCACATAGACCGTGGTCCGATATTGCTATGGATTTCGTCTTAGGTCTCCCACGTACTAAAACAAACAAGGATTCCATATTTGTCATCATTGATCGTTTTTCTAAGATGGCACACTTCATACCATGCAATAAGACCGACGATGCTTCACATATCGCCACGTTGTTTTTCAGGGAAATCGTTCGTCTTCATGGAGTACCAAAGACCATTGTTTCGGATCGAGACGTCAAGTTTGTGAGCTATTTTTTGAAGACTTTGATGGCCAAGTTCGGAATCAAGCAACTCTTTTCCAACATCTACCACCCTCAAACGGATGGTCAAACCGAAGTGGTGAATCGAAGCCTATCTACGCTCCTTCGTGTGTTGATCAAGCCAAACCTCAAGAATTGGGAAGAGTGCATACCTCATGCCGAGTTTGCCTACAATCGAGCACTACACCGAGCAACAAAGAGAACTCCCTTCGAGATCATCTATGGCTCAAACCCCTACACCGCGCTCGACATGCTACCACTTCCACTCCGTGAACAAGTCAACATGGACTTCGACAAGCGCGCCGCTTACATGAAAAAGCTACATGAAGACACAAGAACCACACTAGAGAAGCACAATGAAGACCATGCTACGAAGGTGAACAAACACAAGCGCGCCATGATCTTTGAAGAAGGAGACCTTGTGTGGCTACACTTGCGAAAAGAGTGCTTCCCGGATGCAAGAAAGTCTAAGCTTCACCCTCAAGGAGACGGACCTTACAAGATTCTCAAGCGCATCAACGACAATGCCTACAAGATCGACATCTCCCACTCCAAACACTTGGTCCATGACACCTTCAACGTCGCCGACCTATCGCCATACCTTGGAATATCAAGCGATGAGGATGACCAAGAGTCGAGGATGACTCTTTTCCAAGGGGGGGGGGGGGAGATGATGTAGCCCAACCTACGGCTCCTACAACAAGTGGTCCAATGACAAGAGCTAGAGTCAAGGCTCTCCATGATAAGGTGAATTCACTCCTAGCTTTGTGTGATCTCAATACACCCTTGAATGGTTTGCTACTTCATTCGGATACCTTATGCATACTCAGGAACGACTACCGTGAAGATCACCAAGCAATTATGGAAGATGGCCAAGACACGACGCAAGACGAAGGAGAAGAAGCGGAGAAGACTGGCCAGCCGGCCTCCCAGCCGACCTAGGTCGGGCCATAGGCCGGGCACCTTCCAGCGCGCGCCGGCCTCCCAGCCGGCCTGGGCCGGTCCCAGGGCCGGGCACCCGCCAGAGCCAGCCGGCCTCCCAGCCGGCCTGGGCCGGTCCCAGGGCCGGGCCCCCGCCAGATCCAGTCAGCCTCCCAGCCGGCCTCGAGCAGCTCCAGCTAGCCTCTGAGCCGGCCTCCCAGCCGGCCTCGGCCGGCCCCAAGGCTGGCTCCCGACGACTTCCAGCCTGCGCACTTGACGGGCCCGTGTGGCCTTGTACCCCCCCCCCCCCCCCCCCGCCCACCTTTTCACCCACCTCGTGGCTTAGACTATAAATACCCCTTCATAGACCAGATCTAGGGTTAGACTATGATTTGGGATTAGAGTAGAGCTGTGCTCCTTCTTCTCAAAGTGGTCTCTTCCTCCAATGGAGATGAATCAAGGCCTCCCTTGTGGAGATGAACCAAGGCCTCCCTTGTGGAGAAGATCCCTCTAGTGGATACCAAGGCTTCCTCTTGTAGTCAGGCTACTTGCCAATCTTTCATCCTATGGTGACTTTATTGGGTTGGTTTGGATTGACCAATTGGACAAACAATCCTAAGAGTAAGGTGTGCTTGGGAGAGGAGAATTGAGGGCTACCCTTGGGGCTTGTTACCAGTTGAATCTTGCTGAGTTATGTCTTGCTAGTTATCTTGTTTTGGTGTTGTTCTCCTCTTTGTGTTCTTGTGTTCATCCCTTGTTCTTCGTGTTCATCGATCCCTCCGCCCAAATCCGTGAAAATCGGGACCAACCTACATCACTTTCTATGGCGGGGAGAGGTTGTGTTGACCTTTGGTGGATTGTTTCTCACGTAGAACCAAATCACTTACCTTAAAGAACTAGGCACGCATGTTCCGAATATGATAGCTTAGGAGTGCTTGTTGGTACTTTGTTGAACGAGGGAGGGTCACCTCGCGGCATGGGTGGGCACACTTGGATTCAAGGGTGTGCAGCTGAATACAATTCTTTGGCACAAATCATATGACTGAGCCATCAACTATGGGTTGCTTTATGTAAGAACCAATCAAAGTATTAACTTGTAGTGTGGTTGGTTAGAGTAAATGAGGACACATCTAGTAGTCTTTGTATCATGCGTTGGTTGCTTTCTTTTTTTCAATTGTTTTTTGTACCTTTTTATTTTTTTATTACCATTGATAAAATACTGGGCCCGCAACTGCCTTGTGGTCTGCATCGATCTGGTCGACGACATCCTACCTTGGAGCCTCGGACTTATCCTCGTCACAATGTATGTTACACAAGGAATCGAAATCGATGTCAGTTGGCAGGACGGCCTCTCCACCATAAACTATGAAGAAGGGAGTGGAGCCGGTGGACCGACTAGATGTAGCCCGAAGGCTCCAGAGTGTCGAGGTTAGCTCGTCGGGCCACATTCCAGTGTATCCCTTCAGCTCATGTTTAAGGTGTGGCTTGAGCCCTTGGTAGACGGCGATGTTCGCCCATTCGGCTTGCCCATTCGGCTTGGGTGAGCCACGGAGGCGAAATCGAGGTAGATGTTACATTCTTCACAGAAGTCTTGTACGATATCACCGGTGAAATTTGAGCCATGTCGATGATGGTGCATGAGGGACGCCGAACAGATGGATTAGGCTAAGGGAAGTAGTACCAACGATGGAAGAAATTATGAGACATATAAGAACATGGCTATCATTATTTGGTATTATTGCTTCTCCTGTCCTGTGCGAATGTGGATCGAGGTGCTCCTGAGATCGAGGTTCTAGCAGTGTAGCTGCCATGACTTGAAGAGGTAGGGATTTCTACCGGTGGAGGTGGTAGTGTGCGAGGAGAGGAGTTGGTCCTCTCTTATTTGTCATAGAGGTGTGGCTGCGAGAACGTATCCTGTGAAACCAACGAATTGGTGCACCTGGTGCATCCAATTTTGGTTGACCATTTAAATTATTTTCGAAAAATCCAGAAAAAAGTTCGACATTTGTATAACTCATATCTAATACGACACAAAATTTCAAATCAAAATTCATAACACACATCAAGAAATAAAATAGACAAATCAGACAATGAATAGTGCCAAAATGCAAGTTGGGCTTGAATTTGTCCCATTGTCACTATTGATATAAATTTTTCATTTTCACTGCTGATGTTCTCTTTCACATTTAGACTTGAAGTTCTGCGAGGATGTATATTTATGTTATGTCAGTGTCCAAACATTTTTTTCAGATTATTTGAAAACGTTTTAGATAGTAAATTGGAGACGGGTGCACCAATTGCCCCGTTTCATGAATCATGATACGTCCTCGTGTAGTCGTGTCGCTGCCTTAGTTGGGTATGAGAAACTCGATGGCAGGATGCTCTATTTGTCACACCGATACAATGGATAACTCGATGGCAGTGTTGAGGAGAGCCTGCCTAGAAAAAAGCCTCTGCCGTCTGTATCTTGTTACGACTTGTTTGTTACATGTTAGGACTTGTAGTGGGGATAATCTCCAGGGGATTAGGTGAAACCCTAACCTTCACCTAATCCCAGAAAATTCCCACTTAACCTCAATTCACTAGACAAGGGTAGTATATTGGATATTGAGAGAAATACACTAGAGTTTGGTGATTTGTGTGTCTATGTGTGCGTAGTGTGTGTGTGTGTGTGGGTGGTGGGGGGGGGGGGGGGGGTAGGGGGGATGTAAGGTGTATAGGTTTTTCAGAAAAATTCTAAAATGTATAGTATAATGAGAGATGTATGGACAATTTTACCCATCCAAAAATGAATCCTATTTTATATGGTGTATTGTTTCAATTTGGGTCTACTAGTACACGTGCACGTGCAACGCACGTCCATACAATTTCTCAATAAAATAGATTCTCGTGATTATTTTATTGTGTATTACGCTTTATCACCCTTTCCTCTTGCCTTCTCAAGAATCCTGGAGCCTCCCTTGCTCGTATCTAGAATGAAGTATGTGAAATCTCTCACGCTGGTTGATAAGACCAGATTACTGATCAGGCTACTACTCACAATAAAACATAGCATAAGGCTGAATAATGTCCATAAGAGCTCTTATCGTAAGTTCACAACGGAAGCGTAGTTGGAACCAATAGCTTTGCCCCGATGTCTGACGACACTTAGTATTCTGAAAAACTTGCAGAAGAGACGTGAATGTCAAAGAGTACTTCATAAGTTCTCCAGAATCCAAATGAATAGTTGTAAATTACCTTGCCGGGCCAATAGTCATCCCATCGTGGTGGGTAGGTCTCCCGGATAAGGGCATCAGGGAAGTATCGGAGCAACAGAAGAGGACGCCACTGCCGATTGGCGTGATTGTGAACTTTCAATAGGATTTAAAAATCATCAATGACAGATCAAAACAAAATACCAGCTGGAACACAGTAATTAGCGCCACACACCCAATTATCGGCATAGAAGAATACCATGTCAAATTGATTTAAAGAACATGGATCACCGACCTCAACAGAACAGTGACCAGGTTGTCGTGATGTACCTTGCGGGTGGTCTTTGTTGGCAGTGCAGTCCTCCTCAAAGAGTGAAGAAACAAATGCCCTTTAATCATATGCGCAGAGGCATGCACCCATTCAGTAAATTATCGAATTATGAACATGAACTTGTATATTGTGCCACTTGCAAATTATCGAATTATGGGCATTAACTTGTATATTGTGCCACTTGTAGTAATATGTTATACCAAATGGTCCACAATGAATCATTAATGCTCGGAGCGAGTATGTATCATCTGAATGGCCTCATTTCTTTGTTTCTGGAGAGAGAATTTATAATTCATAGACTGACCAAAATTGACACCAGCTATGAAAGAGTAGATCACCGTTCTTCAGCGATAACTCCACATGCACGGATAGAAGAACTGAAGCAATCCGATGAACACCACTATGCAGAGTTAATCGACAAGTGAAAAAAACATGATGAATATGCTGATTCCGTCCATCTTAATTAGGAAGTGAAACACAAAGCACCGGCCCTCCAGTCCAACTCAGGAACCATGCGGCCTGATGGCGGCAGTGCTGGTGCTCCTCGGCACCCGTCCGAATCGTCGTCGCCGTGCAGGAGGGGCGGGGGCGGCTGCACATGTTTGCATGTTATATCGTGTCTCTATCCATGATACATTTTGAAAGGAAAGAATGAAACATAATTTGAGAATATAAGAAGTTGAGACGTGGCTATTACGTGTAGGAAATTTAAGTCTCTAAGGTACCAACATGAAACATCAATGATATTGCAAAATAGTTGTAGCTGGTCCTATTATTTATGCAAGCTAACAACAAAATGGAAAGACTGCAGTTTACAGAAAATCTTCAACTCTCAGCTCCTTATCTTTCAGTTCAATGAATGTTTGAGACTGGCCTACTATCAACTCTCGTCCGGTTTTTTAAAATCATGCAGTACAATGGAACAAAATGCTAGTTGCACAAAGTTTTTCTTAGATAACTAAAATTTATGTGTGGCACCTGCTGCACTGAATGATTATTGCACCAGTGAACCTTGCAATCCTCTGACCCAATATCTTTAACTGCCTGGTACCTCTCCTTTGAATTCTCAAAATTAGAAAAGAAACATGATTTTTCAGGAGATTCAGGTAACAAGAACATGAACAGTCAGGGTATGCACAGCCTGCCTCTGGAAGTGTCAGCTTCCAACCATCCTTGTTAGAAGGGACGCAACAAGTTTATAACTTTATAGATGGTCCAAGGATCATGAAGTTCTTCAAAACCTTGCCCTACATTGGAATCTTTATTTGTGTCAGATGGTCCATCAGATCATGAAGTTTTTCACAAGAGTGACATGCTTCTTGGCTTGGCTATTTCAGCCACTGCTTCTGAAAAAAAGAGACCATGTTCATACTGCAGTTTCTCATGTTCGTACATATAAAAGGTCAATTGAACAATTCCATGTGTTGAATCAAATTATTGGGCTAACTATACCTCGAGTTGGCCTGTAATCTCAGCAGCCCTTTTTCAACTTCATGGTGGGTGCTTTCATCAATACTCAGTGTTGAGAACCTTTCTTGATTGCCACTTGAGAAGCAGAATAAATCTCGTTCCTTGCCTATTGGAGCTTGAAACCAATAAGAGTAAAGAGCATCGGTTGACTTAGCGATCCAGACATTGGGTCTTAATTCTTATGTTATCCAAAAGAAGGGGCTTAATTACTTCCACTTTTATCATACCTCGTAGCTTGTTTCTGATCAAAGTACGGAGTAGACAGTACTTCTTCCACATCTTCAACATTTATTAATAATGGATCGGTGCGGAATTGCCTGATTCAACCATCAGGTTTGGCGCGGTCTTTCCCATGAGCAGAGCAACGGATGGATGACAGACGGGGGCATGCGACGACTGGGCGAGGACGGCAGGGTGACCAAGGTCGTCGTCGTCTCATCGATGAGAATTACGCGAGAAGACGGGCGTGCTGCTGGAAGCTAGGCGAGGACGCGGTGGATGTCAGGCAGGGCGATCAGGCGAGGAAGGGGGCCTGACGGAGGTGTTGCTGGATCGCACCTTGGCGGGGGCGGGGGCGGAGGTCGAGGACGGCGGGGCCCCTCGGAGCCGCGACGTAGAGATGGATAAGTACGCCGATGAGGGGAGGTGCGGCGGCGTATCTGATCCCAGTGTTCGGCCATGGCGGCGGTGAGCAGAGTAGCCGGCTGCGCTCGGAGAAGGCGGAGCGTCAGGGACAAAGAGCTTGGCGGCGCGGAGGTCGGGCCCGGACCATGTCGAGCAGAAAGAGGCCGAGGAAGCATCGGTGAGGAGGAGCAGAGGAGCCGGCGGCGTTGGGGGAAGGCCGCGTTTCAGAGATGCCGAGAAAGAGTAGCGAGGGCCCGGGTGCGTCGCGGAGCTACCAAGAAAACATAACGATCCGTTTTTTCACTTGGCGGTGGTAAAATCTCTGTAATATCCACAAATTGAAAAGGTGTGTTGAGTTGTCAAACATTGCAGCAATCTGAACCATTGCTCAAATATTGAAAGGCTCAGATTTAATATATCAACACAAGTTTGCTCTTTTAATAGTAGTATAGATTAGGAACTCATATCTCCCAATTTTTTCCAAAAAAAAATGAGTACACCGTATGCCAAATATCCATATCTTAATATTCTTGCAGGAAACCATACACCCTACATTCAGGAATGGAGGGAGTAATCAAATGGTGTTTTCGGGATATGCATGGATTTGGGGGTTGACCGGGATAATCCCATCAATTCTCTAAAAATACACTAATACCAAACAAGGCCTTAGGGAAACTAAAATTCACACCATAAATGCTTCGTGGTGGTGGGTTCTAAATTCCATCTCGTTGTGGAATATATACAGCACCGAAACACTAGGCATCACAGATCTCAGCGCACATCGACGGTCCAGATAAAGAGAGCATCTGGACCTGAATTCCAGATGGGATATCCGAATGTGGTGCTCCTTTTTTGGCTCTTAGTTGATACTGCCAAGGTTTTTTGGCCCATCCATCGTGCTTCATAAGATCTGCCAAGGTCTCATCCCCAGCCCTCCAATTTCATACGGGCACCCCATCTTTCACTTGAACAGGATAGTCACTGTCTGGTAAAGAAATAGTAAAAATAAATGGACGGCATACCAGAACGCAACATCCACCAGTTTAGTGCTCGTTTGGATGTCGAAATTGAAGCCTAGAATTCGGAATTTGGAAATTGTCGTGTCGAATTCCTCTGTTTGGATGGTCACGGAATTGGCGTCCGGAAACCAACCAAATTTCCGCGTGGAAATTGGCACAATAGCGTGGGTACCTTCCAAATTCGGAGCCCGCGACCTCGGAAACGCTTGGAAAACGCTCGTACCCCCACCTCGACCCCTCCTTGCTCGATAGAAACAGAGAGAGAGGACACCGGGCGGGAGTCAAGGAGGGGCGGCGGTGAGGAAATCGGCGGCAGCGACGCAGGAAATCGGCAGCGGCGACGCAGGTGAATCATCCCCGATCATCCACCTTGCTGTGCCTCCATCTCCGGCCGCCATCCCTGTCTCCCATCTCTCCCCCATCGGTCGGTGCGCTCCCCCAGTCCAGGTCGCCTCGGCCCCATCCGGCGACGCGCAGCCTGAGCAACTCCGGTGGAGGCCTTCCTCCACCGACCGCACCTCATGGGAGGGTTCTTCTTGCCCCCATTCATCTCCCAACTCGGCTCAAACCCTAAATCCACTCTATCCCTAAATCCCCAAAGATTTAATCTTTTATTTTGTTGTGCGGTGCATTCTGTAGGATGTAGATCAAACAATTTTGGCTGCCGAAATTATTGTTCTCTAATTTTCTGAATATGACCAGGTCGGCTTGGTTGATTTGGCTGCTGGAGTGTTGCAGATTGAAGGTAAAAACTGCAGTCCAACCTTGTTGTATGTGATGTTTTGTTTGGATGTATGGAATCTTATTTTCATGTGTACATTGTGCCAGCAATCCAATCTTACTAGTTTTTCATTGTGCATTGAACCAGCTTAATGTCATCAGATCATTTAGAGTTGTGTGTTACACAATTTTGCTTAACATAAACTACATAATGTTGCAGATTCGAATTATTAATGCATGTTTTGTGTTACACAATTTTGCTAGAGATAGACAACATCAGATGGATGATTTATTGCTGCAAGAAGTGGATGCAGAACTAGCTGCGATGCCAAATGATCCTGAAGATGATGTTGGCCTGATTACAAGCGTGACTCTCAGTTCTGCATGGAACAATTCAAGGGTGCAGCTAGCTCAGGACATGTTTGTAGTATGAGAGTAAGCTTTATATGTTGTATAGATCTCATTTTTAGATATGTACAACATAGTACAAGCTTCACACTCATATAAATTCAATTCCACAGTTGACCATCCAAACAACATTTGGAATCGGTACCTCACTGGGATTCCATGGACCCAATTCATTGAACAACCAAACAGCATATTTGGAATTTAGGCAAGATTCAGATTCTTTGCTGATTTGGAAATCTATCACATTTCAATTCCAAGCCTCCCAATTTCGACATCCAAACAGAGCCTTAGTACATTGATAAATTACTTGCTATTCCTACATCATGAGATTAGTTAGATTGCTAGGCAGTTCCTTAATCTGAACTACATAAAAGAAAGTTCCTGCTGTTACCATTACTTTAGTAAAATAAAATGCACTTGTATACTCCTCATCTCCGCGGTCTTGTCCCATGGAAAAATTGATTGTGAAAACAAATGGGAGTTCAGAATGTCTCTATTAGATTACTCCACAAGTAACTCATTTGAGGACCCACGATTTGAATAACTCGTTGCCTACATATTATGTGAACTTCCACCGTAGTGTGTGTAACCAAAAAGGCCAGATTAATCAACACGCAAAGCTCTATTTGTGTATAGAATTCTACTTTATCCAGGTTGCCACAGACTTTGATTTTTATACTTTAGTTTGCACACCATAGGTGACAGTTTCGCAATCATAATCTGAAAATTAAATATATACCACAAAAATCAGACAGTACAGTCCGTTTCGCACTTCAGCAAATTTCATGTAAAAAACATGCAAGTATGCATAGATCACCAACAGCTGCTGCAAGGATTAGTCAAAGAAAAAGTAAACAAGTACAAGAGGTAAATAAAACCACTAGCGAAATCCACGATAAATTGTTTTAAATTAAAATGGAGAGGACTAAACTGAAGGTGCGCGATAGCTAAATTTTTACAGGAATGCGTGAATGAATATGTACAGCAGCTAGCTCATAATACATGAAATGCTGAATGCGCTGTATCATAGTTTGAACAGATAGAAGACCCTGAAGAAATGTAACCGAGGCGATACTCTGTGGACTGCATTGTATATATCAAACACTATCTTCTTCAGGCTTGTCTAAGGGCCTGATAAGAGGCGCTACCCTCTCAGAAATGATAGCCTTACCATTCTCATCGCGTTTGACAGGGTACAGCACATAGTGTTGAATTATGAATATAACATCGAAGAAAACAACTTCCTACAAAACCAAGGACATGGAATTTTAATTAGCATAGGAAACGTTTATACCGTGACAACATGTCAGAAATCTTATTAGGTGACAGAAAACATATGGTTGTCAAAGAATATAAGTCATCCTCACCAACGAAAGAAGGGTTTTCCGATATTTCCATAGAAATTCACTAAAGTGTCTGCAGCACAATTCGTTTAGTCAGAAAAGGAATCCAGCAGATATAACATAAAGCAAGCATTGCTGTCAAAAGAAGAAATGCAGCTTACGCTGATCAATAGATTGCACGCCCATCTGACCAAAGTTCAGCACCCCTCCTGTAAGATCAAGTAAAATATTGCCAATACTCCAACCAATAGTACTCTTCTGCCTGAAGTTCATCACAGCCTAATACAATAGGGAACATAATGGTTAGAAAGGAATCTAACAACAGTACACTATTTATCTATGTACTGATTGTATTAGTTTAGTCCAGCAATATCCTACTGAATTAGTTTATAAAATTATAGGACTGTTTCTCAATTTCTTTGAATCCACAAAAGGGATCATCCAAGACCTTCTAGAGTCAAATAAAATAAAATCTAATTGCAACTCGACGTACCTGGAGTTTTCGTATTTAGTTAAGCTTTTGCGGTTATGCGCTCAACATCTAATTAACAGATCTAGATGCATTATATTGATCATCAGTTTTAATTGACCCTATATTTTGGCACTACCTATGCGATATCACTAGTTCAGTACCCACAAGAGAGACAATCATCTGGTTGTATTGTACTATATCTTCAGTGATGATAATACCTGAGGGATGTACTTGATTGCCGTCATAAGAACCTGGATTGAGCTGAAATTCACAAAGATAAGAGAATCAGTCCCACTTTTACCAACAGGAGCAAGATATATCAATTAAAGACATTTAGCTAGCCTAACTGACAATGACTAGCTACCTCAACAGTGAAGGTAGAATTAACTTACTTGAATACATCAATAAGCCAAAGCCAATCACTTTTTGGCCAAGCTACAATAAGGCAGACAATAGCAGCTGTCCAGACCACAGCAGTGATTGATATGCACACTTTGGAGACTTTTTGATTCCCACGCTGTATATTTCGAGTTCAAACATTCAACATTAAGTGTAACTGTGTAACACATGACACAATGAGACAAAGAAGATATATATGCAGTCCCCAGAGGGCAAAGTTAACTAACCTCATAGATGAGTACTTGAGAAAGGGTAAAAGCTGTCAAGGTAACAGCATGTACAGAAAAAGCAACATCATTTGCAGAAACAGGAATCATCTGCATCAAATGATATTGAATTAATGTTAATTTTAGGCCTGGGCAACATAATTTTGATACTACTGCAGTAGTTTTTACTCCCTCCATTCGGGATTGTTAGGCCGGATACGTTTTTTACTACTACCAAATGCATCTGTCCCCACTCGTCCACTATTGGCCAGACGAGAGAGAATTGAAGGGAAAGAAAATTAAGGGGAGTAATTAGCGCGAAAGTGGAACAGACCACAAGATTTTCTAGCGCCAATTCCTAGTTAACTTAGTCCTGCCTATTTGGTTATCTGGCCCAACATTCCCAACAGAGGGAGTACTTGTTATCAAACATAGTCTCCAGTATGCATCTTTGACCATTACTTTTCTAGTTATATATAACAAATAACAATATGAAAAGAAAAGGTATTCAAGTATCTGCCACAGAAAACAAACCCCTTGAAATTTTAGGTAGCAAAAATATGCGTATTTAATGTTGAAAATTCTAGGGTGTTGACCGCAGAAATTGAATAGCAATTATTTAAAAATGGAGGGATAGTTCCATGCGATAAAGAACGACCTAGCATGTTTTGGGCGACAAGTATAAAAGGCATGACAAAAGGCATCAAAGTGTCTTTTTCTTTAAAAGTACTTATAAACTATGTCAAAAAAAATTATAATGATATGTACATTTAAACTTGCTTTTGATTTACTGAACTAGCTAGAAATACAAGTATACTTTAAAATCCGTTGTGCTCATGTTTTCCTTAATACCTTTATGAGTAGAAAAGTAGAAAAGTATACTTTAAAATACCCACCCCTTCTCAGTTGATTGGTTTTGTCCAATTCAGCGGTGTTGTGTCAGATTTTTTACTCTCTGCAACATCATCTCTTAGGTCAAACTAAAACCGCATGTTTATCTTATCTGTATATCAACGTGAGAAGAAATTTCACCAGGTTGGTCACAGAATTATGCTTGATTTACAGGAGTAAGTCAAAATACTCTGCGGTTATAATTTTGAACCCAAATTTGAAATGGAAACTAAAAGAACAAGTTTCTCTCAAATTGAATGTCAGTTTTAGCAGACAATTACCACGTTAGTCACTAAATTTCCTGTGTAGTTTGACATTTGCACCCAATTGAAACTAAAAACAGCAAGTTTATACCTCAATAAGTGAGTACTCTGACTTAGATGAGACAGAACCACTCATGTAGCAACAAAACCGTATTTAAGCAGATCAGAACTGGTTAGGGTGTGGGAGGGGGTGGGGGGGCTATTGCAAACGATTTTCAGAGTTCGAGGGTGTCATATGAACCAGATCAGAGTTCGAGGGTGTCATATGAACCAGATCAAAGTTCGAGTTTGTAAAAGTGAACCCTAGGATAAGTTTAGGGTGTAAGAGGACTTCTCTAGTACCATTTCATAACTAACAGTCTAACATCAAGATGCTAAAATGATCTCCCTACCCAACTCCACATAGAAATAGAAACACATTCGTATAAAGCCATTACTCTTCGGTAAGGATACAGCCACATATTATCCCATCCAAATTCAGCTGTGCAAGTTTGTTGCATATCTTAGAATAAGTCGGAACAGTAGGTATCTGACTACACATAATTCTAAACAGCAAATATGTTACGATACCAAAAAATATCTTTGATTCCACCCTCCAAGAATCATCCCCACGCGAATTATGTCTAAAGTAAGGAGAAGATGCCTAACCTCTTTATCACCAAACTTGTCATGATACTGTTTCTGGATGACGGGGCTGAAGAATAGAGCAGCATTGTATATGAGGTAGGAAGAGTGCTTTGTCAAGTTTAGCACCAGGAAATCGAAGTTCAAACCCACCACACTGCAATTGATGAATACAGTTAAAGCGCAGAACAAGGAACTTAAATAACAAAAAGGCTCGGCAAACCCACACTTTTTATTCGTATTAATATGCTGAAACATTTAACGATTTAGGTCCTCCAACCTAAATACTGACCAATGTAATGGTGGTCAACTGAGGTCTGAGGAGAGACAATTCAAACAATAAATAAAACAGTGCCAACATAGTCAAAATGAGCTGCAAGAAATGGTGGATTACAGTTCAGCAAGGTTGTGTACAATTCGAACATTACCAAACTTTACCCAAAGTTCAAACCACACTACAAGAAGAGCAAAAGTGACCAAAAGTAAGGTTAAGCATGCACGCATCTTCAAGTCCAACAGCTAAAGGGCATACCAAACTGGGGTGATACTCGCCAGAAACAAGACTATTAGATATATTACAGGAAATGTCTACATTACTGAAGAACAAACCATGAGGATTACACTGCAGGGTCCACTTCTATGTTAATCCAAATATGAGAAGGCGTGAGTGATGAATTTGAAGCTACTGTAACGCGATGAATATTTTAGACACAGTTCGTTTTCTCATTCATGATTATTATGTACCATAACTGCAGCAGTAGTTTTACTAGTAATTTTGTTTACTTTCTCAATACTAATTCGTTCACTGTCTCATCTCACAATCATGAATAACAAGTGACAGCAGAGCATAAACGGTTTTTAAGCAGGACAAACAGTTATGGTGCGTATATGCACTACATGTCCTTTGTATTCCAAAGATTCATTAAAGCCACTAGTCACAACCTTTTGCTTTGCTTCCTTCCAGGCCCGGGCCCACAGTTGTGCGGAATGTGCCGGCCGCACCGGGCCCCAAAATTTTGGGGGCCCCAAAATTTGAATTTAGGAACTCATATATAAATACAAACCTTTGTACAAAGTAACACGAAAGATGCAGCGTTTTAGTGGTCAGAACGAATAAGCCTAACCATTAGGTGCATGGTTCGATTCCTCAGTCCCTCTCATTATTTTTGTCGGTTCGACTCGTCCTTGCTGCATATTTTTGTCGATTATTTCAACCGCAAAAAACAAGAACTGAGCTTAGCCTCACGTACAAACTTCAGGTAAATGGTTCTAATTCTCCTTGCCGCATATTAGTATTGTCATTTGTTTTAACAGCAGAAAAAAAATGAGTTTAGCCACACGTAGACTATTTATCTGAGGAGGAAGTCGATGCACTAACCTTCGTAGGCTAAAGTGATGCCTTTTGTTTTTTTTTGCGAGAGAACACGTGATGCCTGCGGGCTATACAACAGTGACTAGGCGTATACATTTCTATTTGAGCTAGTAATAAATATTTAACATAAAATTTATCCATATTTACAATATTTCTCAAAGAGGAACGAAATTATCAGTTAAGATCGGTTCGGAAAACATACAAGAGGCCAACTTGTCGATCAACAACAAGCGTCGAGCTCCAGTTCGTGTCTTGTTTATTCCTGACTTTCTCTGCCCTTGCGATCGGCCATTCACCCACCCAACTTGTCGATCAGTCAAGCTAGCCGACATGAGAAAGCCGACAAAAGTGTCGAGCTCCAGTCCGTGTTTTGTTACTTCCTAACTTTCTCTACGCTTGCGAATCGGCCGATCACCCACCCCAATCCCGATGGGCACTTCGGTAGGGATTGGTCATCGAATTTTTACGAAGAGAAAATAGGCCCCATTTTATAATTTGGCACAGGCCCGGCCCTGCTTCCTTCACTAAAAATTGCACGCATGTCACCCTTCTGTAGCCAGGACAATATCCTGTCACAGGGACAATCTAGACAATCGAAGACAGGGTTCGGCATCAGCTCAACACAAGCTGCATTTTGTAAACATTTCACAATTTTCATCGTCATTTCCATCTTTTGCACAGGTACCGGACATATTTCTCAGTTCCGCCAATTAGGAGACGGATTCCCCCTAATCAAGACACATACTACTACATGCCAAAGGAAGCAAAGCATAAAGATTCAGTAAAGCTCCAGACGGTCTTGCGCTTGAAATTGAGTGACCCCAGAAATTGAAAAGACAAGTATAAACTGACATGGTGAGAAGAAAGGATAGAAGGAAGAACCAGACCTCTTGCGCTTGTAGTTGAGGACGACCTGCGGGTAGAAGCTGATGGACCAGGCTGCGAAGGCGATCCACCCGATGATCTGGTACAGCACGTCCAGCCCCACCGAGTTCCACGAAGACGACATCGCCGGCGGCTCACTGACCTCCTATCGCTCGCCTCCTCCTCTTGCTTCTTTGACCTTCTGATCTCGATCCTAGTGTTCCCAACTCTTCCGGCTCCCCCGGAATCTATAGTGCGGAAAAAGGGAAGCCACTAATCCGGACTCCGGAGGCAATGGATGGAATCATTAACGTCTCCTAGTGCAGCGTCGCTGTCATCACCGACTTGTTGGGGAAAAGATGGGTGGTGTTCAAGACGGACACTGCTGTTTCCGTTTATTTACGGTTCAACCCGTGTCTCGTTTCTGAACGGATCGAGACGGATTCCCGGGGTCGTTCAGAGTACCGGAGAGGTGGAGAAACGGGCACGCTGTTCAATACAGTTGTGTGCATTGCAGATTTGCAGTTATTACCATTGACCACCTGAGCGTAGGCCCTTTTTGGCTGGAACTGTGATCCATCTGGCCCACGCACAAACTATTCGAGTAAACTCGACTCGGGCCGAGATTTTATTTTAGACCGTACACAAATTCGAGCCAGAGGTACTCTTTTAGCTTCGGCTCGTTTCACTCGGTAAAAATAGTCACTGCTTGATATTCTTGTCTATGTGAACCATTGTTTTTTATTTTAATGTGTAGATTCACTCATTTTGCTCCGTATATAGTCCGTATTGGAATACCTAAAACATCTTATATTATGATACGGAGGTAGTACAAATTACTTGATGGTGTCATATTAATTGACATTGATTGATTGCATCATATACATGTTCAAATAATTAAAAACAATTGTATACAGAAGTTATTATTGCGTCTTGATAGTTTTACCGAGTTAAACGAGTAGCTCGCGAGTTTTGCGAGTCGAGTCAAATTTCAAATGTGAACTCGTTAGCTAAACAAGTTAAGTCAAGCTAACTCGTTAGTTAAAGTCAAAATTGTGCGATATTTAGCAGGATGCGGCTCCGCCACTTGTTTCATTAATCCAGGCTTGCAATCTTCGTCCTCGACAACATATGTTGCTTTCTATGGGCTTCCTTTCAGCCATGATAAAACATCTTCATAGACATATGCTTAGTCCTTCCATGCATTCCCATATTTCTCACGGTAGTTAAAAATAAATATATGAACTTCACCGAAGAAACAGGTGAGAGGACACAACCTCAAGGTGCTAAAGGGTCGAGAAAGAGTGGGTGGGTACTCGCCAGAGCATCCCCTACTTTCAGCAAGAAACGATTGGACGACGATGTGGCAACGAGTAATAACAGAGGGTTGGCACTACGAGAAAAGATGGTGTTGGAGTAGTGACTTAGCGGTGGTGGAAAATGGGCGGAGTGCCTCGTGAAGGGGTGGGCAACGGAGAGTATGGTACGACGGGAAGTGGGTTCGTTAGCTTTTGCCCTAAAGAGAGTTTGGCGCCAACTAATATGGTTGACATGGAGTATTTCGTATGCACACTAATTAACGTCGAACAACCTACTCAGAACTTCAGTTTCACCACCATTTTGGTGCCGGTGTTTTTAGTTGTATGTGTGCATTAAAGGGAGTGGAGGATCAGAAAAAGTGATCGTGCATGCTAATACCACCGCCGCTCCGCTGTGTAGTTCGATCCTTCATGGGGTTTATCACCTTCCTTCTCTCATGACGGCGGATGACAACATTGGAGCTGTTTTTTTGTGTGTGGGGGGGTGGGGTGGGGTGGGGGAGAGGAATAGTGGATGGCTATTCACAAGTACTACCTCAACACTAGAAAAGAGTTGGACCATCCTTTGCAGGGGTGGAGCCAGCCCCAGGGCAACCTGGGCCATGGCCTGGGACGTGGATCAACGACTTCTCTGATTTGGTTTCTATAGTTATGCATGTAATTGAGCTTTACTTTTTCTGTACCTTGAAAATGGAAAAATTTGTAGTACTGTAGGTTTTTGCCTTTAGATTTTGGCCCGAGACATTGTCAAATCCTGGCTCCGCCACTGATTATCTGGATGGAAGAACATAAAACGTCTTTCTCTACCCTTGAGCAATGATTTTCGACGATTTATGTTTACTATAAAATTCATAAATGAAAATGAAATAGTTAATGGGAGGGCTACCATTATTCATTTTATTTCTTGTATGTGTTTTTAAGAGAAGTAATTTGTCCTGATGTTTCGAGGTCTAAAAAAGGTGTTTTAAGAATTACATGAAATCAGTAAAGAAAAAAATCACACTATCCAGCATCAAACTTATGGGAAAATCAAGCGGAAACACACCTACTCCCTCCGTTCCTAAATATAAGATGTTTTAGATTTTTTTCCATGTTCACATGTATCTACATGTATTTAGACATGTTTTAATGTGTATGTTCACTCATTTTGGTCCACACCTAGTCAACATGTGACGCCTGATACGTCTCCAACGTATCTATAATTTCTTATATTCCATGCTTATATTATGTCAATTGCTACATGTTTTATTCACACTTTATAGCATTTTTATGCATTTTCTGGGACTAACCTATTAACAAGATGCCACAGTGCCAGTTCCTGTTTTCTGCTGTTTTTTATTCCAGAAAAGTTGTTCTGGAAATATTCTCGGAATTGGACGAAACAAAAAGCCAAGGTCCTATTTTTCTGTCACGTACACGGAGTCCGAAGGAGAGACGAAGGGGGCACCGAGGCGCCCTCACCATGTGGTGGCGCGGGTCCCACCCCTGGCGCGCCGCCACGTGGTGAGGAGCCCTCGGGCCTCCACCGACATCGCCCCTTCGCCTATAAATTGCCTTTCTCGGGAAAACCCTAAACACCCGAGCCTCCATCCACGAAAAGTTCCAGAGCCGCCGCCGTCGTCAACCCTAGCTCGGGAGGGTTCTGAAGCTCTTCCCGGCACCCTGCCGGAGAGGGGAATCATCACCGGAGGGCTCTACATCGCCATGCCTTCCTCCGGAGTGATGTGTGAGTAGTCCACCCCTGGACTATGGGTCCATAGCAGTAGCTAGATGGTTGTCTTCTCCTCTTGTGCCATCATGTTTAGATCTTGTGAGCTGCCTATCATGATCAAGATCATCTTATTGTAATGCTACATGTTGTGTTTGCTGGGATCCGATGAATATTGAATACTATGTCAAGTTGATTATTGATTTATCATGCCTATGTTGTTTATGATCTTGCATGCTCTCCGTTATTAGTGTAGGCTTTGGCCAAGTTTATGCTTGTAACTCCAAGAGGGAGTATTTATGCTAGATAGTGGGTTCATGCCTCCATTTAATCTGGGACAGTGACAGAAAGTTCTAAGGTTGTGGATGTGCTGTTGCTACTAGGGGTAAAACAGCAATGCTTTGTCTAAGGATATTTGTATTGTTTACATTATGCACCATACTTAATGCAATTGTCTGTTGCTTGCAACTTAATACTGGAAGGGGTGCGGATGCTAACCTGAAGGTGGACTATTTAGGCACAGATGCATGCTGGATAGCGGTCTGTGTACTTTGTCGTAATGCCCAAGTAAATCTCATAGTGATCATCATGACTTGTATATGCATTGTTATGCACTCTCTATTTTGTCAATTGCCCAGCTGTAATTTGTTTACCCAGCATGTTAGTATTTTATTATGGAGAGACACCACTAGTGAACTGTGGACCCCGGTCCATTCTTTTACATCTGAAATACAACCAACTGCAATCATTGTTCTCTTTAATTCTCTGCAAGCAAACATCATTTTCCACACCACACTTTTAATCCTTTGTTTTCAGCAAGCCGGTGAGATTGACAACCTCACTGTTTCGTTGGGGCAAAGTAGTTTGATTGTCTTGTGTGCAGGTTCCACGTTGCTGCTGATTCCCTGGTGTTGCGCCGTGCCACATTCAGCCACCAACAACCTTCAGAAGACCCTTGACTTCCTACTGGTTCGATTAAACCTTGGTTTCTTACTGAGGGAAAACTTGCTGCTGCACTCATCATACCTTCCTCTTGGGGTTCCCAACGGACGTGTAACTTAACACGCATCAAGCCAGTTTTCTGGCGCCGTTGCCGGGGAAGTCAAACCTTCTGCAAGGGGAGTCTCTCACTTCCAATCTCTTTACTTTGTTTTTGTCTTGCTTATTTTTTTTTTTACTTTATCTTGTTTGCTTCTTTATATCAAAAACACAAAAAATTAGTTACTTGCATTTACTTTTATATTTCGGCCTAGCTTTAATTTTGCTAAAATGAGTACTCCTGAGAACACCAAGTTGTGTGACTTCACTAGCACAAAAATAATGATTTCATATGCACTCCTATTGCTCCACCTGCTTCTAAAGCAGACTTTTATGAAATTAAACCTGCTCTGTTAAATCTTGTTATGAAAGAGCAATTTTCTGGTGTTAGTACTGATGATGCTGCTGCTCACCTTAATAATTTTGTTGAACTTTGTGAGATGCAAAAGTATAAGGATATAGATGGGATATTATTAAACTGAAATTATTTCCTTTCTCTTTAAGAGGAAGAGCTAAAGAATGGTTGCTATCTTTGCCTAGAAATAGTATTGATTCATGGACTAAATGCAAAATGCTTTCATTGGGAAATATTATCCTCCTGCTAAGATTATATCTTTGAGAAGTAGCATTATGAACTTTAAACAATTTGATAATGAGCATGTTGCCCAAGCATGGGAGAGAATGAAATCATTGGTAAAGAATTGTCCCACCCATGGACTGACTGCTTGGATGATCATCCAAACCTTTTATGCAGGACTGAATTTTTCTTCAAGAAACCTTCTGGATTCTGCTGCTGGAGGTACCTTTATGTCCATCACTTTGGGTGCAGCAACAAAGCTTCTTGATGATATGATGATTAATTACTCTGAATGGCACACTGAGAGGACTCCACAAGGTAAGAAGGTAAATTCTGTTGAAGAAACCTCTTCCTTGAGTGATAAGATTGATGTCATTATGTCTATGCTTGTGAATGGTAAATCTCATGTTGATCCAAATAATGTTCCTTTAGCTTCATTGGTTGCTCAAGAAGAGCATGTTGATGTGAACTTCATTAAAAATAATAATTTCAACAACAATGCTTATAGGAATAATTTTGGTAACAACAATTATAAGCCATATCCTTCTAATAGTGGCAATAGTTATGGTAATTCTTACAACAATAATAGGAGTGTACCCTCTGATCTTGAAGTCATGCTTAAGGAATTTATCAATACCCAAACTGCTTTTAATAAATCTGTTGAGGAAAAGTTTGGCAAAATTGATGTTCTTGCTTCTAAAGTTGATAGCCTTGCTCTTGATGTTGATCTTTTGAAACTGAAAGTTATGCCTAATGAAGTTAAAGATACTAAGACTTTTGCTACTGCCAATGCTATCCAAGTTAAAATTGATAATAATATTAGGATGTTGGCTGAATTGCATGCTAGGTGGGAAAGAGAAGATGAAATTGCTAGAAAGAATAGTATAGCTAGAGTTTGTACTATCACTACCACTAGTAATGCTGAAGCATCACATGTTAGTAAACCTTCTACTATCAATGGTAACATTATTGGTGTTGGCAATGTTTCCACTTCCATTGCAAAACGTTTGAAATTGCCTAAAACCACTGAAACTGTTCCTGATAAAAGTGCTGAAATTTTTCGAACTATGGGGGACAATGGTCCCATTGCTTTAGATGACGATGATCTTGATTTTGATAATTGTAATATTTCTGAAGTTATTATGTTCTTGCAAAAGCTAGCTAGAAGTCCTAATGCTAGTGCTATAAATTTGGCTTTTACAAAACATATTACAAATGCTCTCATGCAAGTTAGGGAAGAGAAATTAAGACATGAAGCTTCTATCCCTAGGAAGTTAGAAGATGGTTGGGAGCCCATCATTAAAATGAAGGTGAATGATTTTGATTGTAATGCTTTATGTGATCTTGGTGCTAGTATCTCTGTTATGCCTAAGAAACTTTATGATATGCTTGATTTACCACCTTTGGAACACTGTTATTTGGATGTTCATCTTGCTGATAATTCTATGAAGAAACCTTTGGGGAGAATTGATAATGTTCATATTATGGTTAACAATAACCTTGTCCCCGTTGATTTTGTTGTTTTGGATATTGAATGCAATGCATCTTGTCCTATTGTTTTGGGAAGACCTTTTCTTCGAACTGTTGGTGCTATTATTGATATGAAAGAAGGGAATATTAGGTATCAATTCCCACTCAAGAAAGGTATGGAACACTTCCCTAGAAAGAGAATGAAGCTACCTTTTGATTCTATTATTAGAACAAATTATGATGTTGATGCTTCTTCTCTTGAGAACACTTGATTTTCACTTTCTGCGCCTAGCTGAAAGGCGTTAAAGAAAAGCGCTTATGGGAGACAACCCATCATTTTATTTCCTGTTATTTTTATTTTATTTGAGTCAAGGAGTGTGCTTACTTCTGTAACAACTCCTTTGTATCTTTATTTTCTTGCAATGTTGTGCCAAGTAAAGTCTCTAGTAGAAAGTTGATGCTAGATTTGGATTTCTGCACAGGGACAGATTTTTGCTGTCCACGGTTTTGAGCTTTATTCACTCCAGAAAAATTGAAAAATTCTGAAAAAATTCGTGCGTGATCCTCAGATATGTACGCAACTTTCATTAGTTTTGAGTTTCTCAATCTGAGCAACTTAAGTGCCTCGAAAAAATTCGTCTTTACGGACTGTTCTGTTTTGACAGATTCTGCCATTTATTTTGCATTGCCTCTTTTACTATGTTTGATTGGATTTCTTTGCTCCATAAAACATCAGTGGCTGTAGCTAATGTCCAGAAGTATTGGTGATGATTGTGTCACTGTAGAATATGAGAATTTTTGATTATGCACTAACCCTCTAATGAGAATTACTTTGAGTTTGGTGTGGCGGAAGTTTTCAAGGATCAAGCGAGAAGGATGATATGATGTGATCAAGAAGAGTGAAAAGCCTAAGCTTGGGGATGCCCCCGTGGGTCACCCAAGCATATTTCAAGAAGACTCAAGCGTCTAAGCTTGGGGATGCCCAAGGCATCCCCTTCTTCATCAACAACTTATCAGGTCATCTCTAGTGAAACTATATTTTAATTCTTCCACATCTTATGTACTTTACTTGGAGCGTCTGTGTGCTTTTATTTTCGCATTGTTATTTTTATTTTCTGAATAAATTGGATCCTAGCATTCTTGTGTGGGAGAGAGACACGCTCCGCTTTTTCATGTGAATACTCATATTCTTCACTTATATCTGTTGAGTATTCTTATCTAGCTACTGCTATGCTTTTAGCTCCTGTTTTTCATGCATCTCTTATTCAGAGCTGTTAGTTCTTGTAGAGTAATACTCTCTTGTTTCATTTGTAAATTATTTGGAGAGTTTTTGTTGAAATAAGTTGATTGGTGTTTGGTTGGAAACAGAAAATGCAACATGTGGTAGATGGTATATCGAAAAGACACACATATAGATCATTGTCTTGGATAATTTGATACTTGGCAATTGTTTTGAGCTCTCAAGTATTTCATGTTTAAGCTCTTGCATCATGTAGTTAAAAACCTATTAGTAAAGAACTACCGTAGAGCTTGTTGAAATTTGGTTTGCATGTTTGCTATCTCTAAGGTCTAGATATTTTCTGGTAAAAGTGTTTGAGCAACAAGGAAGACAGTGTAGAGTCTTATAATGCTTGCAATATGTTTTCATGTAAGTCTTGCTGTACCGGTTGATATCTTGTGTTTGCTTCAAACAACCTTGCTAGCCTAAACTCTGTACTGAGAGGGAATGCTTCTCGTGCATCCAAATCCTTGAGCCAAAACCCATGCCATTTGTGTCCACCATAACTACCTATTATGTGGTATTTTCTGCCATTCCAAGTAAATACTTCATGTGCTACCTTTAAACTATTCAAAAGCTATTATCCCTTATTTGTGTCAATGTTTTATAGCTCATGAGGAAGTATGTGGTGTTTTATCTTTCAACCTTGTCATTTACTCCTGACAGACTTTCACCAATGGACTAGTGGCATATACATCCGCTTATCCAATAATTTTGCAAAAAGAGCTGGCAAATGGGGTGCCCAGTCCCAATTAATTACAACTTTCACCTTTAATTCTCTTCACATGTTTTGCCCTGATTTATCAGTAAGCAATTTAAAAAGTTGATCATTTAAAATAGACACTCCTCCATGGTATGTGATTGTTGGAAGGCACCCGAGGATTCGGTTAGCCATGGCTTGTGTAAGCAAAGGTTGGGAGGAGTGTCACCCAAATTAAAGTACATGTGTAAACAAAAGAGAAGAGGGATGATCTGCCTTTGGGTAGAAATAACGTCCTTCATGGGAGCCGCTCTTGAAAGTCTGGTTGACAAGGGGGTTAGAGTGCCCACTACCATTCGTTGACAACAACAAACACCTCTCAAAACTTTATTTTTATGCTCTCTATATGATTTCAAAACTTAAAAAGCTCTAGCACATGATTTAATCCCTGCTTCCCTCTGCGAAGGGCCTTTCTTTTACTTTAGGTTGAGTCAGTTTACCTACTCCTTTCTATCTCAGAAGCAAACACTTGTGTCAACTTTGTGTGCAACAATTTTTATATGCTTACTTATTGCACTTATTATATTGCTTTGTGTTGACAATTATCCATGAGATATACAAGTTGAAAGTTGAAAGCAATTGCTGAAACTTAAATCTTCCTTTGTGTTGCTTCAATGCCTTTTACTTAGAATCTATTGCTTTATGAGTTAACTCTTATGCAAAACTTTTTGATGCTTGTCTTGAAAGTACTATTTATGAAAAGTTTTTGCTTATATGATTCAGTTGTTTACTCATTATCTATTTGTTAGCAAACTATAGACCATTGCCTTGAGTCACTTCATTCATAACATATGCTTTACAATATTATTTGATCATGATTATGTGGTAGCATGTCACCTAAGAAATTATTTGTTGTTATCGTTTTACCTACTCGAGGACGAGTAGAACTAAGCTTGGGGATGCTTGATACGTCTCCAACGTATCTATAATTTCTTATGTTCCATGCTTATATTATGTCAATTGCTACATGTTTTATTCACACTTTATAGCATTTTTATGCATTTTCTGGGACTAACCTATTAACAAGATGCCACAGTGCCAGTTCCTGTTTTCTGCTGTTTTTTATTCCAGAAAAGCTGTTCTGGAAATATTCTCGGAATTGGACGAAACAAAAAGCCAAGGTCCTATTTTTCTGTCACGTACACGGAGTCCGAAGGAGAGACGAAGGGGGCACCGAGGCGCCCTCACCATGTGGTGGCGCGGGTCCCACCCCTGGCGCGCCGCCACGTGGTGAGGAGCCCTCGGGCCTCCACCGACATCGCCCCTTCGCCTATAAATTGCCTTTCTCGGGAAAACCCTAAACACCCGAGCCTCCATCCACGAAAAGTTCCAGAGCCGCCGCCGTCGTCAACCCTAGCTCGGGAGGGTTCTGAAGCTCTTCCCGGCACCCTGCCGGAGAGGGGAATCATCACCGGAGGGCTCTACATCGCCATGCCTTCCTCCGGAGTGATGTGTGAGTAGTCCACCCCTGGACTATGGGTCCATAGCAGTAGCTAGATGGTTGTCTTCTCCTCTTGTGCCATCATGTTTAGATCTTGTGAGCTGCCTATCATGATCAAGATCATCTTATTGTAATGCTACATGTTGTGTTTGCTGGGATCCGATGAATATTGAATACTATGTCAAGTTGATTATTGATTTATCATGCCTATGTTGTTTATGATCTTGCATGCTCTCCGTTATTAGTGTAGGCTTTGGCCAAGTTTATGCTTGTAACTCCAAGAGGGAGTATTTATGCTAGATAGTGGGTTCATGCCTCCATTTAATCTGGGACAGTGACAGAAAGTTCTAAGGTTGTGGATGTGCTGTTGCTACTAGGGGTAAAACAGCAATGCTTTGTCTAAGGATATTTGTATTGTTTACATTATGCACCATACTTAATGCAATTGTCTGTTGCTTGCAACTTAATACTGGAAGGGGTGCGGATGCTAACCTGAAGGTGGACTATTTAGGCACAGATGCATGCTGGATAGCGGTCTGTGTACTTTGTCGTAATGCCCAAGTAAATCTCATAGTGATCATCATGACTTGTATATGCATTGTTATGCACTCTCTATTTTGTCAATTGCCCAGCTGTAATTTGTTTACCCAGCATGTTAGTATTTTATTATGGAGAGACACCACTAGTGAACTGTGGACCCCGGTCCATTCTTTTACATCTGAAATACAACCAACTGCAATCATTGTTCTCTTTAATTCTCTGCAAGCAAACATCATTTTCCACACCACACTTTTAATCCTTTGTTTTCAGCAAGCCGGTGAGATTGACAACCTCACTGTTTCGTTGGGGCAAAGTAGTTTGATTGTGTTGTGTGCAGGTTCCACGTTGCTGCTGATTCCCTGGTGTTGCGCCGTGCCACATTCAGCCACCAACAACCTTCAGAAGACCCTTGACTTCCTACTGGTTCGATTAAACCTTGGTTTCTTACTGAGGGAAAACTTGCTGCTGCACTCATCATACCTTCCTCTTGGGGTTCCCAACGGACGTGTAACTTAACACGCATCAAGGCCCTAAAACATCTTATATTTAGGAACGGAGGGAGTATTTCAAAGCTATAGTTTGGTTTGAAAAATAACATTAGAGATTTACTCTCAAAACAGACAGAGCCAACACTGGAGTTGTTGGTTAGAGGCTTAGAGCCGGACATGGCGTTTTGGCTCACATGAGTATCTAGTCCTATTATAAAAACTAGCAAAATGCCCGTGCGTTGCTACAGGCTGATAAAATAATTTAATAATTTATTTTCACACCGACTAACTCTCTAGGTTAATCCAAATATGGTAAGAGTAAGGTCACTATCTTGCCAATAGCTGCATCACTATCTTGCCAATAGCTGCATATGCATACGTCTCATAGAAGTGTAAGATAACAAAGCAGATATACTGATCAGTATGCCTCTAATGAAAGTGTTTCTTTTTTAACATTGTAGATGGTAGGAAATGAAATGTTCAGCTGCAAATGTGAACTCAACACCACTCCTTTTTCCCTTTATAGTAAAAATAGCATATGTGTAAATGACGTAAACCTCAATACACCCACAAACAAAATCAGATCGTATCCCAAAATCCCATGGAAAATTCACACGGCTTCAATTGTAAGTTTTTTTAATACTTCAAGTGAAATGGCTATACTACAATTGCAGATTGGAAGGCAACATGAATACCCCTATTTTGCAAGGGGGGGCTGTTGCATCATGTGATTCTTTAGACTACTTTTTTTTTGAATTTAAAACGTCAGAAAACAAACATGCTAACAAAGGATCCGAAAGGAAAAAAATATCAAGAGCAATTTACGTAGTTACCTAAGGCGATGCTCTTCTCTAGATCGACCAGAAGCCTGGCATCCTTTTCTCCAACAAGCAGATGCTGGACCAGGACTTCCTTCCCCTCTCTCGGAGCACTACTGGCAGCGGTGCAGAGAACTATCCAACATAGGTTTATGAATATATCTAATGGTGTGTGTGTGCAGAGCAAGCACCAAACATTTTACTTTGAAGCTGAGAAGTAGTTGTAAATTTTAACAAACCAATCAGTGTACACAAATAATCACATTTATCAATCAATTTCCGAGGCTTAAGGTTTGGTACGCATCAACTTGCAGCATGAAAAATCTGATGGCTGACTGAAAAAAAGCTTTGCTACGCCAAATAGACTAAACATTCATGAGCACAGAAAGGTACTCGGTAGAAGTAATGCATCTTTTTTTTACCTCAAATCAAAACCTGGAAAAGGCAGTGTAGAAAAAATATCAATTGCTCGAGGTCCAG
Source organism: Poa pratensis (assembly GCA_947311845.1). Lineage (NCBI taxonomy): Eukaryota > Viridiplantae > Streptophyta > Magnoliopsida > Poales > Poaceae > Poa > Poa pratensis. The sequence continues at coordinate 1,584,042 of CAMZMU010000075.1, forward strand.
ACTTGCAGTTTGTTCGTCCGACGCTGTTGGTCGGGTGGACGCCGCCGGCAACACAGTCAATCGATGTCAACATCTGCTTCACAATAACACTTTTGCCTAGATCAAAGCAAGACGTGTACAGGAGGCCAGCAGCCATGGGAGGCATAGCAGAGACTCCTTCGCCTTGAGGCCGTGCAATCAATCAAAGGAATCGGGAGAAGCTGCTCGATTTTACTCAATCAGAAGAATCGGGAGCCACGATGACTGCTTTATTTTACTCAGCACTGCCAGATCGAGAAAAGGCATTATTTCGGCGCCACCGGATCTCTTGCGTGCGGTCGTCCAAGCTCAGTGGCATCTTGTCTCCCCCCCGTAACACATACTGTGGTGCATCACCGGAATCTCTTATCCGCCCCTTATCGTCTTGTGCCGCTGCTCTCCGCTCTCTCCCCACCGACGGAGCAGAGGAGCTTGATGAAGCGGGCCGACCTGCAGCTCGACGACATGTGGCTTGTGCTCGAACTGGTACGAACTTATGGGTAAGACACACGTCGTCTTCCTCTTTTTCGTTCCCATCGATCTGGATCTGGGCGGGCGGGTCGGCGACGGCGCGGCAGCGTGGAGGAGGAGACCTTCGAGGCGAGGAGGCGCTCCGTCTGGTGGAGGAGGTCGGGAAGAAAACGTTTCAGAATATTTTTTGACGGAAGGACTACGGTTGATTTTCGGAAACCTAGGGGACCAAACTGCAAAACTACCATGACGTACCACGGCCACGGTCATTTACTGATATTATATATACTAGCAAAGTGTCCGTGCGTTGCAACGGACTCGTAATTCTTTTCGCTTTCACAATGCAGATCAAAATTCACAATCTCTACTATATAATACAGTTTGAGGTGCCGTCAATTGTCTGGATGTATTGTGGCCATTCTTTTGAGTACTATATTTAGAAACCCCTGTCGATTCCTCATTGGCACCTTTTCAAATTTCAAACACATTCGAAAATAACTTTGATTCTAATATCTTTCCCCTGGCCATGAACCTCCTTTTTCTTTTTGATTCCGTTGACTTAACTTAATTATTTTATTTTTTCAGATTGTCAGTATCGAAATCGGTGTTGCACTTGACTGAATTTCCAATAAAACGCAGGACAGTTCTGCAGGCTGCAAACATGAATACCACGGACAAGCACTGCAAGCATGAATATCATGGCGAATTGGCGATGCATCAGCCTGGGCATAACCAGTACGGAGCACTAAAAATGAGAGCTTGCTATCTCCACCGGCTCCACGGCCATGTACGCCCACGCGGCTCAGGTTCAGGGAGGCGACGACCGGCCCTTCCAGTGCCTCTACGCCACCGGCGCGCGAGGAACAACATCTCCCATGTCGTCCCGCTGCGCATGAGAGTTCGGCCCCCTCCTCTGTCTTTGCGATGTCGCCCGAGTTTTGCCCCCTCATCTACATCCTCGCTGCTGCCACGACGACGGTGGACGTCCCGTCCCTTCCCCTACCTCCTCGAGGCCGCGGGCCCTTGTCGTCTCCCGAGACTGCTCCGCCGTTGGCGTGCCCACGCCGCTGGCTTCCGCGGAGGCGACATGGTGCGTCTTGGAGGGTCGCGTCGCGGCGGCTGGTGGCGGCTTGTGTGGGTGTCGTCCAGCAGATGGCCTCGTACGGAGCGCGGCCTCATCGGGAAGACGAGAGTCACGGGGGTCCTGCAATTGTGGTTGACCGTTTTTCTGGTACGGGTACTGCGGGTTCATTTGTCAATTACTGAGGGGTAAATTGTAAAAGTACCGCGACATACGACCGGCACCCTTACTGATATTATATAGTGGAGAAGTAGAGATAACATTTTAAAAAATATTTAAAATGTGAAAAAATTTTGAAATAAAATTTTAGATGTACCTCCTAACATTTTATGTTGGCCCATAAAGTTTCACAATTTTTTTTTGTTCGGTATAAAAAAGAAAAATTCGACGCTCAAAAATAACTTTTTACTGGACTTTTTTTTTTGTCTTTTTATACCGGGCACAAAAGATGTCTTTTCTTGACAAAACTTTGTGTGCCTACATAAAATATTTGTATGATACCCGGATTTATTTTCGAAATTTTTAGACATTATGAAATATGTTTTTTCATAATAGTATCATCTAATCCTACGAGAAAAAATGGATTTCCCCTAGCCGGAGCAGCTGGCCAAACAGTTCAGTTCCAACAAGCTGCTCCGCATCCACGAGAGAGCCGGAGCCTCTTCGCGTGCAACTGGGCCCCAACTCCATACCAACTCCAAGAGCCCACTGTAGCCCGCTCCTCACGACCCAGCGCCGCCGCCGCCGTCTTCCCACCGTGCCCGCCGCTGCTCAGGCCTCCATCCTCGCGCCACTGCACCGGATCCACTCTGGTCATCCAACCGCCGCCCGTCTGCAACTCCTCGTCAGGGTGAAAGGAAGGTATCCCAATTCCGACCACCCCCCTAATTCTGTAGTAGCAGAAGAAGAAATCTTCCCTTCGAATGTTCTCTAGTAGCAGAAGAAGAAATCTCCCCTTCGAATGATTGCGATTTGCGATGAGTTCTTATAGCAGCAGCATGAAGTTACCATCTCCAGTGTACTCATGGTAACAAGCCAAAGATTTATTGGTTCTTGTATCTAATGAAGGTAACCTGGTAAACCAACTCGGGCCACTCAGCTCGTAACATTGACCAGTTCACCTTTTGTTATTTCATTTCATATTAGGGTTGTAGTTGCTTGCACTATATTCGGCCTGCCAACATGCATTAGAGCGTGGCTTGCCGGAAGTTGCCCTTTGTTGACAGAGATATCAGATTTTGGTATCAGATTCTGAACTTTGTTTTTGTCCCTTGTCGATTTAAACATGAAAACCAAACCCTGAAAGTGTCGTTTGCAGTTGCTGGCTTTCACTTTGATTCCAACTTTCCAAATGCGCGAAGATTTGAAACGTGCCCTAGCTAGACCTATCCATCTCCTGAAAGCTTCTTGTTTATGGTTGGGACAATAATGGGGTAAACCTGATATGTATCTGCAGTAGTATATATAGCTAGACACCACTGTCGTATGAGAAATGCTAATCTATGTTGTTATTACTGCAGATGCCAGAAGCTGAGTGGAATGATGAACACACTACACTTATCTGTGAACTCTTTGTAGAGCAAGTTCGGGCTGGAAATCGACCAAATACTCATATCAATAACACTGGTTACAGCCTAGTTGCAGAGAAGTTTGAACAAAGAACAGGGTTGCTTTATACGAAGACACAACTTAAAAATAAATGGGATAAACTCAAGAGAGATTACATCAACTGGAAGGAATTGCTTGCAAGAGGCGCAGGTTTAGGTTGGAACAATGGAAAAGGAACAATTGCAGCTGACAAGGATTGGTGGAAGAATACATGTATAGTACGTAGTAGTTAAACTTAGTCACATTCACATATGAATTACGTTATCATGCGTGAGTCATTTTTCCCTTCTTTCCTTTACAGGAGTTGCCAGGTGCAAAAAAGTTCCGCAAAGCTGGAATTAAAAATGAGAATCATTTGAAAGTGATGTTTGAAGATATTATCAGTGATGTTGTGGATCATGTGTCACTGGCAGCAGCAGATAGTTTGCCATCTGCTCCTGACAGCATGTTGAATGTTGAGAACCTTGATGGATCAGATAAGAATGTGGAAAGTTTCGCAGAAGATAACGATGTTGAAGATAATCGTGGCACTCAACTAGACCATAGCGATGTTGGAGATAACCAGGGCACTCAAGTAGAGCATAATGATGACACTCAGCTCGGCAATAATGGTGTCATTCGGCAAAACCCTGATCCTCCCCTAGTTAGGAACAAGAAAAGACCTATTCATGTTAATGCCAAGGAGAGTAAGAAAAACAAGACGGAAACAGCTTTGCTCATGCAAGCTCAGTTGAAGCGTATAGTGGAGTTGGCTGAGGAAGCACAGTCCATTTTTGAAAAGTTTTCTTCCAATGTGACACTCCAAGATCTGATATTCAAGATGTTATGACATTGGTTCGTGAATGTGGAGCGCGGAGTGGAAGTGATGAATACTTCATAGCGACTGAACTGTTTGTCAATCCAGAGCAGAGGCAGATGTTCTGTACTATGGAAACAGCCGAAGAGCGTCTTGAATGGCTTAGAAGAAAGTACAATGCTAAGTATAGATAGATGGTCCTAGGATTTATATCAGCAGGCTTTTGTTGTCTCCGTCATTCAAGACTTATCATCTATTGTATTCTTTTTTTTGCGGGTATCATCTATTGTATTCTAACAACTTAACAATGTGAATTAGATCCTGATAATTCTGGCTGCCCATCTGTGGTTGTAAATCCTCATTTCTATATGTGCAATTGTCCTTTGGTGTTAATCAGTACACGTGTATCTTCAAAGTTCAAACGGTGTGGCAAGCATAGTCCGCAGTCTCAAACTAATGATACACAATTTTATGTGTTGTACCTTCAAGATATTTTTTTCTTGTACTTCGTAAAGATTAATTGCTATAGATTGTGTTTACTACTCTGATGATTAAGATGAAGATCTTTAATCAGGACATCCTCATTTATTTTCAACATAGAAGAAGAAAAAAATAGAAAAAAATGAAAGAAGGGAAATCTAGAGAAAAGATAGAAAATATAAAAGAATGAAAACCAGAACCAAAGCAAAAAAGAAAAAACATTCAAAACTGAAAAAACAAATACAGACTCTGTTAATGGTTGGCGAGGAGAAGCAGTTGAGTAAACGGGCGAGGCCCAAACAGACGTGGGGTGTGCAGGAGGGCAGCAAATAGGTTTTGCCCCCTAGCGTCGCCATAAGCAACCAGTAGGAGCTCCAATCCAGCAAAACCCAGTGTAGTCCAAAGAACCCAACTAACGGTTTGTTCCCTGATGATAGGCCCAATGTTTTTTTTTTCGAAACGCAATACAAACACAGACGCTCACATACACGTGCACACACTCACCCTATGAATGCACGCACGCACATCCTACCCCAATGAGCACCTCCGATATACTGAGCCGGCGGTCGAGTATTGAGATTGACGAAGTGACCACAGGCGTCTCGCTATCGACGGGAACGTGGCCTCACACTGAAAAATATTCCGCCTAAATGAGAAACACCAATGTCAAACCCTGGGTTTGAACTCTAGAGGGCTGGGGGTACAACCACCCTCCTAATCATCCTACCACAAGTAAGTTCTTAGATAGACCCAGTGTTAGAACCACACAAAAGAAACGCATGATCACATTGCTCCACAATCCATATGCAAAGCAATATTTCGTTGCCCCCTGAAAAATTGTCGAATAAGAATAAAGAACGGTTCTTGCTAAGCGAAAATAAGTTGTTAGGATACAGAAACGTTGTTTTTTCAGCGAAATTAACCATGGGTTTGGAACCCATATGGCCATATGCAAGCTCGGTTCTTCGCCGATGTCTCTTCTTGTATCTTGAGTTTGACGCAATCCAGATCTCCCACCACCAAGCGCGTGTGTCCTATCAGGCCAAGGTGGTGTATTTGGCCGCACTAACCAACTCCACCATGCATGTGTCACCAGGGACGGAGCCAGAAACTGATATTAAGGGGGGCAGTTAGCGTGGGTGACTTGTATGAGGGTGGCTAACCTAGCTAAAATACACTAAAAAAGTAGTTGAATCACTAATCTTTCCAAAGAAAATTACAAGCATAGGGGGGGCGTAGCCCCTGCTCGTCCCCCTTGGATCCGTCCCTGTGTGTCACTTCATCACTTAACATTTGCACTCCAGTCGGCAACGATGCTGCCTTCTATAAATAAATACATTAATTTAATTATCGAATCGATGATGTAAACTATGAGATCAACAACTACTACAGATAATGATTTAGATATAAATGTAGCTGCTGCCTCCATGACTCCGTTCTTATCTAATCGTGATCTTGCCTACTTCAATATTTCTTATTGTCACAGCTCCATTTTCCAATTAGGGTATACCCTATGCATTTCCGAACAGGGTACCCCTCGTTTGTCAAATATGGATGTGCTGTCTCCACAACTGCCCAGGATTTTCAGTTGCTGATAGTATCATGCCTGCTCACGAAACAACAAAAGAGATTAGCCGAGTAAAATAAGGCCTATGGGCCGCTTTTGAACAATTAGTGGGCTTCGAAGCCCAAAACTTTACCTGCACTCAAAAGATCCAAAGAAAGCCCACAGGAAGGCTTGAGTGCGGTCGTAACCCTAATACGCGGAAGTCTATCTTCATCTTGTACATCTCCTGAAATAGTTGGTGCAGTAATGAGTACACGTCAGCAAGCCACATTCAGAAAGGAATTATTTAGCTACATGTTGGGATTCCAAAGGAGGGGTGTAGGGTTTTATCATATGGTAGATGCATACTCCTAATCTCCAACCTAATTTTATTTTTAAAGAAAACTTTTCAAAACAATAGTGTTGACAAAATAATTGAGTTTTAATAACCCTGTCGGGTCATCGCCATAATTAATTAGCCAACCTTATAAATTGTACTTGTGCTTTGTACTAGGTATCACCCTTAAACACAACTTCTTTAACCGGAAGCACGGCGTATTCGAATACCATTTTTCATGACTCTACAGAGTTGCTTAGCTTTACCCACATAATATCTGCACCTCTATTTGTCACTCGAGTTGAAAACACGCCCATTGGTGTGTTGACGGAGGCGAGATAACAAGACTTTTTATCTGCTCTATCCTTTGAAGTCCCCATCCAGGAACTCGAAATCACTCGCTATCCCGGGAGCCGACTGGCCAAGTGTCAACTTCGCGATCCGGGATTTGAGTATATTCCTGTTGTGATTCCTCAATTCGAGGCCTTTCACTAGTCGCTTCTGCGGGCCTTTCAGAGAACAGAAAAGGCAAGCTATTATGTATTTGTTCATCGGGTAGAGCAGGTTACTAAGCCAGGATTGATAAGTCAAACATGTGGTTGAGCGGGTTCTGTGTTTATCACTTGGCACAAGAGTTTTATTTTTACGTTGCCACGAGTAAGGTAATCCATTACTCCATAGAAGGGGTATGACAGCACAATCAACAAATGGATGGGCCCCATGTCCTCTGTCCCCAACTGTCAGCATCAATTTTTGAAACTTCATTCACCAAGATTTATTCTAGTGATAACAACATTCTAGTATATAAACCAGTCGCGAATGATATTATTACTTGAATAGCCTATGGTTTTAAGGTGGACATGGCCAAGAGAATTTAACAGGGGCTTATCGGTGGTAGGAGTTAACTAATCAGCATGTCATTCAAAAATATACTGATATGTAAATAACATGCAAGAAATAAATAACTAACTAATAATATAAATGGCATGTTGGGATCAATATGAACAATGGAATGTGACTTGCCTACTGTCCCGTATTTGAATAGATCTTTGTCTTCGAGATACCCATATACTCTTGATCCTTTATCGAATACCAATTCGTTGCTATAGCGTCTTATTTGCAAAAAGATCTAAAATAGAATTAGACAGAGCTTTATGAGTTGAAGGTGGAAAGAAAACGTGAACATATCAAGGATTTGGATTGTGTAGAAGATGACATGTTTACCGGAGACGTACCTTCGGATGTTAGAACAAATGAAAAGGAATATACGTCGAGATTTTGGATTTTGGATGAATAGTACACGTGAATAGTGTTTACTGGTTTGGGCTGGAATTTTGATAAATGGATATTGTTCTAGCTACTGTTGGGCGGCATATAGGAAAGTTAAATCAATTGGGCTAGCCATACCGTGGTCCAATGGCCCAAGTGTATCGTTCTACTGAACGAACAGGAGCTCTGCTCCCATGGCGGGCATGAACATGGGAGTCAGGCGACCATGAAATCGACGATTGCTTCGCCGGCAAAACTCACCACCGGAATCCGAGGGCATGGGCATGATCAGGGAAAGACGACGGTTCCATTTTTAGAAAGAAAACGACGGATTTGTACAGGTGAGGAAGTCGGCTGCGTGGACTGCTCTTTCGTGTACTTGGTCCATGAAGAAGATGGCGAGCTAATAATACTGAGTAACGAGGGTCCAGATAGCAATTGGAGAGGGATCGCTCGTGAGAAACGAGCAGCAGGGGCTCCGTGTAGTCGTGTGGGACTTTATATGATTTCGAAGGCGGTTTAGTGCAGCTGAGGCGGTTCCATCCGAGGAACCAGACAGGCAACGACGCCTAGCTCTGCGTCGAGAGGATTAGATCGAGCGAAGGAGTTGGGGTCGGTTCAGTTTGTGGGCTGCTGGGCCAGGGAATAAAAGAAATGAAAAGAATAGCCCAGTGGGAAAATTTAACTGAAAAAAAGATTCAGAGGAATTTGACCTTATGGAGAGTTTGGAGTTTAAAATTTTATTTTGGTTTTACAAATCGAACAAAATTGTAGAGAATTTTGCAAACCAGAAACTGAAATTTTCGGGTCGTTACACTTATGATCGTGGCTATTTTCTCATAGCAGATTACAGTAAGTTCATCACAACATATCACAGCAACTACAAATTGCAGATCTGCAGGTAAACTAACGAATTTATAGTTCTGTTGTTCCTCCAACTGAACTTCTTCTGAAAGGGGAAAAACTAAGAGCATCTCCACTCGCGGCGCCCAAACGGCCGCCCAAACGCCTTTGGGGCGTGCCGGACACAAAATCGCCCCCACTAGCGGCGCCCAAATGCGAATCCGGTCCGGCGCGGCCCAGTTTTGTGTCCGGCACGCCCAGCCCACGCCCTCAACTTGGGGAGGCTTGGGGCGGCCCCGGACGGAAGGAAACGCGACGCCACGTCGGCCTCCGACGCGCGGGCCACGCCTGGCAGTGAGACGGCGATCGCAATAAGTGCCGGCTTCCCCCAATTCGTCCACAAAAATCGCATTTCCCCCGCCATCTCTCCCGCCATCTCTCCCGCCAAAAGAAAAACCCTCGCGCTGCCGGCGAAGGCAGCGAAGACGAAGGCGGCGGGGACGAAGGCGGCGGGGAAGACGCTGGGCGTCAAGCGCAAGGCCCCCCGCCCAGGGAGAAGCCGGAGGCGATGAGGCAGGAGGATTGGGACCTCGACGTACTCCGGCGCTGATTGGACACGCAGAGCCGTGCCGGGCGCCGCGTGAAGCAGAATGAGAGGAAACGGCTCGGCACGGCGGCGCCATTGACGGCAAGGAAGATCGCCGCCATGAACAAGACCGTCGCCGCCTTGAACCAAGCATTCGCCTTGGGAGGAAGCCAAGATAGCAACGCCACTCTACGATGCAAGGTCGGCGGCTCGCCGTCGAATTCCTCCTTCTTCGCCGACAGCGCCGCCGCCACGCCTCGCACCAGGTTCTCCCCAGAGTACAGCGACAGCCAGCATCACGGCGGCTTCGACCCCAACGTCATCTTCCCTTCTTGTGGCCTGGATCTAAACCACCCAGTCGATCTGAATTCGCCGGTGATGTGGAGAGATCCCGCCGTCCAAACGGCCGCCGGTCGGAGCCTTTCATTCGACGCGGGCGCCTCCCATGTGATCGACGGAATGACTCCCGACGCCCCGGAGCTCATGCAGGTATGAACCCGCGTTTTGTAGCCATGGCATGTACAATAGACGTGTGCATAGGCGAGTCGTGGCTACCGGCCTTGCTCCTTGTGTGTAGGAGACCGCCCATATCATGGACGACATCATCAACGACAACGCCCGGGCGGAGGATGACGACGACGGGTTCGACGAGGATGAGGAGTACTACGAGGACGACGACGAGGTCGAGGAGGAGGGGGTGGTGACCGACGATGTGGTCGGCGAGCAGGCGGCAAAGAAGAAGAAGGGCAGCCACGGCATAATCTGGACGACCAAGGAAGACGAGTGCATGGTCGAATCATGGAAGGCCATTACTACCGGCGAGATCACCGGCACAAACCAGTCGAGCACCGCCTACTCGTCCCGGATCAAGGACGAGTTCGACGAGCGCCGGTTCACCAAGGACTACTACAAGGTGAGCATGGTGCGCGGCCAAGGCGCCATCGAGCATAGGTGGCGCATCGTCCAACGCCTCGTCAACAAGTTCCACGGCTGCCATGAGAACATCGTCGACCGGAAGGAGAGCGGGAAGGGCCCGGCGGATCAGGTGACCGCCGCTTGCGATCCCCTTGTTGTTTTTGTTGCTTAAGTACAATTGTGATCGTCGTCGGCTTGCTTTGTTGTAGGTCATGGACGCCCTTGTGTTGTACAAATCCATCAACAAGGAGAAAGACTTCAAGTTGATGCATTGCTACAAGCTTCTCCAAAATTGTGAGAAATGAAAGGCGCACCGGCAGACTTTGAACAAGAACGGCCGCGCCGACCTCAACGCCGATCCCCAAAACTCGGAGGGGCGGCCAATCAGGAACAAGAAGGCGAAAGCGGCCTTGGCAGCGGCGGCAAAGACGGACATAGTGCAGTCGTCCATCGACAAGGTCCTCGCCGATGTTTGCTCCAACTCGAGCTTGAGGCGCGAGGAGAACAACGCAAGGTGGGCGACCTTGATGCAGAAGGCCGACGTCAAGATCAACCTCGAGCAGAAGAAAGCCGCCGTCAAGAAGAAGAGTCAGGACTTCATGATCTTGACGGCCGACGTCTCCAACTTGGATCCGCTGGCGAGGGCGGCGCACAACATGTATCGCGCCGCGATCCTGCAAGAGCTTGGGCTCGTTCTGCCCGAGAACGGCGGCAACCACGGCGCCGAGACCGGCCACGGCGCGGACGGCCAGGTCGACGATGACCCCGACATGACTCAGCCCGGCTATGACTACGTGCCCCAGCCCGGTGACAACATCTAGATCGGCGATGACGACGGCGGCGGCGACAAGCAGACGCCGAGCAACGACATCTCCCAGCGTATTTTGGCGACATATTTTGGCGTAGTGTATTTTGGTGGCACAGGACTCTCGATTTGTGGCTAAAACAGCTCGTCTGAAATTTGAATTCGCAAAACCTTGGCGGCACATTCGAATTTGCAAAACCTTGTTCGAAAAAAAAACCTTTGGGCCGGACGATTTGGGCGCCGCGAGTGGGGAGCGAGGGCGCCCAAATGCGCCAAGTAGTCCGGACGGCGCGCAAACGGCCTGTCCGGAAGACGTTTGAGTGACCATTTGGACGCCGCGAGTGGAGATAGCGGCTGTTTGGACGTGAGCTTAATTATCAGACATGATGATTAACCAACAACCACGCTCACGAATAGGCAGCAGGTGAGGAATTCACATGCCGGTGCACGTAGCCTCGCCGCAACCAGTACGCACACTAACAGTACAGCAGTTGGTAGCACGCCGGAGTTAGTGAGGTGAGGAGGACACACGGCCGTCGATCGCACGCTGCCGCTCGCGAGAGAGCTGATAAAGTGGGCGCACGATAGACCGGTAGTTAGAGTTACTACTGTATATCTATAAGTACCTTAACACAAAGGCAAATGTAGTGCTGCTGCTACTGGAAAGGTTGAAGTTTGTTGAGCTAATGCCATGTGACCTCACCTCACCTCACAGCGGCCATGTCCTTTGACACAATCGACGGTGAGAGCCGGCGGGTGCACTTACTTAGAAATCTTGAGGAAGAATCTTGTGGTGGTGACAGCATAATACTCGTACCAGCTAGTTCTAGAAATTTAGATAAGACGGTAACCAGTCTGGCTAGCAAAGGACATCTTATGCTTTGTGATAGTATATCTAGGTTCGAAACCGTTTTGGACATACAGAGATTTACTGAAGGATGAATTTAATTTAACAAGGTTCAGTTGTTGTTGGCTAGGAGCAGTTTCCCCACGAACCTGAAACTTGAAAGTTGGAAGTTACCTCGAAAAGGATCGATCCACTTTGGAAGGGGCACTCATGGATATCTGCTTTAGTTCCCAACCACTAACAAATCAGTGTCCCTTTTTTCTTTCGGTTCACTCCTTTCCTCCAAGGAAAGATCACCGGCATGCTAGTGACTTGCAACCTTTAATCTTATCAGCAACAACTAACGTCACCTCGTAATTGAAGTCTCAACTACTAGGCTGATTAAAGTGTTAGGGTGTTCTCATAATAAAATGGTCTTTGGGCGGCTAAAATTTCTAATCGCCTTCGTACGTACTCCTACGCCATGGCGTTCAGACCACGGGAGATGTTTCAATTGTAGGTTCCATCTGAAAACACGGAATCTTTTAGATTTTCGAACTGCCTTGAGTGAGATTTCGATTGGGTTGCATGCACGACCAGTTTGATCTGCTTTAACATTACCCTTCCGCGCAAGGCATAGCTGGGATCATCGAAAATTACGGCGGTCCTCCATAGCCATCACGGTGCAAATTACATGTGTTGTGCTAGGGTAGTGCACATGTTGATTTTTCTTGGACTAATTACTAAGAAAAAATTACGCTGTGTTAGGGTAGTGCACATGTTACTTAGAAATCATGACGAAGAATATTGTGGTGATCACTGCATCATAATCCTACTAGCTAGTCCTAGAAATTAGACAAGACCGGCAACCACCAGCCTGGCAATCTAATTGCCCCCCTTGTGATTAATCAGTGTTGCATTTACAACTGGAACAATGATGCTTTCGTTGTACTTACTACTGTACATGTTCATTTCTAGCACGAATCATACTTGATTACGTTCGACTCCATGCATGCAAGCTGTACCAGTTTGGTTAATGTCATTCATGGATGGGTGGACGGATGTTCTAACCACCGGTAACCCCACATCGTGGCCGAAGCCGCTGCGTGGACGCGTGCCCACAACCTGGTGGACAGTACTACTACAGTCTACAGGGGTCACGCTCACGCCCCCGGTGCTCTGCCTAAGAGCATCTCCACCGGGCTTCCAAATAACCCCAAAGGCCCATTGGGGTCTGGACGGCCAAAAACGTCACCAGCGACACCCCTCAAAGGGTCGCCCCGAGCAAAAACATGTCCGGCACCCCAAAGAGGCCTCCAAATTTGGAGGCCCTCTCGGGGGTGCCGGACATGGGGGCGGACATGCGTCTGGCAGGAGAGGCCCGCCCGTCATAGAGACAGCGCGGCGCGCCCAAATTCTCCTTCGTCTACATTGCCGCCCCCGACGCCAAAATTCCCAATCTTCCCTCCATTTCCAAAACCCTTGCGCCGCCGTCGCCGCGAGCTCCTCGCCTTCTGCCACCATGCCGCCAAAGGCCGTCGGCCTCGCGAAACCCAAGGGGGTCGCCAGCCGCCGGCGTCCTCGCAGCCGAAGAAGAAGCCGATGAAGCGGGAGCCGCAGGAGTACTCGGTGCCGCTTAAAAAGGTGCCGCTGAGCCAGGGCGACCTGCGCTCTGCCGCCTCCCACCTTCGGCAGATGAGGCGACTGAAGGCGAAGGACAAGGCGGCTGGTGAGACCGCCGAGATGTTGATCGCCATGAGCCAAAGCAGCTCAAGCCCAGGGGGCGCCGGCGTCTTTTGCGGGTTGCCGTCTGCCCCGGGCTTCTTCGACGACACCTCCGGCTACCAGACGCAGCAGTCACGGCTTCCCCCCCCCCCCCCCCCGACGCCATCGATCTGAACGAGGCGCCGTTGGTGTTCAGCGAATCGCCGGCGATGCGGCGGACGGCAGCCGCAAACACCGACGCGACTGCCCGAAGTGGAAGCGACATGTCAAGGATAACGTTAACGCCGAGGGAGATGAAAGAAGCCTGCCGCCTGCCAGCGCGGACCGTCCAGAGATGGGAGTCAAGGCGTGCAAGGAGGCGGCCAGGGCTGGCAAGAAGCCGGCGACGTCGGGCAGCATCCAAGAGTCGTTGAAGATCTTCGTTGCCGAGTCTACTGCCGAGAAGAAGAAGATGCAAGAAGCGTCCGACAAGAAGTGGGCGCTCTACTTAAAGATGCAAAAGAACAAGCTCAAGACCCAGGAGAAGAAGGATGAGCGTCTGTTCATGGCCACCAACACGAGCGACATGAGCCCCAACCAGAAGGCCTACTTCGTGGCCGAACGGAGGCGCATTCAGGCTGAGAAGACGGCGGCCGAAGCGGCGGCGCTCGATCAGTTCGAAGAGGAAGGCGAGGAAGGCGAGGAGGAGGAAGCCGACGCGTGATCGCGTGATCGGCATGCACCATTGCGCCGGGGGGGCGCCCTTTTGATGGCCGGCATTGGAGACTAGTTCTTCGGCGCGGTCGACCCTTTTTTGATGGCCGACGTTGGAGACTTGTTCTCCAGCGCGGTCGAAACTATGTCATGGCCGTGATTTGGTACTTCAAATCCGGCGCGGCTGAACAGTTTGATTGCCGGACGAGTTCGACACTTTTATTAATGCATGAAACTACTTATTTGCATATCATTACAACTAGAAATTCCGAAAACTACTCCTCGTCATCGGAGTCGGCATTGGGCGGCGGTGTTCCTGGCTCGTCGTCCGCCGGCGCCGCGTCTGGAGGTCCCTGCTCCCACTTTGGTGCCACCGCTGCCTGGGGGGGCGGCCGGTTCTGCATGTGCACCAGCCGCACGGGACGGCCACGGGGACCAAGGCTCCCACGGTGAGTACGCAGGGCGTGCCGGTGATGGAGTTGCAAGCTCGGCCTCCTGCTCCTGATCGGCCACGGCGTCCTGCTCCTGATCGGCCTCGACGTCCACGGCCTCCTTGTCCTGCTCCTGATCGGCCACCACGGCCTCCTTGTCGCGCTCCTGGTCGGCCACCACGGGCTCCTTCTCAGGCGACGACATGGCGAGCGAGTTTTGGGCGGTGTTGCGTGGAGAGATTGTGACGGCGTGGATATATCGCTGCGAAACCGCGTGAACGCAACCCCGAAGCGACGCGCCGGCGGTTGCACGTCCACACCAAACCGCCGTGTTTCGAAGCGACGCGAAGGTGAACCGGTGGCGGTTCGTGCGCCCGCAAGGTGTTCGATCTATTGCTAAAAACTAGGGCCATTTGGGGGTAGGCCTTTGGGGTGCGCCGCTGTGGGCGGGGTAAAAAACATGGGCGGACACATGTCCGGCACCCCCCAATTGGGCCTCCATTGGAGGGTGCCGGACACGAATTTGGAGGCCCCCGGTGGAGATGCTCTAATGCAGCTGCTGCAATGTTTGTGTGCATCTCTCTCTGCAGAATAAACCGAGAAAGTATAGGTTGTGTGGTTATGCGTATCTGCAAGTTGCCGAGGCAACAGGGGATAGCCATCTGATTTTTTTTAGATCAAAGGTACAAAGTGCTCAGCTTTAAATTAATAAAGCCCCATACGGTCAGGTTTTGTTACAAGATACTGAAACCAGCTTACAAACATCGAACATCAAGCACAAAAAAAGAAGGAAAATGAAAGCATAGCTTGTCGATGTCGATGCCCTCCTCGTGAAGCCACCAGGGAGAAGACAGAGCAGGTTCAGAGTATCCTTCGGCTGTCTTGAGGAACCATCGTCTGCAACACAGGTTGGGGGAGGCTGCAGCACATTCTGTTTCCAACGCCGAAGAGGGAACACAGGTTGGGAGATCGCGACCTCGACGGCGTCTCAAGAGGGAGCACGGTGCCCAGGGCGTCGCCGCCGCTTTGTTGTCAGGCCAGCCGACCAGGGATTTCTCCCAGCCCGAGTCTCACACCACCACGGCACCACCACCCCAACCATCCCCGAATCCAGCACCCAAGGAGCACTAGCAAGCGGATCTGGTGGTGGGAGAGAGCCGAAGGGGAGGGGAGGACTGACCTTCAGATCGGACGAGCGGACATCGGAGCACCCGCCACGCCACGACCGCCGCCCACCGCCACCTCGCCGCCCACGCGGCCGAGGACGTCGACGCACATCTGCGGACGGCACTAGCCGTCGTCGTCGACGTCGCCTCACCACCAGAGTTCGCCGACTTGGTGCCCGAAGAGCCCCACGCCACAGCAGCAGAGCGGCGAATCCCCGCTGCCACCTTCATCGGAGGCGACACGGGCTTGCCCGACGGCCTCCTCGGGTAGGGGTGATGCATGTAAAATGCATACATGAACTTTGCACTTTTATTGCTTATATTCCAATCATATTTGCATCATATAAGGGTTATATCAATGTTTTATCATGATTTTGGAAATATCTTAATGATTTCCTATTTTTATGGAATTAACCCTGCACAGGCAGAAAACCCTAGTTTTGTATTTTAATGTTTCAGGGACCCAAACGTCAACGAAATCACCTGGAAATTTACGGGCGTCAATA
The DNA here is from genome assembly GCA_947311845.1 of Poa pratensis. Lineage (NCBI taxonomy): Eukaryota > Viridiplantae > Streptophyta > Magnoliopsida > Poales > Poaceae > Poa > Poa pratensis. The sequence goes on from CAMZMU010000075.1 coordinate 1,600,144, forward strand.
TTTGGAAGGAAGAAGGACTACGGAAATAGGAAGCGAGCAAACGGAGGCCCGAGGGCCAAACGGGCATGGCCCACGCGGCCACAGTACCAGGCCGCGTGGGACCCACCCGTTCGGGCCTCGTGGCTCCGTTGCCTTCGATCTCTTCTCCACCGACATCGTCTTGACCTAAAAACGACTATAAAAAAGGTCCCCCGTCGTTCTCTGGAAGGAGCGCCGCACAAACACAAAAACACCGAAACTGAGATCAGGAGCTGCAGATTGGAGGGGGAAAACTCCGGCGGGGCGCTGCCGGCGTGGTCTCCATCTTCTCCATCGACTTCTCCACCGTCTCTATGATGAAGAGGGAGTAGTCCACCTCTAGACTATGGGTTTGTGGAAGTAACTTATGTATCTCTCCTCTCTTGAGCTTCACTAATTAGCACCGTATGAGCTGCTGAACATGATTACGGTCACCGTTGTAATACCTTTGTGGTGGATCTTTATGAGTTAATATATGTTTGAGATTGCAATGTTTGTTTCAGTTATGAGTATAGATGCATATTATGTACCCCGTTCTTGTCTACTTGTTTTGATCAAGCATGTTTATGAGAGCGTGTGTGGGGGAACGTGTGCATTAGTTGGAGTAACGGGGGGTGGCTAGTGCAGTGAACGTGAGAGAAAGTTCTGCGATCCACTTTGGTATCTTTACCTTACTTTGTTACCTCACTAGGGATAAACTAAAATACCATGCTACCGGGGATGTGGGCGTGACCATTGCCACTACTCCATGACTAGATCTAGCATGTTCTTATTTTCATTTCATGTCATGATACTTAATGCTATACTCTGAGTTATCTTAATTACTGAGGTGTTATGATTTAGTTCGCATCTTGGTGGAGTATAAGAGAGGTTAATAACCGAAAGACCTCTATGTTAGGACGTGATGCCCATATATTTAAGTAACTTGTTATCAAACCCTGTGTTGCAATCTCATATGTTAACTTTGTGTGTTCCATTGTCTATCACTTTATAAAGAGAGAGTGCATTTGTGAAACCATGAACCCCAGTTCATTTTTAATCATAAGAAACACCTTTCCAACACCATATACCACTTTTCTATTTTCAGCCATCATTAAATCCGAAAATACAAAAATAATTTTCATCTTGCATACATCATTTAAAAACCCAAAAATATCATTTACCATTGCATCCACCATCATTGCATATTTATTTCTTGTTTGCATTGCATAACTATCCTGATATCATTCTTACACCTTGTGCTTGACAACCACAGGTGAGGTTGAGGACCAAAACATCTAACCTTATTTTGTAGGTAACCAAAAGAAGGATAAGAAGATAAATCTACCACTGCAGATTTCCTGAGAGTTCGATATTAAACCCTCGAGTCACCCCTCGTGGGGAAAACTGTCTTCCACTTACTATACACTCTGCACTTGGAGTCTCAACCTAATCCCGTTTATTTGTGCAGGCATCAAGACTTGCTCATCGGGTATCAAGGGGCGAGGGGAGGAGAGGGCGGCGGCGGAAACCCTAGGTCACCCTGGAGAGGACGACGCGAGGGCCTTTTTTTTTGTAGTCGTCTGATGATCGGATGGCTGTGGATACATCATACATGTATCTTTATCTTTTTTCGTAAATGACTCTTAAGCAAAGTTTTAGTCAAATCTGACCCCTCCAAAAACACCACATTAGATGGCGTTTTGAAAATCTCAGATGGGTAGAAAATTTCAGAGAACGTCATTTACTTTGGCTTATACGAGCCCGCGAAACACAAACACCGTTAAGCCATTTGAAATAAGTCATTCGATATGCCACTTTTGCAATCTCAGAGAACCCAAGATTGTCAGAAACGCCAACGCGAATGAAGTACTCATAGATTTTCAAACGTCGTGGAGCCTCTAAGATTGTAAAAACAATAAAACACCATATCAAATGGCTCATTTCAAATGACTTAGCTGATTTTGCATTTTCATGGGCTCGAGTATTTCAAAGTGAATGGCGTTTTCTGATATTTTTTGGGCCTCTAAAATTTTCACAACGCCAAATAAATGGCCTTTTGGGGAGGGGCCAGATCTAGCTGAAAGTTTTTTGAGTGGCTATTAATAGATGAAAGTTTGCTTAAAGGCGATTTAGCAAAAAAAATGTACTGGATACAAGAGACCTAATGTGAAGCGAACTTGGAGCAAGGGACGTGTAGAAAAAGATGCTTCGTTGCACGGCTAAAAAACAAAGGAAAAGGTCTATTTTAAATCTTAAACTTGTAGCGTCAGGTTGATTGAACGTCGAAATCCCTACCATTCGTACCTGAGCTTGTGAATCATGTTCTATTTTGAACCCTAAACCAGATTTTCACCAGAGAAAAGATAAACTCAAACCGAATAATTTGCTACTCTCGCTGACTAAAATGACCCACATGTCATATACATCTTCTACCTCACACTAGTAGGAAAAAAACTACAGGTGACGTGTGAAAAAACACTGGCCCCATGCAATCGGTATCAAGCATCAGCTAAAAGTTACCGATAGCGTGGCTGTACTGGAGTTACTGGTGGCGTGTACAGTACCCACGCGTTAACAGTAAGTACAATTGTTAGCGTGGCCAGCAACGGTGTGGCCCAGGCTGGGCCCGTCACCCGTACACATTTGCCTATAAGTTATTTCCTTCCAGTGTCACGTCTCTCACTGGCGGAGGTATGTGTAAGTCAGGGTGGCTGCCGCCCTGGCCCATTTTTTCATAAAATTATCAGTGTTTAGCCTACCCACCCTCCCCCCCCCCCTCCCGCCACCAATACTGGCCCAATATGCTTGTATAGACCATTTTCCCCCTCCCAGGCACTCGGCCCAAGCTCCGCCACTGACGTATCTTTGTCTAATCTCGGGCCATCGGCAATTTCGCCCGCCACCACCCATGCAGCAGCTTTCTCCGCTCCCGATTAGCCACTAGGACAGCGCCCAGTCCCCGGCGCCCCCTTCCTCGTGCTACCTTTTTCGATTGATGGGTCTGAGGTGCCCATCATGATCTGGGTGCTAGCGTGATCTTCTCGTCTCTTGCACCACGTCGCACACCTGTTGCAACCGCCAGAATGAATAAGAAGGGTCTTACACGTGGGTTCCCAACATGTCAGTGCACCAAACATGTCCACAGGGGCGTACCTAGCTTATACTAGCAGGTGTCACATGACACCGGTAAAATTACATTTCCTTGCTATTTTGTGTACTTTTTTTAGTGTGTGACACCCCTAAATCTATGTGAAAAATCTGTATGTTTCATGCACTGACACCAGGTCGATTTTGCTCCCATTGTTTGATTTAGAATGAGATTCACAAGTCTAAGGTGCAAACAACAGGGATTTCGATTTCAAGGTTTGATCCGGCCGACAGGGATTTCGCTTTCAGGGTTTGAGTTCCAGGTTTAGAATGGACATTCCAAAACCAAACTCCAACCATCCGTGATTTACTCGGAACACTACTAGGAAATAGGCTATCAGTGGCTGATGCATGTAAAATGCATACATGAACTTTGCATTATTTCTACTTATATTCCAGTCATATTTGCATCATATAAGGGTTATATCACTGTTTTATAATGATTTTGGGAATATTTGACATGTTTCCTATTTTTATGGAATTAACCCTGCGCAGGCAGAAAACCCTATTTCTTTCCTTTAATGTTTCAGGGACCCAAACGACGTCCAAATCACCTGCAAATTTACGGCGTCAATATTTGGAAGGAAGAAGACTTGTGGGCGAAGGAAGCGAACAAACGGAGCCACGAGGGCCAAAAGGGGTGGGCCCACGCGGCCCCTGTACCTGTCCGCGTGGGACCCATCAATTGGGCCTCGGAGCCCCGCTGCTGTCGATCTTTCCTCCACCGACTCCGTTTTGACCTAAAAACGCCTATAAAAATTATCCCCCGACGTTCTCTGGAAGGAGCGCCGCAGAAACACAGAAACACCGAAACAGAGACCTGGAGCTGCAGATTGGAGGGGGAAAACTCCGGCGGGGCGCTGCCGGCGTGGTCTCCATCTTCTCCAACGACTTCTCCACCGTCTCCATGATGAAGAGGGAGTAGTCCACCTCTGGACTATGGGTTTGTGGAAGTAACTTATGTATCTCTCTCTCGAGCTTCACTAATTAGTACCGTATGAGCTGCTGAACATGATTACGGTCATCTATGTAATACCTTTGTGGTGGATCTTTTTATGAGTTAATATATGTTTGAGATTGCAATGGTTTTGTTTCAGTTATGAAAGTAGATGCATATTATGTACCCGTTCTTATTTACTTGTTATGATCAAGCATGTTTATGAGAGCGTGTGAGGGGGAACGTGTGCATTAGTTGGAGTAACGGGGGGTGGCTAGTGCGTGAACGTGAGAGAAAGTTCGCGATCCACTTGGGTGTTTTACCTTACTTTGTTGCCTCACTAGGGATAAAAAGAAATACCATGCTACCGGAGATGTGGGTGTGACCATTGCCACTACTCCATGACTAGATCTAGCATGTTCTTATTTTAACTTCATGTCATGATACTTATTGCTATACTCTGAGTTATCTTAATTATCAGGTGTTATGATTTAGTTCGCATCTTGGTGGAGTATAAGAGAGACTAATAACCAAAAGGTCTCTATGTTAGGACGTGATGCCCATATAATTATAACTTGTCATTAAACTGTTGTGTTGCAATCTCATATGTCAACTCTAGTGTTCCATTGTCCACCACTTATTAAAGAGAGAGTGCATTTGTGAAACCATGAACCCCGGTCCATTTTTAATCATAAGAAACACCTTTCCAACCACTTTTACCACTTTTCCATTTTCTGCCATTATTAAATCCGAAAATACAAAAACACTTTTACATCTTGCATTCATCATAAAACCCAAAAATATCATTTATCATTGCTACCACCATCCTTGCATATTTATTTACCACCATTGCAATTTATTTCTTGTTTGCATTGCATATTATCTTGATATCATTCTAACACCTTGTGCTTGACAACCACTAGGTGAGGTTGAGGACCAAAACATTTACTTTGTTTTGTAGGTAACCAAAAGAAGGATAGGAAGATAAATCTTCACTACTGATTCCCCGAGAGTTCGATATTAAACCCTCGAGTCACCCTCGTGGGGAAAACACGTCTTCCACTTACTACACACTCTGCACTTGGAGTCTCAACCTAACCCATTTACTTTTCACGCAGGTACCACGCGAAGGGCTAGCAACTGTTTTCTGGCGCCATTGTGGGGTAACTACGTGAAGGGCCATCAAGACTGTTTTCTGCGCCGTTGCCGGGAATCATTGCTGAAAGGTTTATCCAAGGATATCTCACCAAGTCAACTTCATCACCAACTTGTGCTAACACCTAAGCTTGGGGAGGTTGCACCTACGTGAGCATCATCTTATCCATCTTTACCTTCAAAGCAATTTATTTGTTTTGTCATTGTCTTGCATATTTATTTTCAGTTTTGCATAAAAAATTAAAAAAAACATAAAAACTTGCTAAAATGGGAGAAAGAACTAAGTTGTGTGATTACACAAACACTCCAAATGATCAATTTATTGCTAGGCCCATTGCCACACCTAAGATAAATGCTGAGAGTTATGAAGTAAGTCCTAGTTTGTTGAACTTGATAACTAGGGAACAATTTGGCGGTAGTGCTATGGAGGATGCCTCTATGCATCTTCATGATTTTGTTGAAATATGTGACATGCAGAAATTTAAAAATGTGGAAAGTGATATTCTAAAACTGAAGTTATTTCCTTTCTCACTTAGAGGAAAAGCTAAAGAGTGGCTGCATTCATTACCTATTGATAGCATTAAAACTTGGGATGATTTAAAAGAAGCTTTCATTAAGAAATACTATCCCCTGTTAAAATTTTGCAAAATAGAAACAACATTCTTTCTTTTAGGCAAAATGAAAATGAACATGTTGCTATGGCTTGGGATAGGATTAAACTTATGCTTAGAACTTGTCCATCACATGGGGTCAACGAATGGACCATATTACACTCTTTTTACAATGGTCTAAATTACATGTCTAGAAATATTCTTGATTCTGCTGCTGGAGGTGCTTTTATGGGAAAAACTATAGTAGAAGCTAAGAACATATTGGAAAGCATTTTGCAAAACTATAGTCAATGGCATACTGATAGAGCACCTAATCCTTCTAAGAAAGTGAACTCCATAGAAGAAACAAATGATTTGTCATCTAAAATGGATACTATTCTTGCTTTCATTAATAAACAAAATATTGAAAATGTGCCTTTGCAAGAACTAGTTGGTAATAATCCTGAAAATATTGATGTCAACTTCATTAGGAACTATGGTAATAATGGGTATGGTAACAACAATTATAACTCTTATAATAAACCCCCATATGTTCCCAACAATCGTCCTTCTATTCCATATCCTAATGCTAGCGATAATAATTGGAAGCCTATGCCACCACGTAATGATAATTTTGAGGCTAATAAAATTCTTATGGAACAAGTTGCTAGTCATAATACCATGATACAAGAGTTGAATAAGTCTGTTGCTTCTATTAGTTCTGATATTAAAGGCTTACAACTCCAAACTGCAGGACTAGACAAAGCCTTGTCAAAACTAGCTGATAACCAAGCCACTTTATTGAGTATGTCTGCAGGGAAACCACAAGCACCACCTGTGGTTGGAATGAATTCTATTAATATTGCTGAAAATGTTCCTCTTACTTTGGAGGAAACTCTTGATGAATTATTGAACTATCCTGAATATTTGTTGCCATTTATGTCTCAACTTGTTGGATTAAAAGAAGAAGTTAACGAAACTGAACATGATGAATCTCTTATGTTGATTGAGTTAGAAAAGAAAGTTGAGAAGTTAAAATGCTTAGTGAAGTAAAGGAACCATTGCTTGACTTAGAGAATTGTAGCTTGCATGAATTAATATCTATCTTACAAAAATTTGCAAGTGATCCTTCTATTAATGTTAACCAAGCTGGTTTTGGTTCTTATATTGCTAATCATGTGTTAAAAGAAAAGATTGCTAGGTACAACCAAGAGGCTATGATACCACCTAAGCTTGGGGATGTATGGATTCCCAAAGTCCTAGTAACCATTGGAAAAGAGACACACCATGCTATACTTGATCTAGGATCTAGTGTCTCTGTTTTATCTAAAGAACTATATGAAGTACTTGAATTGAAAAATCTTGAAAAATGCTCTATTGAACTTGCACTTGCTGATGATTCCATTAAACATGCTTTAGGAAAAGTAAGTGATGTTTTGGTAGAGTTACATATGACATTTGTGCCTGTTGATTTTCTAATCATGGATATGGGGAATAAAACCTCTAGTCCAATTATTCTTGGAAGACCTTTTCTTCGTACTACAGGTGCTATCATTGATTCAAAAGAAGGGAATGTGAAGTTTCAGTTTCCACACAAGAAGTATGGAACACTTCCCAAGGAAGAGGGACACACATCATTCAAGCTCCCTCATGAGCTTCGTCCACAATAAACATCAAGTAAGAAGCCTAGCTATATGGCTATAAAGAAAGCGCTTTACGGGAGGCAACCCGGTTGTTTTTATTTGTGATTTTCTTTGTGTCCTCTTGCTGTAACAAGAGACTTAGTGTTTAGTTTAGTTTCTGGAATTTTTAATAAAGTGCCAAGTTTTACTCATTTTGGTATGAAGTTGCTTATAGCGTTCGGAGATTTATTCCTGCACGAATCTGTGCACGGTATGATTTTTAATTCTTATTCTGTAACTCCGAATGAGCTCATATTTAAACTGTAGTGCAACTTTTCATCCTCTGTATGCATGAATTTTTTCGGAATTTTCGACAAAGTTAAGTAGGGTAGAAAAATACGTTTAGCTGCTGCTGTTTTTCTGGACAGATTCTGTCCCATTTTGTTTGATGCATGCTTAGAACTTTTAACATGAATCTTTTTGATCCAATTGAGTTTATGAGTAGGCATACAACATTATACATTTCTGGACATTCATATGAATTTTTGTCTAAGGATTATATGCAGCAAGAAATCTATTTGTTTATCACTACTAATGTGCCCCACAGAAAAAGAAATGGGAGAAACGGTGTTTTGAAGTTTTTTCACAGGGATTAGAGGAGATGCACCAAGAGCTATCCAAGGATGGTGAAGACCATAAGCTTGGGGATGTGAAGACAACCCCACTGGACCTACACACTCTCGGTTTGCACACGTCTAACTTCTGTTTTTCGATCGAAACACTTTATCGCATAAACTTGGAGCGTCTTTTTGTTTGTTTAGGTTAGATTTTTATTTTGTGAGACCACCACACTATCATTTATATATGAGAGAGCTACTGGAAATTTGGGTTGAATTATGTTGGATGCTATTATAAGATTGGGAAAAGGGATGTTAAGTTGATTTTAAAAGATACATATAATTGCATGATTCATGAGCTTGTTAATGAGTAATAATTTGCAAATATTTTATCAAGAGCTATCTTTTATTCATGTTTTGATGCTAAATGTTATTCTACCTTGTTTAACATGGATTAGTTAGTTCTATGGACACTCATGCATGCATTTAGATGGTCAACTTTCTCCCTCTTGCTAGCCCAAAAATTCCAACAAGCAAAAACTTGTTTCCAACACCTTCAACCAAAGTTTTTCCAGTGAGTCCACCATATCTACCTATTAGCTTTATGCTATTCCGAGTATGTTTATCATGATATTTGTGTTATCTATACCTCTGAATGAAAATGCTTATGTTGTTAATTGTTGTGGGAAAAGTTGGTTATATAGCTCTCTCGAACTTGATGCACACTTTACTTTCATTGCATAAAAAATATGACCCATTGTGATTAAAATTATGAAGTTGTGGACTTGACAAATGTCTTTGGTTGAGAGTTAGCCATATGTGCTGTCACATGGCAAGCTTTCAACATTGCACATCATCTCATTTAGTTGATATCATGTACTTTTGTTTATGGATGCTTACCATGGGTGAAATAAATGGGAAATGAAGTGAGTTTAAATGAGTTTGTATAAATGGTTAGAGAGACGCCTGGGCCGCTAATCTAAGCCATGCATCATTCATGGTGGAAATTTACTTACATGCTATGGTGAACCTTCTGTGATACACCTTACAATAAAAAGCTATCCAATGGTAAATAAAAAGGGTGTTGAGATTGTTCATTATGTTTGTTTGTCTTGTCATTTTGATATGGGCTTGTTCCATATCCTGGGACAAGAGGTACCCCAGTTGACGCTCTTAATGATACTATTATTACTTACAATGATATTTAACTTGAACTTGCTTTGTTTTCCAAGTTGAGTAACACATGGAGTAGGTACTTGTATTCAAGGGGCATGAGACTTTCAACCTGTACTTTGTCAAGCACACTACTTATTGCTTTCACTTTAAACTTAATCATTCAAGATGCTATGATAGGGGAATGAGAGCTTGACACCAAGGATTACCATATTACAATCATTGACTTAAGTAGAGAAGTTCAGAAGTTAGATGAAATTTATTCATGCTTTACCTCTACTCATATATATATCTTTCCAAAGTGTCCACCTTTTATATTCAGATTTTCCAATACTCTATGACCATTGTAGGATGTTCTTACTTATTATTATGCATACATGTGGTCCATAGTACTTTTTCTTATGTTACACTTTGTGAATTATCATTGAACATCCTTGCATTGAATACTTGATATCACTTCATAAACTATCTTGCATATTGCTACTCCTTTTAAGAATGAATCATTTACTCTATGTAGCAATAGTAATCATCTTTGATATCCATTGATAGTATTAAATTGCAAAGTCCATGTTAGTTTTATCACCTTCATACTCGAGGACGAGTATAGGTTAAGCTTGGGGATGTTGATGCATGTAAAATGCATACATGAACTTTGCATTATTTTACTTATATTCCAGTCATATTTGCATCATATAAGGGTTATATCACTGTTTTATAATGATTTTGGGAATATTTGACATGTTTCCTATTTTTATGGAATTAACCCTGCGCAGGCAGAAAACCCTATTTCTTTTTTAATGTTTCAGGGACCCAAACGACGTCCAAATGACCTGCAAATTTACGAGCGTCAATATTTGGAAGGAAAAGACTTGTGGGCGAAGGAAGCGAACAAACGGAGCCCGAGGGCCAAAAGGGTGGGCCCACGCGGCCCTGTACCTGGCCGCGTGGGACCCCTCTTGGGCCTCGGAGCTCCGTTGCCGTCGATCTTTCCTCCACCGACTCCGTTTTGACCTAAAAACGCCTATAAAAATATCCCCCGACGTTCTCTGGAAGGAGCGCCGCAGAAACACAGAAACACCGAAACAGAGACCTGGAGCTGCAGATTGGAGGGGGAAAACTCCGGCGGGGCGCTGCCGGCGTGGTCTCCATCTTCTCCAACGACTTCTCCACCGTCTCCATGATGAAGAGGGAGTAGTCCACCTCTGGACTATGGGTTTGTGGAAGTAACTTATGTATCTCTCTCTCTCGAGCTTCACTAATTAGTACCGTATGAGCTGCTGAACATGATTACGGTCATCTATGTAATACCTTTGTGGTGGATCTTTTTATGAGTTAATATATGTTTGAGATTGCAATGGTTTTGTTTCAGTTATGAAAGTAGATGCATATTATGTACCCCGTTCTTATTTACTTGTTATGATCAAGCATGTTTATGAGAGCGTGTGAGGGGGAACGTGTGCATTAGTTGGAGTAACGGGGGGTGGCTAGTGCAGTGAACGTGAGAGAAAGTTCTGCGATCCACTTGGGTGTTTTACCTTACTTTGTTGCCTCACTAGGGATAAAAAGAAATACCATGCTACCGGAGATGTGGGTGTGACCATTGCCACTACTCCATGACTAGATCTAGCATGTTCTTATTTTAACTTCATGTCATGATACTTATTGCTATACTCTGAGTTATCTTAATTACTGAGGTGTTATGATTTAGTTCGCATCTTGGTGGAGTATAAGAGAGACTAATAACCAAAAGGTCTCTATGTTAGGACGTGATGCCCATATAATTATAACTTGTCATTAAACTGTTGTGTTGCAATCTCATATGTCAACTCTAGTGTTCCATTGTCTACCACTTTATTAAAGAGAGAGTGCATTTGTGAAACCATGAACCCCGGTCCATTTTTAATCATAAGAAACACCTTTCCAACCACTTTTACCACTTTTCCATTTTCTGCCATTAAAAATCCGAAAATACAAAAACACTTTTACATCTTGCATTCATCATAAAAACCCAAAAATATCATTTATCATTGCTACCACCATCCTTGCATATTTATTTACCACCATTGCATATTTATTTCTTGTTTGCATTGCATATTATCTTGATATCATTCTCACACCTTGTGCTTGACAACCACTAGGTGAGGTTGAGGACCAAAACATTTACTTTGTTTTGTAGGTAACCAAAAGAAGGATAGGAAGATAAATCTTCACTACTGATTCCCCGAGAGTTCGATATTAAACCCTCGAGTCACCCTCGTGGGGAAAACACGTCTTCCACTTACTACACACTCTGCACTTGGAGTCTCAACCTAACCCATTTACTTTTCACGCAGGTACCACGCAAAGGGCTAGCAACTGTTTTCTGGCGCCATTGTGGGGTAACTACGTGAAGGGCCATCAGTGGCGCACCACTTTCAGCATTCTGTGGCGCATGGTGGGTGCGCCACAGAATGCTCGCCACTAAATTGTAATTCTGTGGCGCACGGGCAAATGCGCCACAGAAAGACCAAGATTCTGTGGCGCACCTATCCCCGTGCGCCACAGAATTATTTCAGTGGCGCACCCCCAGCCGTGCGCCACAGAATTGTTTTTTTTGAATTTTTTTTAAAAAGGCGGCCAGATCTAGATCTGGATCTAGCGCCGCCGGAATTTCGTCGGAGCTCGTCGGACGCCGTGGTGCCCGTGGCCATGGCCGTAGGTGGCTTGGCCGGAGGTGGGTGGAGGAGGGGGTCGCCGGAGGTGGATGGGTGGAGGATAGGGGTCGCCGGAGATGGTAGAGGAGGAGGAGGATGTCGCCGGAGGTGGAGGAGGAGGTCGCCGGAGGTGGTGGAGGAGGAGGAGGTCGCCAAAGGTGGTGGAGGAGGAGGATGTCGCCGGAGGTGGTGGAGGAGGAGGAGGTCGCCGGGGTGGTGGAGGAAGTCGCCGGAAGTGGAGGTGGAGGAGGGAGGAGAAGTGGAAGAGAGAAGTGGAGAGGAGAAGTGGAGGAGAGGAGTAAATGAGAGGAGAGAAGGAGAAAAGAGAGGGAGAAGGGGGCGCCAGCGGGATTCAAAATTCGAATCCCGCCCAACAATTCTGTGGCGCATATGCAGATATGCGCCACAGAATTGTCTTTTTTGAATTTTTTTTTATTTTGTAGAAAAAATCTTCATTTTGAAATAAATTTTTTTCCTTTTGGAATTTCGAGGATCTGAGAAAAGTTCACCGGGTAAACCCAGGTGAAATCGAGCTCAAATTTTTCTCAAGTTTTTTTGATATATTAAATGCATTTTTTCGACGTCGTATGCAAAAGTTATGGCCATTTTAATTTTTTTTTTCTGTTTTTTGCAAAAAAGGTCAAAATTCATATTTCAAAATTTCTATACCAACTAGACACTAAAACCCAACTACATCTCAAAGGATTTTATTTTTTGAATGTTTTATCATTTTCTTTTATTTCTACAAAACTAAAAAAGGCGATCCACCAGGGGGTGGGATCTGATTTCAAACATTTCTGTGGCGCACCTAACCCCATGCGCCACAGAAACGTGTTTTGTTTCTGTGGCGCATGGGTTAGGTGCGCCACAGAAATGGTACTTTCTATGGCACATGTGGCCATATGCGCCACAGAAAGTCACAGAAAGTTGAAAGCCAATCATTGGTGGCGGGCCCCACCATATTTCTGTGGCGCATGTGGCTGCATGCGCCACAGAAAGCTATTTCGCATTAGCAAGGATGCGCCACAGAAAGTGGCAGAATTCTGTGGCGCACCACCTCCGGTGCGCCACTGAATATATTCTGTGGCGCATGACAATATTGGTGCGCCATAGAAATTGGTTCCACCTATATCCGTTTTACTACTAGTGGAGGATGGTTATTCCACCTCATGAGGATCCTTCCGGGGGAGAAGATGGAAAATAATCCTATGAGACATGGTCTATTTCCAGATGGATGTAGACCTAACCGGTAGTATGACACGTGTCCAACACGAATCTCAAAGTTGTTTTTCCCAAATTTCAATCCTCACGATCATCTCCCAGAATCGATCGAGATTGGTTTGCGTTGTTGGAGAGGTTGTAGTAGGAGAGCCAGAGGTGTTGTTTCCGCGGCAACCTGTTAAACACCTGCTACGGCAGCTCGCCGGCGAGATAATTGGACTAGAAATCGACCCACTTGAGCATGGCAGAGTTGGACAGCGCTGGAGGAATCGGGCTGGACAGGTCGTTGGACCAGAGGAGGAGGTAGCGAGGCTCGGAGGCGTCACCGCGGGCGTAGGGAACGTCGCAGGCGATGAGTTATTGGTGAGGTCCATGTACATGATGTACTGCAGTCGTGCAACGCGAAGTGGTTGAGGAAGAAGATGTCGCCGAGAGTCGGTTGCTGCTAAGGTCGAGAAAGTAGAGCTCACGGAGGATCCCCATGCCTGCGGGGATCACGACCTCGAGCAGGCTGTTCGTCCGGCCCAGGCGCGCCAGCCTCGACAGCGCGGCCAGCTCCGACTGGATCTTCCTGGAAAACTTTGCTCGAGAGATCAATTACCGTATGAGGCATTTGGGGAAGAACAGCTTTAGGATTCGTGTTGGACACATGGCGTGTTACCGCTTAGGTCTACATACATCTGGAAATAGACCAGGTCTCATGAGATTATACACGGGAGAAGATAGCGCGAAACGGCAGCTGCAAAATCAACCGGAATTTAGGTGATACGTCCAATGAAAGGATAAGCCAATGCTTGACGGTATATTGATTTGAAACTGATGATAACTCTAACCCGTCGTTCGTATCCATCCCATCGCTCACGACGTCTGTTTCTCGGAACGCCTCCCATCCTCAACCAAAACGGACCCCCACAAGACAAGACAGATGATCCGTCCGTCCACCTGATTTCCAGCCCTACACCAAATTTTGCAGGTCCCTTGTCCTCATCGCCAAACCCCATCATCACAATCCCATCCCCTTCCATTAACCAATCTCTTCTTCGCCTCATCTTCAAGCATCACGTATCGTCGCCCGCCTTTATAACCTCTCCACAACCAAGAAGAAGAACACTCAGGAGGGAAGGGAGCTTTCTTGGTCTCTCTCCGTCCATCTGTCCGTTCATGTCGAGCCCCGTGCACGTCCGCAAGGCCCTCCACCTCGTCTCCATGAAGGCCAAGCTGCAGAGCTTCGTCGGCCTCCGCCTCCTCCTCGTCGCCGCCCTCGCCGGCTTCCTCATCCTCTTCTCCGCCCGCACGCTCTTCTCCCCAACCGCCTCCGCCTCATCGCGTCTGCGCGGCGGCGGCGGCGGCGATGGCACGTCGTGCTCGAAGCTGCCATCCCCTATCGCGGAGGCGCTGGTGCACTACGCCACGTCGAACGTGACGCCGCAGCAGACGGCGGCCGAGATCGGCGTGTCGCTGCGGGTGCTGCAGAGCCGCTCCCCGTGCAACTTCCTGGTGTTCGGCCTCGGCCACGACAGCCCCATGTGGGCGGCGCTCAACCACGGCGGCCGCACCGTGTTCCTCGAGGAGGACGCCTCCTGGATCGCATCCGTCCGCTCCGCGCACCCGGCCTCGAGTCCTACCACGTCACCTACGACACCCGCCTCACCGAGGCCGACGACCTCATCGCGCTCCGAGACCACCCGGGGTGCACCGCGCAGCCGGACCTCGCCGCCGCAACCGAGGCCCAGTGCCGGCTCGCGCTCCACGGCCTTCCCGCCGTGTTCCACGACGTCGAGTGGGACCTCATCATGGTGGACGCGCCCACCGGGTGGACGCCCGAGGCGCCCGGGAGGATGGGCGCCATCTACACCGCCGGCATGGCTGCGCGAGCGCGGCGGCCAGGCGACGGCGCCACCAACGTGTTCGTGCACGACGTGGACCGGACGGTGGAGGACACCTTCTCCAAGGCGTTCCTCTGCGACGCGTACCTCACCGAGCAGGTCGGCAGGATCAGGCACTTCGTCATCCCCAGCCACAGGGAGAAGCCCGGCACGCCCTTCTGCCCTCAGGCCTAATCATCATCGGTTACCCCGTTTTATCCTCCGGTGTAGTACGGCTGCACTTACCATGATCAGAATACCCAGACACTACACACAGCTGCGTACTGAGGGTCATATCATACACCATTGGAGGCAATCAATCAAGGCCGTCGAATTGAGAAACGAGCGCTCATGATCGAGTATTCCGGAGAAGAGGAGTGTGGATTTTTTTTTCCTTGTATCTATGAAAGCAAAAATAGTCAGCTGTAAATTTTCAATCCGACGGCACGGCGCCCCCTTGGTGGATGCTTCTCAATCAAGAGTCGAACCCTATATGTTGTAAGTAATTTTGAACCATTTTCACTGCAATTGTATTCTTGCAAGAGTTTTTCCTTTCTATTATGTGGCACATAATTAGGGTGATGTATGTGGAGTGATAAGAATGAGATTTTTTTGTTTCAAGAAATGATCAACAACATTATTACCACTAAAAGATCGATGGACTTCAACATTGATTCTAGCAGTAGTACTTCTGCATGTGTGTTCTGCCTTTCAATCTGGCTAGCTGACACTGGCAGCGGTGCGGGAGGGTGGCCTGATTTCGATTGCTTTGGACAATACATGGTACGTTGCCTTTTGGCTAGGGCAGTGACCTGCCTGGCATTTTGTAGACAGCTAGGGCTGTGACCTGCCTGGCATTTTAATTTCCATGGCACAATGCCCAAGTTCGAAGTGAAGTAGGAGTACCTAGGAGTTGAACTTCGATTAACTGCGAACTAGTTTCAAGACTTTGATTGTAGAGCCTAACTACGTGCGTGTGACACCTGAAGTCTCACTAGTTGAATTCTGCGCGGCGACACGCCGCGTCCTTGGTGAGAAATTCTGCATATGAAATAGTATATGCATGATTCAAAGTAAATATCTTTACTATTTTCCATCATTCTTTCAGCTGTCTGGGAAAGATTGTTCTCTAGAAAATTCATTAAAATTCAGGAACGTGGAAAAAGCGGGCAGTGTGCAGCAATTGTGCCACTTACAAATGGATAACATTAGAAGTATGTTAATTAGAGGCAAAGAAGACATAATGACACCGCGAAGCCATCGTCACACTTCTTCTCTTTCTTCTTGATCCATGCCCCCATCGTCGTCGACTTTCCCCCTGCTCTCCCCTATGGTGACGGTTTGGAGAAGCTGCCCGTCCACGGTGGCTGCCCTGGGAGAGGAAAGCTCGGTGCGGCAGCGGCGGCGGGGTGGAGGCGGCCACGTCGGGAAGGGAAACCATGTGGAGGAAAATGAGGATTAGATTCTAGAGAAAAATTCATAATTGATTTCAAATATACCTTCCATCTGTCTCCATACAGATTATTCTAAGAGGAGAAGCAACAAACTTTGCTAGATACGACGAAGATAAGAAACATATGTACCTTATTAACAAATCCAGTAGCCATGGGAAAAGAGGCCTACCAAGGCAAGGAGCCGTGCCGCTGGCTGGCGTTATCCATGATCTCAGCAATAAAATCTTGTAAGCCACAGAAGCTGCACCTAACAAACCTAGAAGCACAACAAAAATGCTTTGTTAGAAAGACACAACATGTCATGTTAACCTGGACCTAGCCGAGGAGAAAATCAAAGAATGGCAATAACTTTAGAGGACTTTGATCAGCAGGTAGAAATGGAATGTTTCCCCAACTGACCATGAACACCAAACAGAAAAATAAATAACATAAACTGTAATTATACTGACTGATTTTACAAATATCAAAACTGTTGGCATTGTATCGAATATGCAAAATGAGCTTCACAAAAAATAGATGGCACTTAAGATATGGCCAAACCAAAGTAGTGAAACCAGCAAACGCATATATGTCAAAACTGATATATCATTTCGCATGGTGTACAGTGACTGATTTTACAAATCTCAAAACTGAGGACAGTGTATCTAATATGCAAAATAAGCTCAGCAATAATAGAGGCCACGCTATCCCCTCTGTTTTCATATACATCTCATTTATATGAGCAAGCATGTACAATAATCAACTATCCAGATAGAGAAATTAGAGTATCATCAGAATGCAGCGAAACACGATACTAATATTGTTGTTTTGACAGCCTACTCATTAGAAATCACAATGTGGACAACTTTATATGCCTAAGAAAACATCATATATACTTTAGATTGTGGCATGAGATTTGAAGCTACATAAGAGTGCCTACATTATTAGGTGCTATATACCTAGTCAGTTGGCAGACCGCTATCCGTAAAAGAATATACTTGAGCATAGAATGAGCAAACATATAATGTCATATTCAGTAGCAGCTTAATTGAGATCAATACATCAAACTTATTTAAAAATGGGCATATATATAGGACTGCAGAAATTAAACATCACGATTTATGTTCATTTAGTCTACCACCACTCTGTTGAGAAACACTGATTCTATTCCACTGAGTAAAATGAATTGTAGAACAAAAGGTCAAAACCTAATCAAATAAAAATACCCTTTCAAACCACAAATGGTTCTGTGAAAAGAAAAGCTGTTAAGCAGCTGAATTAAATCCAATCAAACAAAAAACATATCATGCACAGGAAAAACGTAGGCCCAAAGTTGTTAATAGTTTCTAGCCCAGAAATTACCTCCGTATACCAAGTAGCGATTTTTTACATAATCAACCCAAGATGCTGAAAAATGTACGTACAAACAACTAAGCTTCAGGTTGAAGCAAGAGATGACATCTGGTTGAGCACAAGTAGTGAAACAGAGAAACATACATGATACTGAAACCATCCTTGAAGGCATCTACCAAATATATAGCAAGGTTAGGACTACATAATCACTTCAATTCACCAAATCCACAGTACATGTTGTAAACATGCGAAATCAAAGCAATAACCATGGAAAATCAGTAAAATTTGGCTAAACAAATGAGAAGAACTGCTAATAACTGAAGCCCAAATTGCACTAAACAAATCAGAAAAATCATTACGCCACTCTAAAGGGCTGCAAAGGAGAAGGCCGGGACATAGAAAGTTTGTACCTCCAAATATGGTATAGGCTTAGTTTACGAAAAAAAGAAACTGATATGGCAGGCAATTACCCTGTGTCATGTTTGATTGTGAAGGCTTAGTTTGTACCTACACGCAAGAGTTAAATGGCTAAAGGGAAATTGTATGGTGACAAAGTTAACAAAGACAGATGAACAATCCATTATGTATATGAATCACATATAGAAGAAAAATGTGCCGCCACAACATGGAGAAAGCAGGGCATATCAATGGCCCATACATGATAATTCTTAGGCCCGACTGTAGAAAAGGTTAAATTGATCCCTTTCTTATTTGAGCTATCATTTGATATGACCAGAGGAATGCCAAATGATTTATTTAGTCTTGTTCAGTCAATAAGTTTTGTGTACACAAAGCAATTCGGGTCGGATCGAGTTCATGTGCCTTTTTGTGGTCATAAGGCAAAACAAACTGTATGTTCAAAACACACAGGAGATCTATATAAGCAATATTCAGGAGATCAACATCCTTTGCTTCCTAAATATATGAATATGCAGGTTCAGTCAAATAGTACAGCAAGATCGGCAACCAATTATAAATACAGCCACAACCACTTAACCGAAGTAAGTAGATAACCTGGGATAAAAAGTTTGGGTACACATCATAAACAAATATATACAGATTAAAACACCTGATGTTGCAACAGATTTATTTGCTGAGCAGATGAATCCGGCCGGCGACAACAACAGAAGATGGGCGCAAGGATCAGCAAGCATAGCAACAGCAGAGCAAGTAAGACTGCTGAGTCGAGCAGACGCAGTACGGAAAGAGCCGGGATTGTACGTGGAAGGCAGGGATCTAATAAGAGGAGAAGGTAGGGGCACGGTTACCTGCTGGCTGGAGCTCACGGCCGGCCTAAGATGGATCAGCGACGACGCCCCGCGTAGCCCCCTGATTGGAGTTTGCGACCGGCCAGAGATGGATCAGCGACGACGCCCCGCCTCGTCCTCGCCCCTGGATGGAGCTCACGGCCGGCCGGAGATGGATCGGCCCATCCCCCAACGACGGCGGCGACGAACTCCGCGAGCAGAGACGGGATCCCAAGACCGAAGGTTTGTCCTCCCGTGACGCCGGGATCTTGGGCTGCTAGGGTTTGTGGTGGAGGTTCGATTTGGTGGTTCCACGCGGTGGAAGTGGTAGAGGAAGAGTAGGAGGTGCCGGGGCTGTGGCCTGCGGCGCGAGATATCGCCGGAGCCGGCCGGGATCGACCGGCGACGGAGGCGGCGGAAATGGGATCGTGAGAAGAGGAGAGGAGAGAGATGTGTCGGAAAAAATGGGGAATTAGGATCTAGGGTTACGCTCATGGTATATATATGAGAAGGACCGAACCGCAATTCTCGACAAACTGAGGGGCTTTTTTGCAAAAATGCCGCGGACACTGTTCAACACTGTAGCATCTACAGTGACCCGGAGCGCTCACAGGCCGCGGAAGTGCACGTCTTTGATATACTTAGTAATGTGTACCATTCAAGTCTGTCTGTTGTTTGTTTTCTTATTGCTACCGAAGGAATTCCAGTCTGCCGACAAAACTCACAGAATAGCCGGAAAAAGAATATGAAAGAGCACCAACACCCCCCTTCCCTCCCCTGCCCGCGCGACAAGTAATTTTCTGCCCCCCACGTCGTCGACTGTCTGAATTGAAGGTTATAGCGATAAACGAAACCGTTGTTGAAGTTACATTAGATGAGGGCAACATCCGAATAGGCTCTGAGTCTACCACCTCCTTATCAAACGGCCGTCGAAAGGAGCCACAACTCTGGATCTGAAAAGCGTATAGCATCAAGCCCCAAACCTCAACACCTAATCGCCACCAAAAGAGATGGTGTCGGGATGACGTTACGACCATGCATCACCATGGCCACCAGAGTGAGATCCAAGCTCATCCATCTCCTAAGCGTTGTTGGTATCAAAGATTTTGGAGAACCGAGGCATAGCCCGGATGCCTAGGAGGTGTTGATACCTCCTTGCTCGCGAGGTCTTGAGTTTGAGTGCCAGCGCCCGCTCCCTCGTGTGCACTCACCAAAAAAAATTCTATTAAAACTGCTTGGAGGGTTGTCTCACCCCCAAGTCGCATTTTTTTAAGATTTTGGTGAACTGACATACTCGCTTTGGAGAGAAAAGAAACCTTCATGCACTCTACATCGTCTCTCTCACACATTTTGTGTGCTGCTTTATGACATTTTCGAGATTGAAAACGGCAAGCTACTCCATTTGTTTCCTTTATTGAAACATTAAAATGCATATGATTCACAAGAGAGAGAAAAAAGAACAATAAACACTTAGACCAATAGTAAAATGTGAGAGTCGTATGACACAAGAAGTGGCACCATTAGAAAACAGTTTTTGAATACAAACTCAATACAAAGACCATTACTTGGCATACCGTATTAGTTAGGGATTCCTTCGATGGTAGCACCCATATGTGCTCCCAAATGTCTCTTTTTTCTTTGGTGGCTGTTACGGTGGTGCCGAAGAAAAGGGATAGACGTTGATTTGTCACATAGGTTTATCCTATCTTTTCGTATCTGTGAGATCGGTGTATACATACTTTGTATCTCGTCTTTTAATTATTAATGAGAATTGTATTACTCCCTCCGTCTCAAAATACAAGGCGTGTAAGCAGTTTTGCACGAAAATTAGCGTGGGCTAATTTGGACCCTTATACCCCTGCCTCTATTGATTAGCGATAGAGGGTTGGACGGAAACAAACGTAATTCTAGCGATTTGATCCCGTCAATGCAATCGCAGTAATAATGATGTGGATATGGAACAATCCCGCACGCTGTGCACGAGCATGATGGCCGTGGACGTGCTGGCCGTGCAAACGCCGGTCTTGGCCTAGCTGGACGTGGGCACGCCGGACGTGGTGATTCTATCCGTGGCATTGCTGGACGTCGTGTACGTGGCCGTGGCCATGGTACGAGCGGCGTCTCCGGCAATGGTGTTGTCGAACGTGTTCGTTGGAGGTTAGGCCTAGCTGGTCACGTCATTGGCTCCTGTCGTGGTCACCCTGGACGAGGCAGCGGCGAGCACGCCGATGTGGAGCATGGCAACGAGGACGCCGACGTGGAGCATGGCAACGAGCATGGCCACGACGATCAGGGCGACACCGAGCATGGCCACGACGATCAGGGCGACAACCGAGCATCGCCTGTTGTGTCGTCGTCGCCGAAATACTCTGCGAGCTCGTCGTCGTTTAGCCGCGCGAGCAAGTCCGGCAGCCCTTGGTCGCTAGCCATGGAGATTAGAGCGCCGTGCGAATTTCGGTAGTTTTTTCAGGCCTCATAACGAATCAATTAGCATCTCACTTTCTAAGGAAACTATCGCAGAGAATATTTTCCGGAGATAGACGAGCGCAAACGCTGCATGCAGGCGGGGGTAGAGTTGGAAGAAACACCACAAAAAAGGCTTACACGTATTTTGGGAAAACTGAGAGGTGCTTAGGCGCCTTATAAAAAGAGACGGAGGGAGTACCTTGCAAAAAAATGCACTTGTCATTTTGTGTGATTTAGCTAAAGTATATAAAAACTTTACAATGAACAATCATTTAGTTAAGTTTCAAAAAAACAATCATCTAGTTAAAATATGTCCAAGCATATATGATCTTTTTTTTGAGTGACCTATGGTCTCTCAAACAACAAAACTATGAACAACTAAAAACTTTTAATAATGAATGCCTCAATGTGTCTTTCCCGGATACTCCAAACTGAGGAGGTGGGGATGTGTGATTGGGATTGTGTGTGGATGCATGCACGTGGCTTAGCATATGGAAGGACGAAAGTTAGCACTTTGAAACAAAAAAATTGGTTATAAACGCATACATGTCACCAGTTGTAAAATTAGCATTGACCGATGTGATTTTTAAGCTAATCCTGGAATGTAACAACAAAGAAACATATTCGGGTTATGTCTTACCGACACACGCGATCGAAACCCTGATGGAATAAAGACTCGAAGAAAGGTAAGGCTCCTTAACACTCCAGAGAACAAAAGTGGAGATGTCTTAATTCTAACTCTAGGCTTCACTAAAATATCAAACAGTGACAATAATATGTACTACAGTCATTCTATGTAAATAATTGTCATAAATAAAACATGAACTTTGCTAAAATTGGACTGTCTTATATTTTCTTATGTATAAATTGACGTCTTTGAGATGCTTGAAGTGTTTGCCTTAAGATTCACACAAAGGTAGTGGCAATCAAGATATGATGAAAGTGCTACGAGCATCGAATTAACACATAGAAAAACCTTAGTAATCCGTTTTCTACTGAAAAACCTTGGTAATCTTAAAAGTAGATGCACAAGCGAATTATGATCGCTTGCTTGATCATATACATTGTCTTTATAGGGAGGCGGGCAATCTACAGAGAATACACAACCATAAATGATGACATACACTTTGACCAAACCGAGAGCTTTACCCCCTTAATTAGCAACAATTTCTATTGACGTAGGCGACATCCTTGTAGACATGGCTTGACCCAAAGAGTTTTATTATGCATATGTTTGTACACGATATGACTATTACTTGAGTAATAAATGTTGCTTTCGTTTTACAAAATATCTCTACTACCCTTCAATTACCAGCGCCCAATGAATGCTCCAACATCTAGTTTACTTCTTTTTAATCAAAATATCTGACATTTTGTTTGAATGAAAACTATCTGGCTTTGTTAATCAAATTGATACATTACATTGGGTATTGGAATGACAAACGAGCTAACGGACCCAGCCCTCCCTAACCCTAACCTCCTCCCGTGTGGAGGCGCTGCGCCACACCGGGGGATCCTCCACGCCGGTGCCCAGGCCTCCTCCCTCCCTCCCTCCCTCCCTCCCCTCCCTCGCCGTCGGAGATGTCACCGGGCAAAGCCTGCGCGGCACAGCGGCGGCGGGGATTCTGCTGGACGCGACCACGGGTGAGGAGGCGGCGCTCCTTCTCTCTCCTACGTTTGCGGTGGTGCACGGCGGCGGTGGCGGCCGGAGAGCTGCCGCATCAGCGAGGAGACGGCGGCTGCGGCGGCGTGGACTCGATGAGGACCGTCACGTGCGCCCGTTGGGCTCCTCCTGCGCACGGCGGCTAGTCTGCTGCTCCGCCCGCATCACATGGGCGTCGGGGCGGCGGCCCCGGGCATGGCGGCGGTGGCCTCCTCCTGCCGGAGGTGGTCGGCCGGTTTGGGACTGGTGTGGTTGATCTTGGGATCCCACACCGAGTTCCGACGGTGGTCGATGACAAGTTCGAGGTGACGGGGCAGCCGGTGAAAACCGAGCCTCGACCTTGGTCTTGGAGGATGATGACTGCATCGTTTGCGTTGTTACCTTCTTTAAGGCATCGTCTTCGTTGGTCTCGTCACTGCACTGGGGCTGCTGCGGGGGAAACCCCAAATCTGGGTCTCCCGGATTGGACGATAGCGGCGCCCGACGTCATTATTCGTCTTGAGGGCATCGTTTTTGTAGCAGATGTCGGCTGGAGTGGTCTGGAGGTGGATCGGTGGAGCAGCATGTTTCTTCTACGTCGTCGACGATGGGTCTCGGCGGTGTGGTGCAGCAGGATCTCGGCGGCGGACGCGTGTTGATAGACGCGCGCAGGGCGGAGGCGCAGTCTGGTGCCATGGTGGCATCGACGGCAGGACTGGCGAGAGTCTTCACTTCGATCTACACGCTGGAGTTGGGTTGGCGGAAGATGGTTGAGCGATTTCCGGAGCGTGTGCACAAGACGCTATCTCTGGAATTGATCGGGGAGCCGGCGATGGCTGTGGCCGGGGCATAAGGCCCCGTTTCCTCTGTCGTTTGTGCTAGTTGTGGTGTTTCATTGTTTTGACTGTTTCGGCTTGTATGTTCATTCGTTGTAAGACTTTTTGCCAGATTTTGTTGAATAAATGAAATAAAAGTCGTATGCATATTTTCGATGCAGAGGCCGGGCTCCCCTTTTCGAAAAAAATTTGGAACGATAAACATCCCCATAAGGGCTCGCTTGGATTGTCGTTCAAATTTCCCCTCCAAAAAAAAGACCAATCCTAAGGGAAATTTACGGACGTCTCACGGTCCGTATATTATTTCCGGCCATTTCCGACCCAAATAGCCGGCATCCAAGTAGGGCATAAGGATTACGGACGTCTCACGGTCCGTATATTTTTTAGATTGACGGATGAAGTGTTCCATTCTTCGCCGCTCTCCTTTTTTTTAAGGGGATCTTCGCCACTCTCCTGAAATGGACGGACGTTCGTACAGTAACACTACCACGAGCGTACAACCTTGGCCCCTTCAAGACGAAGCCCAAAACTCAGTCGCCTGGTCTCCTCTCCTCCACCGCCGGCACTCGCCATGGCCTCTGGAGCCGGTGTAGCCGCCCGCCGCCTCTGGCTCCTTCGCCGCCCGCGCTACCACATCCTCCTTCCCAAGCACCAATTCTCTTCCTCCGCCGCGGCCGACGGTCTGGACGGCGGGGACGGCGGCCGCGTCAAGATCTTCGACCGCGACCTGAAGCGCCGGCACCGGGACCGGGCGGCGTGGGCGATGCGGGAGACCGACGCCCTTTCTGACGCCGTCGCCGATAACCTCCTCGACCGCCTTGAGGACTGCAGGAAGGCTTTCCCCTCAGCCCTCTGCCTGGGCGGCTCGGCCGGCGCCGTCCGCCGGTTGCTCCGCGGCCGTGGTGAGCTACACAATTCACTCTTCTTGTTCTTTTGCGCACCAAACTTCTCAAGTATACTGGTCATTGTGGCGAACCACGTCAAATGCCTTTCTGAAAGACCCGTTTTTCACCTTGAACTGATCTGCCACGTGCCACCTGTTGCTTCTTGTTGATATGTACTAACTTGTAAGATGGTGATGATCATGATTTGTGTGGCAGGTGGAATTGAGAAGTTGACCATGATGGACATGTCGGAAGACATGGTGAAGAAGTGGCGGGAGTTGGACAATGCCACTGACGACAGCCTCGAGACACACTTCATTGTTGGAGACGAAGAGTATCTTCCAATCAAAGAAAAGTAAATAATTGTCAGCCATGGCTTTCAGCCTGTTTATTGGTTTCATTTATGTATTACGTTTCACTGAGTCCACATAGTTTCTCGAGCTCCCTACATGAATTAGGAGACAAAATTGATTGTCCAAGTTAAAACTTGAAGCGACAAGACAAATTGTGATCTTGCATTGTCTAGTCTTCTGTTAATGTGGTTCTTGGTTTCTGAAGCTCTCAGGATTTGATAATGAGCTGTCTTGGGCTTCATTGGACCAATGATCTACCTGGAGCAATGATACAGGTAACTTTTAAAAAAACAATGAAACCACTAGGTTAATATTGTTTGTAACATTCAGTTATCTAGCACTAAAATTTCTGAACTGATGATAATTGTCTGTCCATGGCAGTGTAGGTTGGCGCTGAAGCCTGATGGCCTTTTTCTTGCAGCGATTCTTGGCGGAGAGACTCTGAAGTTACAATCTTAAATTTTAGAGTACCATTTATTGATATGTTCCAGTTTCTTGTTTGACTTGCTTTTTTTTGCTATGTTCAGGGAACTAAGAATTGCATGCACTATTGCTCAAATGGAACGTGAGGGAGGCATCAGTCCTCGAATGTCCCCTCTAGCACAAGTATGATTCTGATCTGAGATTTCTCCAAATGAGATTTGTTCATGCATCCTTTATGTGTCTGTTGATTAGCTTGTGGTATTGTAAAATCATATGGTAAAATTTCTCCCATTAGACTGGACCGTAGTTGCAAACTGTAACCCTTACTTTCGCCTATCAGTTGTCTGTTGGTTCTAATGGTTACATTGGGTTGTACACTTAAGGTCCGTGATGCAGGAAACCTTTTGTCAAGGGCAGGCTTCGCCCTTCCAGGAGTTGATGTCGATCGGTATACGGTCAAGTACAATAGTGGTTCGTACGAAAAACTTCAGTGTCCCAATTAGCATATTTCTTTTTTACAATATTTTGTGAAGAATTAATGAGCATCCTTTCTCTATGCGAAATGCCTAGTAAATATTTCTATGACTGTCAGATAAGAAGGGTCACTTTTGTGTCATCAATAAACAATTAGGAACGGCATGTCTGCTAAATTTTTATATATTCAAGAACCATGTTGATTTGTTATTTTTATAAGCGTCTCCATGATTTTTGCGTAATTCAAAAAATTGCTTATTCGCCCTGACATTTTATTACTTTTTCCAACTAGCTCTGGAACTTGTGGAACATCTTAGAGCAATGGCAGAAACTAATGCTCTCTTTCAAAGAAGCCCTGTAAGCCTTTCTATCATAACTGTTATTGAAAAATGGCTAATTTTCAATTAATTTCATTAACAGGGTAATTGAATTTGCACTGGTTTTCTGTTGTCAGATATTAAAGAGAGATACAGCACTGGCTACTGCAGCCATTTACCAGTCAATGTTTGGGTTAGAAGACGGAACCATTCCAGCAACCTTTCAGGTTTTGTACTGTTTGAGTTACTATTTTCTTGGAAGGAAGGACAGAAAAATTCAACTTGGCCGTGATTAAATAAAAATAATACTTTTCGTGTCTTATTTGACTAAATACAAGATAGAATTGTGACGTTCCTCATTATAAATTTCCACAGATTAAGAGTTTATTACTCTATCCATTATTCCATTTTGGTACTGTGTAGAGCACATAGAATCCATCAGCTTTTTCGTTTGTACAAGGCATGTGGAGATACGGAAGTGCAATCAAAACTGATTTTCCAATCTTACAGTCAGCACTTAAACTCGGTTCAGCTGTACACATGCATAAGCAACCAATCTGCAGCACTCAAGACTCACCTAGGAAAGCAGGGAGTAAACTGAGAGGGGAAGTGCATGCGCAACTCACCCTTTCCAAACCTAAATAAATGCAGCTGGGGGCTAGTTTGGACTTTTTATCTACTCTTTTAGCTGCTTTTAACCGCCTTAATCTCCATGGTAGTGGCAAATACGCTTATTTGTTGAAATGGAGGGAGTAATTGTTTTGCTCAGGTTATTTACATGACTGGCTGGAAGGAGCATTCGTCACAGCAAAAAGCTAAAAGAAGGGGTTCTGCCACTGTATCATTTAGTGACATAAGGAAAGAATTTGGTTCCAAGCAAGACTGAAACTTTTATTAAATGGTAACAGGGTTACATCGAGTCATTTTGTGTTGTTGTATATGTATTGTTCGTTCACCCTGTCTGTTGCAGCTATACTTATCCTTTTTGTTCTTTTATCAGCCAGTCATCCCTCGAGGAAGGAAAAGAAAGCCCCCAGTGGCTCACTACAAAACCTTGGGTTTTTTTAGGCTTTCTGTTTGCAGAAAGCAGAGTGTGCGCTGTTGGTGGCCTCCAAAATTCTCTGAAGAATCCCTTGTTACATCATTCTTCATGATCATTGTAATTATTCCAGTGTGTACTCTTTGAGTGGCAGTACTGAGTTTAAGGGACCGTTTGGACAGTGAACCTCGCCTACCCGTGTCGTGTTTACAATGTTGTAACAGCTGTTATGGTTGACCCTTTGTAAACTCGAAGAACCTCTGATACTAAACTTGTCCTGTCAATACGAATGGCTTGCCCAGTTGTTGACTGTTGTGCTGCTAGTGAGTGATCGTATGGATCATAGACTGATGCAAGAGACTGGACGATGCAACTCGTTCTTCTTATCTTGAAAGTTCGAAGGGAACATAATAGGCCAGTTTCTATGTGCAGTTCCCAACGAACCCAATATGCTCCAACTAATCCGTCTGTCCTGTAGTGGAGTAGCCGTGGCCGCCGCTAGATCGCGTTTTACCTCATCGCATCCCTGCTGTCTCCTCTTGACCCGTCTGGCTGCAGTCCTTTGACGATCGACGTTGGTTTCGAGGTACAGTGATTTCTCAAACTCAAGCTGGTAGCTAAAGATCGATCATCTTCTTGCTTCGCTTTACTGATCTTTAGGGCAAAAACCTTATGCATTGTAGCTTATGCTCATATTGATCTCGAGTAATTTCCTCCAAGGAAGACCACTTCCAAGTGATTCGAATTCCTCGGTCCTTGCTAGGTTTTCTAAGAGTCTGAACCAAAACACTAGCGCCCGGGGAATTTAATCTGTTGTTTGTGATCAAAATTTAGCTGAAATACTACATCTTCTTTTAGGTTTTGCTTAATGATATTTGCTCATTTTGGTGCTATAATTATTATGGTAGAAAGTTACGGTACTGCACAATTCTAGTCTACCAAATATTCTGATTCTCATTTTCAAGTCCTTGATGATTAGACAGCTAATTTTCTACCGAGTCGACCAAATATACACATCTCGGTGAATTAGCACCGAGAAGAAGAAACAGGGAAAAAAGTGCTGCATTTTTTTTAGAATTTCAATTCTTCTAAACTGAAATCATTCCAATCCCTCGTTCTAAATTGTTGGCATTTTGTAGCAGTTGGCGGAATTCATTTAAGTAAATGCCTCAATGGTTTGAGTTTGCATACAATCACATATTTGGTAATTTATAACTTTTTGCCATTAAAATGCTTTATTTGCAATACTTGTATTAGTCACGACTTGGCTTGTATGTGCAAGATTACCGGAAGTCTCTTTGGCACCCGAGATACAGTACTCTCTTTAGTTCAAAAAATTCGAAAAATCATATTTACAAGTTTTAGAAAAACTGAAAAAAATCTGCATGTATTCCATGATGTATCTACAAGCATGCAAAATCGCAATGTTTTTTTTCTTCTAATTCTAGCCTACACAAAAATGAATTTATAAACATTGGAGTTTTGAAAATATGTGCTATTCACTATGCTCATATCCATACCTTTTCATTTTTTGTGTAGCTGAAATACAAAGTATTTCGAACTGGGATTTTGCACGTTTGTAGGATCCCTCATTTAGTACGTCAAAGAATTTATTTTCCCATTTTTTCAAAACTTGCAAAAATGATTTTTTATGTTTCTAAATAAAGAGGTCACTGGGCCTGAGCCAGAAATCCCTACTTGGTGATAAAAAGTTTAGTTCCTGCTTCCTGGTGTGAAGTGATAACTTTTTGGGTAAGAGATATTTGGTATATGCTACTGTACTTAGGGTCTGTTTGTTTGGGCTGCAGCTTTTGAGAAGCAGCTGTAGCTGTTAAGCTGTGAAAAAGCAGCTGTGAGAAGCAGCTGTTGGAAGCAGAGATTTGATGTTTGGCAGGAGTGCTGTTGGCAGCTGTAGCTGTTGGTTTTCTGGGTGAAATGTCTGGAATGCTCTTGAGTGCTGAAGATGTTATATAAGTGTCTATTTGAAGCGAAACAATTGTTTTTGACTTATTTAATTCATTATTACGATGTTTAGATAGCTAAATCATCTCAGTTTAAATAAAATAGTTATTTTGACCCACTTTATTCATAATTACTATGATTTTGGACGAGCTGATATTCACACATGCGTACAGAAAGAGGAGCTCTTGAGCGCGAGCTAGGGAAAATTGGGTCGGGGGCTCCGATCGATTGCACAGAACTGCGGCGTAAAGGAGTCGGAGGATCGTCGGAGAAGGTCACCGGGACTGCGGCGAGTCGGCGGCCTCTTGAAGAGCTCCTGTCTCCGGCGGCCGACGGTAACCAGAGCGACCCGTGGTAGGTCAGGGTCCGGCGACGAAGAGCTGGCGGGGTCGGAGCAGCGCTTGACCAAATCGCCAGTGAAGATCACGGGGGTGCCGGCGGACGAGGCAGGGCAAGGCGGCGGCGGCTCGAGGAGCTCCTGTGGCCGGCGGCCGACTCGTGGTGCACGGGAGAGGACGACGCACGGTCGGAGGAGGCTGAGAACGGAGTGGGGGAGGAGGATCTTGCGCGGGCGGCGGGGTAAGGCAGCAGCGGCGGCGCTGAAGCCCAACCCTAGCCCGCCATGGCTACAGAAGGGAGAAGGGGAAAGAGATGTCGGGGATGGGTCACGCACGCTTGGGCGACAATTTCCTGGGATGGCAGTTTTCTTGTAAATATTACGAACTATAGGGGGCAATTCCATCCGGGAAACTCGGAAAGCAGGGAAAAGCTCGGGAAGCACCTCCTTCCTAGCTTCCGCTCGCGCTCGCTCGCGCAGTGCATTTCCGGCCAGCGCTTCTGCCCAGCGCTTTCCTATTTGCAGGTGTTTGTTTGGGCTTCTGCTTTTGGGGTCCAAAAGCAGAAGCAGAAGCCCAAACAAACAGGGCCTTAGAACTATTAGTATGCGCTGAGATTAGCTTGAACTTGAATAATTTTTTAAACTTTCTGAACATGATCTGATACGTACAGGATTACTAGTAATTCAAGTGTACCAAACCCTAACAAAACTCTACATTTCAGGTACTATGTACACTTAGAAGGAAAACGAGCAAATAAATCTATAAATTCAGTCATGCTCTTCACTCTTCACTTTAAACAACTCAGTATCCTATCTGAGAACACACTCTTACATGCTAAAACTCTATAAAGGGGCTCTGCAGCAACTGGAAACGGCAGCTTCGCAGAAGAATATGTTGGCACCTTTGAAATCTGGTCCGTGTTCACAGAGCTCCCTAGGAACTTTCAGCTGCTCTATGTTCAACTGGATACCTACTCACCTTGCTGAGGCGAGCCTTTCGCACCGCCTCTTGGATGTGCCTCTCGTGCTCCTTGAGCATGTCCTCCATGTTACCTCCTGGCGGCACCAATGGCCCTGAGTGGTGGATCCTTCTGAACTTCCTTCCATGATTCTGACAACACAGAAAGGCAATAGTACAAGCCATGTAAGATGGAAGAAAAAATCTTCAATGACTCCCCTAGCAGTAGGATACTTACTATGGTGTCCTTTACCTCTGTGGGGTTCTTTTTGTGAGATGATGCAGGCCTACCAGGTGGCTGATTCTGATCGGTAAACTGTGGCATATGTGAATGCGACGATGCATTTTCCCTTGAGGTAGAAGTATTTGCGACATGAACAGAACTGCACGCACGACCAGGCACCGTTGAATGATCGGTGTAACCTCCCACGTTCCTTGTAGAGCCAAATTCAGGAACCTGCACCGTGGTTGGCAACGGGCGTGGCTCCACCCGGAATCCGGGAACACTGTCCTCTTGGTTGAACTTCACACTGTTGCTCTTTGAACTGGTATATGTGTGTTCCTACAGGGTGACAAGGACATGCAGAGTTGGTGAAATGTACTTTCGAAGGTACATGCCTTTAGGAGATAAACTAGTGTGATTTTATGGGAAATAATAAAACCATCATTTTGGGGGTAACTTTTTTAGGAATCCTTAACCTTAACAAAGCCTTTTGTCCCAAACAAGTTGGGGTAGGCTAGATATGAAACCCTGTCACGAGGACTTCTCAGGAGGTCACCCATCCTGGTACTACTCTCGCCCAAATGGGTTTCATATCCATGGGACTGGCTAGTTTTTACGTTGGCTCGCCAAGCCTATCACAACCCTTAGATATGAAACCTTTCATGAGGATTTTCCAGGAGGTCACCCACCCTAGTACTACTCTCGTGGGTTTCATATCCATGGGACTAGCTAGTTTTTACGTTGGCTCGCCAAGCCTATCACAACCCTCCTCCTTTAGGAATCTGCCAATGTTTTTCGAGGGTAAAATCTGATAGCAGAACATAATTAGAACCAATAGAACAGACTAATGATTTGATATTTTAATTTGGGAACTTGAGCAACAGTCCAGAATCGCAACCATACCCACCTTCGTCTCGGCAGCACAACTGACAGCACGACTGGTTACATGATTCTCATTTCCTGGTTTGAAAGATTCAGCTCCTCGTCCACCTAAAGCTGTCTTTCTTTGCCTGCAAGAACATGAAAGCAGAGTGCTGGCATTTCATTGAACTGCCCAACAAGGTGTGCAGCGAATCCAGATGGAACATGGTGGTGTTGGCAAGTGTACCTCCTAGCTTCCTCTTGCCTGAGTCTAACATCATATTCTTTGCTTGCTGGAAGTTTCGGTAGGCTTGAAGGGTCGCATGCAAACGGCTCTGTTGTAAAAAACTGAAAAAGATTTGAAACATGGATAAGTACTACAGATTCAGAGATATCTGCTCAAGCAAAGTACTACGGGTGCACGCAGTCACACTATGGGTGAACGTAGTCACACTATGGGTGAACGTAGTCACACAAGCAGAGTTCAGAAAGCAGATTTGAAACATGGAGAAGCAGTGGCAACTAAGATCACCACCGATAGCTATTTTATTTCCCCTAGAGAATATAATCTGGCATAGTTTGATTTCACAATATACTACCAAAGTGTAATTTTAACTACACAGGTAATAATAATACGTTAAACTTCCCAAGAAGTAAAAAAAATCGATTCTTATGAGAGGATCTGAAACTTACATCACTCTGAAGAGCTGAGGAAGCTGTTCCACGAACTTCTGGTTCTAATGAAAGCAAGGAGTCTATGAGAACTACAGCGGAAGGAGGAAAAACTTTGAAAGTCTCAGCAACACACCGCCTATATTGCTGCTGAGGCTTGAACATCGCTGTTTCTGGCACCTTTGATTTCTTGCAATAGTCATCCATCGGCGACCCACAAAGTTTAAAGATCTTGTGAATTTGCTCCACCTAGCATACGATGATTGCAAAAATACTCAAGACCTCAACCAGCCAAAATCTGAAAGATAACTGATATGGTTAATTCTGGATCTCCAGAGGCAAAATAAGAAATACCTCGGTTCTTCCTGGCATGATTGGTTTGCCAGAAAAGAGTTCTGCAACAATACACCCTGTACTCCACATATCTACGGCAACACCATACTCAGTGGCACCAAGCAAAAGCTCTGGTGGTCTGTACCACAATGTCACAACTCGGCTAGTTAGTGGTTGCGGGTTGTCCGGGTCATAAGATATTGCCAGGCCAAAGTCTGCAATCTTCAGTACTCCATTGCTGTCAATCAAGAGGTTCGAGCCTTTGATGTCTCGATGCAGAACTCCACTTTTGTGGCAATGACCAAGTCCATGAAGCAGCTGCTGAACGAAGCATTTTATCTGATATTCATGTTTAACTGTTTTAGTCAATGTAAGTCTCTTAGCTGTTCAATGCAAGAGTGGGATGATAACTACCTGTGGCTCGGTGAGTTTCAGCCCTGGGGTTGCAATAAGACCGGCAAGGTCATGTTCCATGTATTCGAAAACAAGATACAGGCTTTGCGATACACGGGATGTTACAATTCCTTCAAGCTTTATGATATTTGGATGATCCAGTCTCCGAAGAATATGGATTTCTCTTGCCATAAAGCGAACACTTTCAGGATCCATGTTGACGAACCGCACCTTTTTTAGTGCAACAATCTTCCCTGTTTCAAGATCTCGAGCTTTATACACAATACTGTAGGTTCCTTGTCCAATCTACAACACAAAAGAAATCATTCAATTATTCAAGCAATTTAAATCAGGAAAATTCTAAAATACATAACCCACACCATCAAGTTATTTCTTCACCTTGTCTAATTTCTCAAATGAATCGGCTCGGCGCGGCGACCAGCCTTCTACTGCTTTAGGTGCCACATTTGCGAGCCAAGCTGGCCACCCAGCAACAACATGCTCACCTGAGAGCCCTTTTAAATCTGCATTGTTACAACTGCTTATCCTAGCATCAAAAGCTACCACCACCTTCTCTCCAACATCTGGCATGACTTTGCTGCCATCATTTGTACCTGATGCAGTGTTTGCAGAAGTGGCATCAGCATGATCTTTGGCGCCTTTGGAGCAAAGGCAGCCCATAAGTACATGTGACGCCTTCTTGAACAAGTGAATCAGATTGTGACCAATCTGTGTAGCCTTTCTAGCCAATATCTGCACTTGACAAGAAATGACCATTGCCTGAATTCTCAATCTTGCTGCAAGCTGACCATATTCTTAACCAAACAATGATTGAAACACCAGCATATGAGGTTTTCCACTTTCATGGTATTCTTGAAAAAACAAATTACATGCTTTTTTTACATAAAACATCAAATCCATAATTGAAGAAATGAAGTGGATAAACCCAAACGATAATTTGAGAGTAACTGAATCCTTGAAAACAATGTCAAATTGAACCTTAAGGTAAAACCAATTAGGGCTGGAAACAGTAAGAAAATACTTTCATTTCCAACCAATATAGCAAAATTGCCCATCATTTGTAACCCACAAAATTCTGTCAAATCCACTTAAGTAGCTACGGAACACGAAACATGACAGAATTCTCACCTTTGGAAAGCAGCTGAACTCTGAAAATTTCAGCTTGGTGTGAAGGCACATGCCAATAACAAGAACCAAGAACCTGATATCAATTTGTTTTCTCCTTGCAAGAAAACATCATGGCGCCTAATCCCCATTACAGTCTTTGGACAGAGAGGAGCGACGAGAAACAGCAGTACAAAATGAAATTGAATCCAGAAGACCAGAACAGAAGAAATAAATTTCACAGCATTAAAGTTTTCTCTGAAATTCCTCCTTTATTTCTTTCCTAACACTACAAGGAAAAGAAAATGGAAAAAATATCGAAAGGAAATGCTGCAAACCATTAGAAGTATTTTTAATAGTAAAAAACCATGAGAAGTTACAGACAATAAAGCAATGGATAGGAGGGATTTCGAGAGCTAAAAATAGTTATCAGCTATTTCTGTTCCAAAAATAGTCAAGAGTTATGTTTCTTATTTTTATACTCCTCTTGTGGATAGAAGGAATCGCCGAATCACTGTTAGCTGTTTAATTACTATGTCAATATAAAAGGTAAAAAAAAGAAGGTAGACAAATTAGACTACTTGCTAAACATTTCTACAATAACACTGTATTGGTAAGAAAACTTCTAAGTAAGTTACTAACCCTAATTATTATGGCTTATTAAGCAGTGCAACGAACTTACACTTTAATGTGTGAGACTCATGCATGAGTCCTGACAAAAGTCTAACTGAAGCAAACAAATGAGCCATAGACCCTAACATTCTCATGCTGAAAGTCATGTTGTTGAGGGAATAAAGGCAATAATATTATTTCCTATTCAAAACTTGATGTGGTGCAGTTGAAATCAATACTGAATTATTGACCAAGTGACTGTTACTAATTGGTAACAAAGATTTTTTTTCTTTTCTCCGAGTTCTAAGATATTAATCTTTACCAGTATGCTTTTGACAGATTTTGTAATAAATATTAGAAGATAGGAAGATAATCATATATACAAAATTACTGCTCTTGAAAGTCCTGAATCGGAGCTGGTAAACTAAACAGAGCAGCTTTCAGATCAGCAAACCGCTGAGCTTCAGAAGTCCTGCCAGCGCCTGTAAGAAGGCGGATAATGCAGTCATAATTCTCTTCAGATGCTTCCAGGTTGTACTCTTGCACCATGGAGTCGAAAATGTCAAGAGCTTCATCATGCAATCCTGCTGCGTCACAAATTCTCAGAACCACGTTAAAGGTGACATTATTTGGGACAAATTTGTTTGACAGCATCCATGCAAAGAGATCCAGTGCCTCCTTGTGTCGCTGGTTGATCGCATAAGCTTCTATTATTGCAGTGCAAGTCAGGGATCCCTTGGACTCTGTTCGATTGAACACCCTCTGTGCTGCCTTGAGATCCCCACACCTTCCATACATGTTAACAAGTTCTGCAGCAACTAGCGGGAGAGGTTCCATCCGCAACTTCAACACCTGAGCATGAACTTCCTTGCCGAGATGTAATGCCCCAATATCAGAGTAGGCACTCAATATCCTGGTGATGGCAACAGCATCAGGCCGACGGTTCGACAGCAGCATTGATCTAAACACTTCAATAGCAGTCGAAGGGTCTCCATTCTTTAGGTAAGCATCAACCAATGCAGTCCAAGCCCGTACAGTTTTCTTGTCCATAACATGAAACACTCTGCGAGAGTAATCCAAATGACAGCATGCACCGTACATGGTGATCAGGGAAGTGCATAATGGAACATTTGGCAGGAACCATCTCCTCAGAGCATATGCATGGATCTCCTTCCCCTCACTCAATGCTCGCAACTTTGTGCATACTGGGAGGACAGTACCTACTGCAACGAGATCTGGTCTGATTCCTTCTTGCTGCATCCACACTATGCACCTCAGAGCCTGATCTGGCCTCCCATTGGATGCATACCCAGACATTAACGCTGTCCATGAGACAGCATTCCTCTTCTTGGTGTTATAGAAAACTCGCCTCCCAGAGATCATATCGCCACACTTGCAATACATGTCTACCAGCCCTGCATGGACCTTTGCAACATCTTTACGGTCTGGAAACTTCTTCAGAACCAACCCATGAATCTCCCTACCCAAGTTCCGCGCACGTAAATCGCCAATAACAGGCACGATCGAGGTGAGCACCACTGAGTTCACCTTAACCCCGCTGTCCACCATCCACCGGAAATGCTCCAGCGCCTCTCGCTTCATCCCCTTGTGTGCGAACCCAGAAATCGCTGCGCCCCATGCAACCACATCTCTCTCTGACATTTCCTCAAACACCATCATTGCCAGCTTCACCTTCCCGCACCGGAAGTACACATCCATGAGACCAGTCATCAGCATACCCGGCGCACCTGCAAATGCGTTCTTGACCAGCATTGCGTGCGTGGCGGTGGCCATAACCACCGATGGCCTGGCACTCCCAGAGATCGACTTGAGGATGCACCCATATGTGTACTCGTTGGCGTTGGCCCCAGCAGCGCGCATCTTTGCAAATCCGTCTGCAACAGCATTCCCTGCCTCACCGCGGCCACGGCGAACATGCCCGTGGAGTAATGCGTTCCAGGAGAAGGCACTGGCCTGGGGCAAACCGTCGAGCACCTGGCGGGCGTCGTCAGCGGCACCGACCATAAGGTAGAGCTCGACGAGCCTGGCCAGAAGAAACTCGTTGGAGTCAAGGCCGTGGACGCGGAGGTGCGCGTGGATCTGGCGGGCATGGGCGAGAGAGCCGCATGCGGACAGGAGAGCGGTGAAGGCGGAGGGGCTCGCGGGGACGCCGCGATGGGATAGATGGTCAAGGAGAGAGAGCGCAGAGCGGAATCTTCCCGCACGCACGAGACGTCGGATCTCCACGGAGAGCGCGGGCGCGTTCTTGGAGTCCGGCCGGAGCTCCGCCTGGGTCGTGCCGTGGGCGGGAGCGGCGGCGTCAGCATCGGCGAGGGCGCAGGAGGGAGCTCTCGCGGGTGTGAGAAGCTTGAAGGGTTTGGAATGGGGAACGAGCTTGGACGGCCAAAAATGGGGGTAGTTCAGGGTGGCGGGAGAGGAGGAGGTCGAGGCTATGGCCATGGCCATGGCGAGCATGGGTTTTTGGAGGAAGAAGGAACCAGTATAGGGAATGGATAGAACGAAGGGTATTAGATTATCTAGAGAACGTTCACTAAGTAATTAACTAGTGGACACTTTAACATTATAGGACCGTTTAAAGGGTTGTCTTTTATTCGTGTTCAACCTCTTGATATTGAGTTAAGCGCCATTGAATTTCAGTTCAATCATTTTTGGAGTTGAGTCAGGAGGGGCAAGACACAGTGATAGAGTATCTCCATGTGACAACTCTTCACAAAATAAAAAGATATTGGCTAAAAGTTGACAATGTGTGGTTGTTTTTAACATTGGGTACATTCTCTCTTGGGTTTGAAAATTAAAAATTGAGTTAATGGTTTCACTATTTTATTAAGAAAACATGTTTTCTGTTCTTACAACACAACACACACAAAAAGTTCAAACACTAACAACTAAGATGTAACGGCCCTAATTTGATACAACTTAGATGTACCAAGTAACTTAAAATAAATCAAACCATCGTTGCTACAGTGTTATTTCAAACAAGATAGATGAGTGTTATATGAGTCAACCTCATGCTTCTTCTAAGCTAAAACAATTGTCCCTTTACATCTGAATGATTACGATCTTACCATGGGAAATACCAAACGAGAGATGGTCAAACACAGTAAGATAAATAGTAAAATGAAAAATATAAGGTGGAAAATAAACAGTCATTCCAAAACAATGTACGGATGTGATAGAAAAACTAAAGTCACAATCACGGAAAACATTAAATGCAATAACTTTTGGATCAAGCATCCAAATACAAATATTTTAAGGATAGATATTGATATTTTTCTTATCGAAATTGGGTAATTTTGATAGCGTTCCAACTTTCCACGTTGTAAGAGCTGGTGTCACTGTGTTCGGGACGTTTGTGAAAGGATCGAGTAGGTTGACTAGAGGGGGGGGGGGGGTGAATATGTAGCTACAAATTTTGTTTTCCTTTTTACAAATAAAGGCTTTGCTCAAATATAAGTTCTCTAGATATGAAACTAGGTGAACAATCCTATATGATGAGCAAGATACAAACTAGCAAGATAAACGTAACAGGATAAGGTAGCTATAACAAGTAAAGGAAGGTTAAGAGATGACCACACAATGACGCCAAGATTTTATCCTGAAATTCACTTCACAATGAATCTATAACAAGGAAAGGTGCCACCCGAAGGCGGCACCACGTCGGTGTCGGATGAACCGACAAGGATTCCACAACCCCGAACTATCCGTAGCACATGAGCCCCGCGAGGATGAGCCTCGACAGCACCAGACTAGCCGCCCACCAACATGCGCCCAAACGATCACGAAGCCACCATCGTCGTTCTCACCGAAGTAGCATCCACGAGGTCTTCAAGACGGAGGTGAGAAGTATGAACTGGGTCAGCAGTACCGCGGTCGAGCGGGAGGGAACAGCCTCCACCGCCGAGGACGGTAGTCGATCGGACGCAGCAGCAGAGCACACCAGTCCCCGTCAGGTCCAGCCGGGCCCAGCGGGCCCGTAAAGCCCCCACGGGGCACACAAGTCCTAATAATGTGGGGGCACACAAGTCCTAATAAGGTCCGACCAGGCCCAGAACGGGCCCGTGAAGCTCGCCGCCACGCTGCAGCAAGTTCGGCGCCGTCACCGCTGCCCCTGCCCTCTCTTCCACGCTTCCAACTACAGAGCGCACAACAGGTCCAGCCGGCCCGCCCAACCTAGATGGGCCCGACGGGCCAAGATCTAGGCCGCAGGGTACGACCGGTGCCTCACAGCTGCACGCCGACACCACTGCACTGCTCCGCCCGCAAGCCCGCGTCGCCGCCGCCGTCACGCAACCTCCCGACCTGAGCCGGACCACCGCCGCCGGGCCAAGCGAGCCCCGTCTCCATCGAATCCCGACGCGGGGAGAGGAAATCCGCCGCCGCCACCACCCGGGCTGTGCCCCAGCAGCCCTGCGGCGGCGACGATGAGGGAGCAAGGAGAGGGAGGGACGAGGCGGAGCAGAGGCGGCGCGCCGCCGCCACA
This sequence comes from Poa pratensis, assembly GCA_947311845.1. Lineage (NCBI taxonomy): Eukaryota > Viridiplantae > Streptophyta > Magnoliopsida > Poales > Poaceae > Poa > Poa pratensis. The sequence continues at coordinate 1,639,608 of CAMZMU010000075.1, forward strand.
GGGGGGCGACGGGCGCGCACGGGAGGGAGGGAGCGGTTCGCTTGGGGTTCAAAGTCCGGCACCGGTTCCTCACACCATAAACTGTGACCCCCAAATAATCATAACGTACCATCGAAGAGAATTTTGTTTATGTTTTAAATATATGTGGTGGCAACGTAGACAGGAGGTTCATGAGGAACATGTACAGCCATCAGACAGAACAACAAAGACGATTAAAGCAATGATTTTAAATTTGATGAGAGCACATAGTTCCAAAACTATCAGAGGAAAGAAGAAGAGATACTGAAGAAACCGAGCCAAGGGACGCGGACAATTGGCACATGGAGACAAGCACATCTGATATACTGATTTTTTTAGAAAATTTAAAATTGGTTAAAAAAATTCAAATAGTTTTACTCTCAAAGATTACCAAGTATTCTACTCGTGTAAATTTGTTTTCTAAAAATGTTTTTCAAAATGACTTCTGGGAAAAAAGAAAAATTTCTGACGAATATAGCGTGTATATAGCGTATTTTTGGTAAATCTTTGACCCAAGTTGCAATTAAAGTTATTCTCGGACAAATGTTTTTGTACATGTACAATATTTGATCATATTTGCCTGACTGAAAGTTTCAATTTTTTTTGAACTTTTTTGATTTTTTTAATATCGGGTGCGCCGGTACCCGAAAATCACAACATATTTTCGCCGAGCGAAGATGTTATTAAACTGAATGTAGATGCTTTCTTTCATGTTGACTCCCTATCAGATACATCAGGGGCGATAATCTAGGATGATCATGGCCAGTTTGTCACCGCGGCAACATGTCTGATACCTCACATACTTCATGCCGAAGCGGACGAGGCAATAGATCTCAGGATGGTCTACGCCTGGTACAACACTTGGGATGCGAAAGGGTCGTTGCCGAGTCAGATTACATTGCAGTGGTGAAAGCAATGAAATGCTCTACTGTATCAAACTATTCCGAAAGAGAGGCTGCGATTTATGCTAAATGCACCCAATTAGCTTGAGAGTTTGAAGATTTAGCGTCCAATATTGTTATTGTAATAGCATAGCTGATTATAAGTTTGCTGTCGAGTAAGATGCCCCATGCTTTATTTAACATCTGCTTGTAAATGACTTGGCTATTATCTAATGAATATATTTTTTGAGTTGTAAAAAAAACATCTAGAAAGTCTACCACGAATCGACGAAAGAACACCAGAAAAAAATAGGTCGGAGAAACCATGCACGCTCCGAGCGCGCCACACGTCAGCGCCTCCAAGAATTTTGTCACAAAAAGGAGCCTCACTCACCGTTCCGGGCTTTGTCTATTTGTGTGGGCCGAGCCAAGAGCCCAAAAATACTCGTACCAATAATTTCTTTACTTTATTGTATTCGCCGGTCTTTCCCTTAAATAAAACTACCAAAAAGGACACGGGCCGTGGACCAAACTCTTTTCCCCCAATTTCCCCTCTTTCCCCTCTCCAGCCCTCGATCCGATCTCGATTCATCTGCCCCTCCGCCCCGAATCGCAAATCCGACACCAGATCCGTTCATCCCCCGACGAGATCTCTCGATTCATACCAATTTTACCCCCTATGGTTGATTCCTTGTTTTCCCGAGATTAGGGTTTCGAGGAGGTCAAATCGGGTCCCGATCGGGTCGATTGAGGCGGAATTTCTTCCGGAAGCGGCTGATCTGTGCTTGATTGGTGGATTTCGGATCTGATTCTTCCGATATTTTCGTCAAATCGGTGCCGTTTGTTGGCTAGGGTTTCGTCGTTCCCCTCTAGCCCGAGCCCGAGCCCCCGTCGCCTCCTCTTAGCCAGTAAGTATTTTTCCTCTTTGATCTTTGATTTCAAGAAAGATACTATGTCTAAAATCGATTAGATTTAGATCCGTCAGGACCTTAATTTAATTTTGACTTTTTTCACACGGGGAATTTAATGTTGACTTTTCCCATGCGAGCAATTTAATTCTGACTTTTATCTCACTTAGTAGGGTAGGCAGACCTTAAATGAATTGACCTGTTGATCCATGGATGCCATGTCTGCCGGTTTAATTTTACACGGGACGTCTATATTCTCACAGGGAGATTACGTCTGTGTATACTGCTTGTATGGGTCCCATTTAGAAACAGATAAACTTCTGCATGTGTCACTCCTTCCAGAGTTTAGTTGGGAACGTTGCATGTGAAAGAACAATGCTATGGATTATGTTGAGAACTTGAATTATGATTCGTTTGGCACTACAGTTTGCCTATTTGCACTTGAATGGTACACCAATATGTTTCCCTGTAGTATTTAACTTTGATGTTAATTTGCGATCGGTATAGATAACACATTATATTTCCTCTCAGATGGATGATTATGTTTAATTGTCTTGTGCAGTCATCATCCGTGCCATTTAATTCTCTCTTATTGCTCATAGTTTTGGTGTCTAATGAAAGAGTTTCGTCCTTAGGATCATCATGTTGCATCAAGAAAACAGTGAAGTCTTTGTGAGGCACCACTCTAAGCAGCTTGCATGTGGCAATCTGAGGGGAACTGATGGTGGCCGCTCAAACTTTCTTCCTGAGAAATACCATATTGCAACAGGTATTGACTGGCATTTTTTGTCTTGTACAAGCATGTCTAGACTTGTGCTAGGCTGCTTCTGTAGTTCGCTATAGGGATTTGTGACTGGCCAGTTTGATGAAGAGTTGGTCCTAATTTTGGTATTTCAGAATGGAATGCCACAGCTTATCTGGTTAATACTGCCAGTGCTGTTAAAGAAGTGACAGTCGATCATAATAAGAGGCCCCCATCCAATGATTTTCCAGATGTGGTGGACTGCAAGCGGATGAAGCATGAAGACCAAAGTAAGACCTGTTAACTCGCAGACTTTTCCTACATGTACACACTGTTGTCTTCTATGGAAGTTGCTACTCCATCCTTTCCTGAACATTTGGCACTGTGTTTACGAACACTTGACAGTTATCCTATCCGGAGGACTAGTTTTCTGAATGGGCAATATTGCGAACCCTAGTTTCCTGAACACTTGGGCACTGTCTTTATGAACACTGTGATTGACATAGTATTAATGGGCATTTTGTTCACGTTTCTGTAGAAGTTTGATATTCGTGTTATGCGTAGATGGCCAATATTACTAAATATTTTGAAATGGGGGATACATCAGATAGAAATGCTGATTGGGTTCGTGTTTTCTCCATTTCAGCTATTTCTGAGAAAGATCCCGCCGCAGATGCTGCTATAAATGTTCCGGAGTACAAATCACACAGGACATGCGAGAGAATCTTTGATCCCCTAGGATACGGTAGTGAAGAAAGTGAAGATGAAGGTGTAGATTCACCTGTTCATTTTTCACTAGCCCACACTTACGTTGAAGATTACCTACGATCTGCAAGTTATTATCCGAGGGAAGACATTTGCTCGTCTGTTGGCCTTTGTGCCACAAGGAAAACTGTTCCTATTGGGCCAAACTATCAGGCTGACTTGCCAGAGTGTGCATCTGGTAAAAACAGGAGCACCTTTGATGATTATGCTGGTGTGTCATCATCTTCTCACATATGTGATGGAAGTAAAGCTGAGAGTGACAAGTGGATTAGAAACTGTGTAATTCCAATGCCTGGTTCTGTTGAGTTATCTTCAGTGCTGAAATCTGTTTGGTGCAAGGAAGATTGCAGTTGTGTTGATGCAAATTCGATCGAGTGTGTGAGGAAACATGTGAAGGAAGGAAGAGGACGGCTAATGGTTGCCCTTGGTCCAAACACTTTCAAAGAGTTGGGGTTATTTGATATGGGAGAGGAGGTAGCCCTGAGATGGACAGTAGAGGAAGAGCATTTGTTCCAAGATGTGGTATCATTAAACCCTGCCTCTCTTGGAAGGAACTTTTGGGATGAACTTTTGCTTGCCTTCCCATTTAAGACTAGCAAACAGTTGGTGAGCTACTATTTCAATGTCTTCATGTTGAGGAAGAGGGCTGAGCAGAATAGGTTTGATCCAGTGAATGTTGACAGTGATAATGATGAATGGGAGGGAAGTGATGATGATGAGTTTGCGGTCACAGAAAAGGGTGATGACGATTTGCTGCTTGAGTCTCTTACTGATCAAGATGATGGTGCATGCAACCAGCTTCGCCTTGAGGGAAACTTACATGAAGAGTCCAGTGAAGAAGATGAGCTTGACTGCGCTAGTGGGGAGAGGCAAAAAAACTACTATGCGGATGGCGATGCCATGGTGTCTGGTCTTCCCGTGCTGTCCTTTATGGACCATAACCAGGAGGCAGCCATGTTTGACACAGATGCTCAAGATGACTCGTGCACATCATTTGAGGCTCATCATGTTGGTGTTGTAGATGGGACACACACTGATATTGCTGGAGATCACTACGATGGACACACTGATATTGCTGGAGATCACTACGATGGCTTTGGTGGTGTTGTAGATCATGGATACTTCGGTGGCCATTGCGACCCAAAAGCTTGGGATATTGGTTTCACGAGCGTGTGGGAGAAGGACGAATTTCTTTCGACGAACAATGTCATAGAAGAGGTATTCGGAAAGGGTTCTTGTGAAAATGGGAAGGACTCTTCTACTGACCAGGGCATTTTGTAAAGAACCGGCCTGGTTTCTTTTTCGAGAGCGAAAGCTCAGCAGCTCAACCTGCTTTTGAAATTTGTACAGCAGTAGCTCTTCCTTTTTTGATTGATTCACTTGTCTGTAGAAATCCCATCTCTGTCCTGATAACATCTGTTTGAGCAATGCTATTTCATTCTCATGATGAAATGTGTATTTGTAGCTATCTGTCATCTGTGGATGATGTCCTTAGCCTGTTGTAGCCTCAAATGTACTGTTGTCTTGACAAAAGTTTCATGACCTGAGCATTTTTCCTTATGCTGGCGACAGTCAATATGATGCACGTTTTGCTCGAATATGCTTGTCAAACTCTGATACTTCTGTCTTTTCTGCGTTGACCTCACATCCTAAAGCACATGGTTGTACAATTCTGTATGAATCCGAAGTCAGTAAATATTTAAGCATGAGATTTTGCTCCAATTTGGTTTTGCTACTCTGTCATTACGCTATTTAGTTTCTTTTGTTGGCCCAGAAATGGTTACACCTCGAGTGTCTTTTCTGCCTTTGGGGAAAAATTTCATGTAAATCAGCCTGGCGGGGAAAAGTCAGCATACGAAACTCCGAATAAAGTGTGCTTTACCATTGAAAAACTGCAATCTTATGTGTGCTATATCCTTTGACAACACGCTGAGTGAACCTGAACTTAGACGCACGCGCTGGATCTTATTTTTCCGGATTGTGGGCAAGTTATGAACCTGAGTTGCCATAGACTGATTTAGGAACAAAAGAAGATGAGCGGACACTGCTTGAGGAAAATGGCCTAAGCTATTGATCCGTGAAATTGTATGCCCCAAGCTATTGATCCGTGAAAATCTAGGGGGCGTGTTTCCGGTGGAATTCCAAGGGAAAACTCTTGTAATCACGCGAAACAGTGGTAGCGAATTCTTCTTCATATGATGCATTCTTCTCCTGTGATGCAAATGTTTTGATCCTATGTAGCAAATGTGTTCTCCTTTTAATGCAAATCCATAGAACGTTTGTAGCAAATTTCTTCTTCACATCATTCAGTTATTATTCGTGAAGTGCAAATCCTTAAAAGGTTTGTAGCAAAAATATTCCCCCTTTGATGCAAATCCACATTGTAGCAGAATTCGTTTTGGAATGATGCAATTTTTTTCGTCATGAGGTGCAAATCATTAGAAGGTTTGTAGCAGATTTTTTCCCCTTGTGATGCAAATCCTCATCCCGATTGTAGCAGTAAATCTTAGGTATTTTAAAGCTTAATATGCTTCAATGTCCGCATCGGAATCCACGATGCACCTTGTTGTATGTAGCCATGGAGGCGGAGAGCAAAAGAGCTTCATGCGGAGGGCGTCGGTGTTGCAAAGCAAGCGCGAGGGAGCCGGCACGGGCACTACCAAGCCATGGCGCTGGCGTCACTGCTACAACCGGTGCAATATGATGCTACCATCGGCAGGAAGAGGGGCAAATGGTGGTGCTCTGACCGGAGAAGGGCGAGTGGTAGTGCTCTGACCGGCGTCTTCTCCGGCCTCTGACCGGCGTCTTATCCGACCATCATGGGTGTCGAGGCGCGGTGCTGCAGGCGCAGCTCTGCTGCAAAGGTGCGGTACCGACTGACGGAATCGCGAGATGGAATGCTAGATCGTCGATGCTACAAGCCAAAACTGGGATGCTAACATGGCGGCGGTGCTGGAAGCGCGGCGGCGCCGCTGCTGCGAGCGACCGCGCAAGAGTTTTGCAGGGCGTAGCGGTTCCGTGCTGCGGGCGACCGGGACGAAGATTTTTTTATTTTTTTTCAATTGGGTGGGCGGATCCACCACGTGGCCACGTGGGAGGAGAAAACAAGTTGTGTGTGCATGCGCCTGTACCTGATTCAACCAACGTGCGCGCTCTGATGGTTTTGATCGGACGGTTCCGGAGGCGGGGGATCGGGGGTTCCGATCCCCGGGGGGCGCTTAGCGCTCCCCAATTCCAAGGATAAATGCCAAGTCTCTTTAGTCTTGTTTAAGAAAGAGTGGGAGAGAGATTTTCTAGGAAAAAAAAGCTTTCAGCTGTTGTACTAGTTTTTATGAAACGGAGATGAAACAAACTATATAGGAATATTAGACAATTTTTTTTTACAATCAGGAGATCCAAAGAATGGCTCAAGGAATGACATTGGACCCCCAATTTGAATGTTCGCACTCACGGGATTTAATCATGAATCCATCTTTAAAATGCGAGGAGTTGGGTCTCACAGGGGTCCCCACTACCATGCTTATAATGCTCCATACATAAGCACATATACATAACTACAAGCAGAATCCATAACTGACAAGTAGGTCATTTTTATAATCATGTCGCACCAAGAAATTGCACGCGACAGGCTGCCGTGGCAGCGATTGTGTGTCGCGATAGTGAAAGGACATTGTCCTCTAATCTTTGTTTTGGTGTTTGATCACAACACTTGGAGTGTTTTTAACCATTTGTTAAGTGCACTCAGAAAAACTACAAGAGGAGATCACTCTAAAGTGCAAAAACGGAATGGAGAGAAGTTGTTCGAAATCTGGAGAAAATGCTCAGGAACTTCTGGCTGCTGGCCGGCCATCCCCAGGCCGGGGTCTAGGCCGGGCTCAGGCCGGGCGTCTCCGACCCCTGGCCGGCCTCCCTCAGGCCGACTCCCCAGGCTGGGTTCTTCAGATAGCGAGCCGGCCTTCCTTAGGCCGGGTCCCAGGCCGGCCCCAGGCCGGGGTTCCCAGCGATTGACTTTCGAGGCCGACCCAGGCCGGGCTCGCGCATGATATCTCATCGGCCACTTTTTGGAGAGGGGTATAAATACCCCTTCACCTATCTTGAGACAAGTAGCTTGCCCAAACTTGAAGACACAATTATTGCAAGCTCAAGATTTGCTAGATCTCTCAATCCCTCCACCCAAACTCGTTGATCTTTGGAGGATTGAAGGAGAAGGCCCCGATCTACATCTTCACCGAGCCGATTTTCATTTCCCCCTCATTCACTTGACGGCCCCTTTGTTAGGATTTCCATTGAGAAAACCTAGCTCATTGTTGTACTTACTTGATTGTTGACAGATTGTAGCTGTTCGGGAGCCCCCAATCCAATTGTGGGTTGTGCCCCGGATCATTGTTGTAAAGGCTCCGGAATCCGCCTTGAAGGTTTCCGATAGTGGAAGGTGAACCAAACCTTTGTGGTGCGGTTCATCGGAGAAGAAGGTGAAGCCTTTGTGGCTGTTGAGTTGACCTTTGTGGTAGCTCACACTTCTCCAACGAGACGTACTCCCCTAAAAAGGAGGAACTCGGGAATACATCCGTGTCTCCGCGTGCTTTCACCTTTGGTTACCTCTATCCTTGTTTACCGTCTTTACTTCGTGTATCTTGCTTAGTTGCTAGCTTGTCATATAGGTAAATTCATCGTAGTTGCATATCTAGAGAATTCACCTTTTGTGTCAAGCCTAATTTGAAAAAGTACTAAAATTGAAGTAGCACCTATTCAACCCCCTCTAGGTGTCATACGATCATTTCAATTGGTATCAGAGCAAGATTCTCTTGTTGGGCTTAACCGCCTAAGAGAAGTATGACAGGTGAGGGTGGTTCCTCGAAGGACCAAGCCACTCCAGCATCCATGTCCGATCTCAAAACGATGGAGACATCATTGAAATCGTCCATGGATACCCAATTTGCTGAGATGCGTGACTTGCTCATGAAACTCACAAGTGGTAAGGTTCCTTCGGAGACCATCCCTATAGAGGACCCCCTTTCTTCCGAGACGGGTGATTCCGATAAAGAAAAGGGGGAAAAGAATGGGGATGAAGATAAAGAAACCGACCCTAAGAAATGTTCTCCATCCATAACCAAGCCCATAGGTTGGAAGACCGAGTACCATGAGGTCTCTCATTTGTACTCTCCCGACCCACCTATCCCTCATCCTCGCATAAACCTTTAGGTCCTCCACCTAAGCTTAATGCTTTAACTTTTACTAGTTGGCAACACTCAATGAGATCTCATGTCAACAGTGCCTCTATCGAGCTTTGGAGGATCATTCAAGCGGGATACAAGGCCGTGGATCCAAACAACTTGACAAGGAGAGAGGTGGTTGATGCTCAACTCAATGCCACCGCTCTACACATGCTTGAACTTGCCGTTGGTGAAAAGGATATTCATCACATTCAACATCTCACCACCGCCAAAGAAGCTTGGGATTGTCTCTCCGAGGCATTCCTGGAAATGAGAGCATGAAGAGGAATAGATTTGATGCTTTGAACAATGAGGCCGAAGGCTTCTACATGCTTGAGGGTGAAACTCATGAAGAGATGTATGGAAGACTCAAGACCCTTGCCCAAGCCTTTTATAATGTTGGGGCAAAGTATGCGGATGATGCTTGGGTCAAAAGGAAGTATGTGAATGCTCTCATGCCCTTCGAGCCCGTTGACTTGAAGGCCATACAAGGAAGACACAACTACCTTGAAATGACCTCTAATGAAGTTATGCAAGAGATGCAAGCTTCCAAGGTTGCCACCAAAAATGCTCTAGACAACCGTGCTAGGGCCATGGGAATGAAACAAGGTTCTTCACTTGCTTTGAAGGCCAAAGTGGTGTGCCTAGATGATAGTGTGGAAGTTGAAGCTTGCCCAAGCAACATTCTTCCCGATGATCTCGAACAAGCCTACCATGATCACGTGGCTCTTGCCACAAGAACATTTTGGCGTGACCCGGCCAAGGCAAAGGCTCAAGTTGATCTAAGGAACAATCCAAGTGGGAAGAAGGAGTTTGCTATAAGGACAAAGACTTGTTACAATTGTCATGACAAGCATCACTTCATCAAAGAGTGTCCTTATGAGAATAGAGAACAACATGGTGGAAGGCTTGTCCCAAAGGATCAATCAAAGGTGATACAAAAGAAGCCTTTTGTCAAGAGGAAGCCATTCTTCAAGAAAGCACCAAGAATTGTGTTGATGACTCAAGAAGAGTATCCTTCTGATGATTCCGAAGAAGAAGATGAACCCACTCGTGAGGTGGCCGCTTTGGCCATCGTATCAACTCCATCTCCTTCTCTCTTCGAATCCCCCAATGAGAACATCTCCATCAACACCGCTCGTTGCCTCATGGCCCATGTCACCGAGGTATCATCTTCTACTCCCAAGACTATGCATGAAATAGTCTTGTGATTAAGAAAGAACTTGTTGCTTCGATACTTTGTGGCTAACTTGCAAGGTGAAGCTAAGAAGCATGTTGAGGCTCTCATGAGCCAACTTGGTGCCGCCGAAGACCTTCTTGAGGTCAAGGGCAAAATTGAGAGAGAGGACTCTCTTACCATAGCATCCTTGAATGCTTCTCTTGAAGAAGAGAGTGAATATAGAACTACTCTTGAGGAAAGACTTGAGTCCCTTGATGATAAAAATGATGAAATAATTGCTAAAATCATTAAGGATAGAGACCATGTCTTTGCTAAATATAAAGTGATTAAAAAGGAGAAAGCCGAATTTGTGGTTGCTAATGCTAGACTTCTTGAGGATATGGAGAAACTTGACAAGGCTCACAAGGCCTTGGAAAGTACTCACTCTCTTCTAGTCAAGTCTCATGAGCAACTTCAAACTCAACTTTCTAAATCTAACTCACCTAGCACTTCTACTCCTTCATGTGATCATGCAAATGTTATTGAGGAAAATGCTAGGTTGAAGGTTGAGCTTGCCAAGGCCACTAGTGCCAAGACCTCAATTCCCAAAGGTAAAGAAAAGGTTGTTGCTCATGTTGTTGAGCAAAAGCAACACAAAGGGAAGGAGGGTCTTGGTTATGTAGCCAAGGCAAAGAAGAAGAAGAGCAACAACAAGGCCAAGCCCGCACAAACCAAGACTCCCATTGCGAGTGGGAATGCCACTAGGGGCAAGACCACTCGTAGTGACTTTGCGGGAGATGCTAACCCTCACTACATTCTATATGTTGATTATTATGGTGATGTTTATGCAAAATATGTTGGTCCTTATGATGGTTATGTTGCTCATGCTATTTGGGTCCAAAGACTTGTTGCTAACCAAAGAGGACCCATTGCAAGATGGGTACCTAAAACCAAGCAATGATTTCTTGTAGGACTATGCTTCCGGTGGGTCTAAATGGGTGGTTGATAGTGGATGCACTAGTCATATGACCGGAAGCAAGGAGATCATGACGGAGTTGGGACCAAATATAAATCAAGCATCCGTCTCCTATGGTGATAAATCAAAAGCGGAGGTAAAGGGCCTCGGCAAGGTGGTAGTTGCAAAGGATATCACCCTTGTAAATGTCATGCTTGTCGAGTCCCTCGGTTACAATCTTATGTCCGTTCGTGCACTTAATAAGATGAATTTTGATGTCCATTTTACTATTGATATGGTGGTACTCTTGAGGAGCAAGACTCTAAAGGTCATGTTCGTTGGGTATGTTGAAAATGAGTTGTTTGTGGTGGACTTTTCGGGGTCAACCAACACTCAAGCAATATGCCTATTCGGAAAGGCCGACGTGGGTGGTTGTGGCATCGCCGCTTGTCCCATGTCAACATGAGAACTTTGCAAAGTCTTCACAAGGGTGGCCACATTCTTGGACTAAAAGACAATGTTTCTTTTTCTAGAGATCGTCTTTGTAGGGCTTGTGTTGAAGGAAAGATGCATGATTCTCCCCATCCAAGCAAGACCATCATTTCATCAAAGAGGATATTGGAACTTCTTCATGTTGATCTCTTTGGTGCCGTGCCTCAACCTAGTCTTGGTGGGAAGAAATATTGTTTGGTGATTGTTGATGACTATTCAAGATTTACTTGGGTTTATTTCTTCAAGACGAAGGATGAGACCCAACAAGCCGTCATCGACTTTTCCAATGAAGTTCAACGCCAACACAATGTCCCTATATTGGTCATTAGGAGTGACAATGGCTCCGAGTTCAAGAACTACACCTAAATGAGTTTCTTAGTGAAGAGGGGATTCGTCATCAATATTCCGCTGCATATACCCCTCAACAAAATGGTGTAGCCGAAAGGAAGACGGACCTCATGGATATGGCAAGGTCTATGTTGGCGGAGTTTAAGTCTCCACTCTTCTTATGGGCCGAGCTATCTCCACGGCGTGTCATTCATCAAACCGGCTATTCTTTCGCAGGCAAGAAGTTTACACCTTATGAGATGCTCACCGGCAACAAGCCCAATGTCTCCTACTACCGAGTATTTGGTTGTAAGTGTTTCTATAAGATCAAAGTGTTCGTTTGTCTAAATTTGAATCTAAAGCTTTAGAGGGTGTTTTTGTTGGGTACGGTGCCGAATCTCACACCTATAGAGTCTATGACAAAACCTGGGAAAGTCATAGAATCTTGTGATGTGAGGTTCGATGAGAATGACGGCTCCCAAGTGGCGCAATTTCATGTTTGTGATGTAGATAATGAGGAGCCTCAAGATGCAATAAGAAGAATGGGCATTGGTTTCCATCGCCCCATTGAGATTCATTACGAGCCTCCTCAAGCAAGTCCAAGCTCCACTCAAGTGGAGACCTCATCATCACAAGTTGAAACGGCGCCTATCATGGAAGCAAATGATGCACCAACCCAAGAACAAGTTCAAGACCCTCCTCATGTTGACCAAGTTGCTATGCAAGAACCAAGTTCTCCATTGTTGATGCTAGCCAAGGTCATGACCAAGATCAACCCTCTCCTTCTATTGTTGAAGATGTGCATAATGATGATCAAGGTCAACATTCCGGTCAAGACGGGGACTCAAATGATCAAGATGATCAAGAGATACCTCCAAGATGCAATAGAGATATCGAAGCCCGTCGTAAAGCAAGATTGCAAGAGACTTTGAAATAAAAGTCACAAGCTAGAAGAAATCCTTGGTGACCAAGAAGGGTGTTACCACAAGAAGCAATTGGCAAGCTTTAGTGAACATCAAGCTCATATTTCCATGGTGGAACCAAAGAAAGTGTTTGAAGCTCTTGAAGATCCGGATTGGTTGGAAGCTATGCATGATGAACTCAATAACTTCAAGCGCAACAAAGTGTGGAATCTAGTTGAGAAGCCAAAGATTGCCGCAATGTTATAGGCACAAGTGGATATTCAAGAACAAGCAAGATGAGCATGGAATGGTTGTGAGGAACAAGGCAAGATTGGTTGCACAAGGTACTCTCAAGTTGAAGGCATTGATTTTGGAGAGACTTATGCACCCGTGGCTCGCCTTGAGTCCATCCGTATCCTTCTTGCATATGCATCACATCATAACTTTAAATTGCAACAAATGGATGTGAAAAGTGCCTTTCTTAATGGTCCTTTAAAGGAGTTGGTATATGTTAAGCAACCACCGGGTTTCGAGGACCCAAATTCCCTAACCATGTCTACAAGCTTGATAAGGCGCTCTATGGTCTCAAACAAGCACCTCGTGCTTGGTATGAGCACCTAAGAGAGCTTTGCTAGACCGTGGATTTGAATTGGGGCAAATCGATCCCACTCTCTTTACCAAGAGGGTTAAAGGGGAGCTTTTCATATGCCAACTTTATGTTGATGATATTATATTTGGCTCATCTAACAAAGCTTTCAATGATGAATTTTCAAAGCTTATGACCGATAGGTTCGAGATGTCTATGATGGGCGAATTGAAGTTCTTTCTCGGTTTTGAGATCAAGCAATTGAATGAAGGGACTTTCATCTCTCAAACCAAATATACCCAAGACATGCTCAAGAGGTTCAATATGCAAATGCTAAGGAGAAGCGGTTTCCCATGGACACCAAATGCCATCTTGAACTTAACCCCGACGGTATCGATGTTGATCAAAAACTTTATCGCTCTATGATTGGTTCTTTGCTTTATCTTTGTGCATCTAGACCCGATATTGTGTTGAGTGTAGGGGTGTGTGCAAGGTATCAAGCGCTCCTAAAGAAAGCCACTTGTGGCGGTCAATAGAATCCTTCGATATTTGGTTTATACCCCAAGGTTTGGTTTGTGGTACCCAAAGGGCACTAATTTCTCTCTTGCCGGGTACACGGATTCGGATTGGGCCGGTTGCAAGGATGATAGGAAATCAACTTCCGGGGCATGCCAATTTCTTGGTAGGTCCTTGGTGAGTTGGTCTTCTAAGAAGCAAAATTGCATATCTCTATCCTCCCCGAAGCCGAGTATGTGGCGGCCGCTAGTGCATGCACTCAATTGTTATGGATGAGGCAAACTTTAAAGGAATACGGTGTCAATTGTGACAAAGTGCCTCTTTTGTGTGACAATGAAAGTGCTATCAAGATTGGCCACAACCCGGTGCAACACTCAAGAACGAAGCATATTGAGATTCGTCATCATTTTATTCGGGATCATATTGCCGTGGTGATATTGAGCTTGGCTATATTCCAACCAAAGACCAACTTGCCGATATTTCACGAAGCCACTTGATGAAGCAAGATTCACTTTTTGAGGCATGAGCTAAATATCGTGGATTCAAGGAGCTTGACTTGATTATCTTGCATACACACCTATATTTTGACTATCTATTTGGTTTAGGTGTAGGCATGGACATAGGGGGAGTGCGGTCCTAATACATTGGACATCCCTCCCCCCATTATGCCGATATTAAGAACTCATTTGCCTCTATATATTCGTTCGATGAATTGTGTGCTTAAATGATGAGTTATGGCCGTGAACCCAAGATATATCTTCGCGGTGTCACACCACACACTCATACATGGTGGCCTAGGCCACCGCCCTCTTCTTATGAAGAGTTTGGTTCTTATTTGAGATTTTTATTGCATACTTATTTGATTTTAATTTGGTGCATATCCAATGTGTTCGTTTGGGATTTATTGATTTTCTCCATTGGATATGTGTGGATTTCTCTTGCATGCATTTCCCCACTTTACACACAACTTTGAAACCGGCAGTTTCTCAGCAAATAGGCAATCAAATTTCTCAGAATTTTATTTTGTTGAAGACAATCTCAGTAGTTACTCGGCAGGGAGGCTGGCCTAGGGTCGGCTAGGCCGGCCTGGACTACCACAGAGGCCGACGGCGTTTGGACACTGCCCGGCCTACCAGAGGCCGGGGTCAAGGCCGGTTGGATCGGAGCATTGCCTGGCCTAGGCAAGGCCGGGTTCGAGGCCAGGCCAAGGCTGGCCATGTCGGGCACCTGCCCGGCCAGGCCGGGGCGTCGGGAGCCACTTAAACGGGGGGGATGCCCCAAAGTAAAACGTGCCCCTTTCTTCTTCCTTGCTCCCTCCCCCGAAAATCCACCTCCCCCATGGCGCCCCAAGCTTCCCCAATTCCCTCCCTCTCCATGGAGCCCCTCCCCCACCTCCACACCAACCAGATCTGAAAGCCCTCCTCCCGATCTACCTTTCTATCCAACTATTTTCTCCATTAGTGAAGGTTTGGGGGAGCTGCACTCCATTGTTGGTGTTCTTGGAGCTTTTTTCTCAGTTTGAAGTTTCCAGCCCATCTCAAGCAAGGATGGATGGTTGGGGGGATGATTGTGAGGATGTCCCTCGTCCTAGCAAGGCCTACAAGACAAGCAAGGCCAAGGGCACAGATTCGTCCCCCTCCCCTGCTCGCAAGAAGGTCAGGTTCACCAAGAAGAAGAAAGGTACTATTGTTAATCCGGCTGAACCGGTTCGTGATAATTGGACCAAGATACCCTCTGGAGAGTTTGAGATTGATCGCTTAGTATTCAATCCCTATGCTTTTGGGAGATGCACTAGCACTGATAGAAGATTCTATTGCAAGATGCATGAGTTAGTGCATGAATTTGTTGTGTCATCTCTTGTCAATGATCATGTTCCTGCATACTACTTTGATTTGGATCAAGCATGGGAGGTGTGGCCGGATGTGATGGTGGTTATGGATTATCATGGTATTAGCTCTCTCATGGGTGTCAAGGATAGTTTTTCTCAGGAGTTGCTTAGGGAGTTTTATGCCACTGCTTATTTCTCTCGGGAGGGACCAAGAACTATGACTTGGATGTGTGCTGGTCTCAAGTGTGAGGCTACACTTGCAGAGTTTGGTGCTCTTTTTGGCATTGTGGAGGCACCTTTTGAGCCTTATTCCTGCACCCGTATTCATGTTAGCAAAATGATGAAGGCAGAACAAGGACTTGCCCATTGCTACCCTCGTGAGGCTGGACTTCTTCATATTCCCAAGGTTATTTTTATGACTCCTTTTTGGCACACTATTCACACCATCTTGAGGAACACTATCAATCAAAAGTATGGTGAAAAGGGAGAGGTTCGCAAGTGGCTGGTCAATCTGCTTTTTCACATTGTTTCCTCCAAGGAAAGGACAGGAGACTGGACATTATGGATTATATGTGGCAGGAGATGCACTCTGTGGTTATCAACAACAAGGTACCTATCTATGGTCCATATCTCCAGAGGTTGTTTGCTGAAAAGGTTGATCAAGTTCTCCTCAACAACTACTCAAGGGTCAGCCCCTCACTCCACCATTTACCTACTGCTGCCAAGTTGATTGCAAAGGCTGCTGCTACTCCTCAAGCCAAAGGCAAGCGTGCCCACCGACCTTCCATTGCAGCTGGCCCTAGCTCTCGCACAGAAGAACCTCATGTTGAAGCTCCTATGAAGATGACTCATGGACTCAAGAAGGTTTTTCAGAAGATGAACTGCTTCTTTTGTGATCACCAAGACAAGGGATTCAAGGCTTATCAAAAGCAAACGGCTTACAACCGCAATCAGCGAGCGATTATGACCAAGCTTGAACTTCCCCATCCAACTAGCTCCGCGGAGGTCTCCGAAAACACATGGAAGTCCAAGAATACCTATTGGCTCGGTGATGATGCCTCCTCCCTTGGTCCTTATTGGCCTGGCAATGTTGCTGAATCAAGCTCCGGTCCGGCTATGGATAATGCTGCTTCTGATGATGAGGAGTTTGAAGATGAGTCCGGTGACTTCAGTGGGTGATCTAGTGGGTTTTCCGCTTCTCTTTCTCCCTTTTTGGTGTCTTGATGCCAAAGGGGGAGAGAGATCTCCGGGGATTTGCATTGCATCTATTTCCATTTGCGTTTTTCTTGCACTCATTTTTTAGTTGAACTCTCTTTGGTTTGTATCAATGAACTTAAGTATCATGGACTATTGTAAGGTTATTATGGAACTCCATTATGATTATTGTAAGGACCATCCCCGGTTTATCTACTCGTATGAAGTTCATGCCTATTGCGAGGACATGTAATTTCCGGTTTATTCTCATATGAAGTCCATGGTAAGATAAATCATCTACTCATATGAAGACTATGGTGAGAAATATTTCCTACTAGGAAAATTGACGCGGCGGCACGCCGCGCCCGTGGTGTTAATTTTGCTGAATAATTTGAAGTGTATTTTATGACGGTTCATAAAGTGTTCCTTCTAAACTATCGTCATATAGCTGCAATTGTGAAGAAGGTTCTGTAATTGTTTCGTTCCACATATAGAAGTTTAATTCAAAAAGTAGCAAGTTTAATTCAAAAAGTAGCAAGTTTAATTCAAAAAGTAGCAGATAGTAAGTATTGAAGCAATTTTCTAATTACAGTAAGTTACAAAAAAACAAATAGCTGTAACAGTTTGTGGGTATGGAGTCCAGAGATAAACGATCCACCTGGTTGTGAAGGTATTAAAAAGTAAATCTTGCAGTAAATTTGGATAAGCGAGGAGCATGTTGGGATTATGAAAAGAAAAAGACGCACAAAAGTGGTATCATATTAACTCACGGACGAAGGTGAAGAGGAAGAATGCACTACCTGCACTCTGATACTTATCACTTGATGTTTATTTACCATGAACTGAAATAACATTCTGTAGATGAACGTATGGTGAAGAAAACACATAAATAACCCATCTCTTGAATGCTAGTTTCTTTTCACCTTACCTTCAAGAAGACAGTAACACCTACAGTATCATAAAGTGACCTAGTAAAGCATATCAGAGTTGCATAGATCTTAATGCCAATGCAGTACATTTCTTGTGAGTACTCGAAACTTCCTACATCTTATTGTAGAAGTGTAACATCAACTATAGTGTTATAAAATCACACTGATGGAAACATTATCATTTTGTGTAAATCTAAATGGTAGTACCAAAATAATCTGGATGGGTATTCAGTTCTTCTATGAGACCCCATCTTAGGCAATCAAATGCACCTTACAATCTAGGGAATATCGAATGATATTTCGGTAAATATTCTCAACAGCAACATAGACGGCATGCCAAAACCAACGAAGTGAACACTATAGGAGGTGCCAAATTATTTCTCTATGATAGAGGGTAGAACTGATGATATGCCCCAAATCTCCCAAACCGAAAATAGTATTCTAACTTCTGACTTTACGGAGAAGGAAGTTCTAGAGGCCATCTCAAAAATGGAGCATAATAAAGCCCCAGGACCAGACGGGTTCCCTGCGGAGTTTTATCAGAAATTTTGGGGAGTGATTAAAAATGACCTGTTGGCTCTTTTTGAACAGCTTCAAACGGGAGAGCTGCTTCTATTCAAACTAAATTATGGGGTGATCACACTTCTGCCTAAAAAAGAAGACGCAAGTAGAATAGAGCAATATCGGCCTATTTGTCTTCTTAATGTTAGTTTCAAGATTTTCACTAAGGTGGGCACTAACAGAGTCACTACGGTTGCTCAAAAGGTAGTTAGACCATCTCAGTCCGCTTTTATGCCCGGCAGAAATATTCTCGAGGGAGTAGTCGTACTCCACGAGACTATCCATGAACTTCATAGGAAGAAACTGGATGGTGTACTTTTCAAAATCGATTTTGAGAAGGCATATGACAAGGTTAAGTGGTCTTTTCTACAACAAACGCTACGCATGAAAGGTTTCTCACCTAAGTGGTGCGAATGGATTGCTAGGTTTGTACAAGGGGGAAGTGTGGGCGTGAAAGTAAATGATGACATCGGTCACTATTTTCAAACTTTGAAAGGGTTACGCCAAGGAGACCCCCTATCCCCTATTTTATTTAATCTTGTTGCGGATATGTTAGCCATTTTGATTTCTCGGGCTAAGGAGGATGGTCAAGTGGGTGGATTGGTACCTCACCTTGTCGAGGGTGGAGTATCAATTCTTCAATAGGCTGATGACACGATCCTATTTCTTGAACACGATCTAGCAAAGGCCGTGAATATGAAATTAATTCTATCTATATTTGAGCAACTTTCTGGGTTAAAAATCAATTTTCATAAAAGCGAGGTGTATTGTTTCGGAAAAGCAAAAGAATCACAAAGGGAATATCAACATATATTTGGGTGTACGAGCGGTACATTACCATTCAAATACCTTGGTATTCCAATTCATTATAGAAAACTACTCAATAAGGAATGGAAAATGGTTGAAGATAGATTTGAAAAAAAACTGGGAGCCTGGATTGGGAAGATGCTCTCATACGGAGATCGTTTAGTCCTAATTAATTCAGTGCTAACTAGTTTACCGATGTTCCTTTTATCCTTCTTTGAAATTCCTATTGGAGTTAGGAAAAGATTGGATTTTTATCGATCACGCTTCTTTTGGCAAAGTGACCAGAAGAAGAAGAAATATAGACTTACAAAATGGAACATAATTTGTCGACCAAAGGATCGGGGGGTCTCGGCATAGAAGTTTTGTCAATTAAAAACAAGAGCCTTTTAACGAAATGGCTGTTTAAGATATTGACAGAGGAGGGCGTTTGGCAAGAGCTTCTTTGCAACAAATACCTGAACGGTAAAACACTTGCACAAGCGGAAGCAAAACCAAATGATTCCCCGTTTTGGAAAGGAATTATGGGGGTTAAGCATGATTTTTTCTCACGTGGTTCTTTTGTTGTCGGTAATGGTTTGCGAACCAGATTTTGGGAGGATTCATGGCTAGGCGACACACCATTAGCTACCCAATACCCGACACTCTACAATATTGTGAGGCATAAAAACGTTTTAGTCGCACAAGTTTTAAACACAAATCCACTTAACATTCAATTTAGACGTGCCATCGTAGGGGATAAGCGTATTGCCTGGTTGCACCTCGTTGAACGGCTGATGCGAGTTAATTTATCGGCGGAGAATGACTCGTTTAAGTGGAAGTTAACTACGAATGGGTTGTTCTCGGTAAAATCTTTGTATGCTGACTATATGAATGGTCACACACGATTTCTGCACAAATATTTATGGC
Organism: Poa pratensis; assembly: GCA_947311845.1. Taxonomy (NCBI): domain Eukaryota; kingdom Viridiplantae; phylum Streptophyta; class Magnoliopsida; order Poales; family Poaceae; genus Poa; species Poa pratensis. The sequence continues at coordinate 1,659,297 of CAMZMU010000075.1, forward strand.
GATTACGGATTCCATTGAAGATTAAGATCTTCATGTGGTTTTTACACAGACGGGTCTTGTTAACTAAAGACAACTTGGCAAAGAGGCGCTGGACAGGATGTAAGAAATGTGCTTTTTGCGATACAGAAGAGTCTGTAGAACATCTTTTTATATCTTGTCACTTCGTGAAAAAAATTTGGCGTCTAATTCATTTCACCTTTAATATTACACCTCCGACCAGTGTTTCTAATATGTTTGGATCCTGGTTAAATGGGGTTGGCAAAGAAACTAAAGCTCGTATACGCATCGGTGTTGCAACTTTCTTATGGGCAATTTGGAATTGCAGAAATGATATTGTATTTAACAAGATACCAACTCCACACTTTTTGCAGGTTGTGCTTCGAGCTACGCACTGGATTCAGCAGTGGTCGCTCCTGTCCCCAGGCACCCACAGGGATCAGTTGGATACCGGATGTACTCGAATGATGGCGGTCGTTCGGGCTATCTTTTGCCACAATGGATGGCGGCATGCTAGAAGATTAGATGGCTAGGCTGTTTATTTTCTTCTGGCTCATATTTATTTTCACACTGTCTGATCAGTGAATGTAATAATGCGGTACAATCTGAACTTGGATACTTATTCTTAATAAAAAACCGGCCGTATGCATCATTTTGATGCAGAGGCTGGGGCGAGGCTCCCATTTCTATAAAAATAGGACTATTAAATATTTCATCATCCTGATTCTATGAGAAGTGTTTTTGGAGCAAAAATAAATAGATAACTGGAATGAACTAATCTGCTTGCTAAGGCTTTTTTTGTAGGACGTCGACATCTTTTTTGAGGAAAAAAATAACATGAATCAACTGTGTTTGCCATAGAAATAACATGAATCTTTGACATCAAAATAACATTACTTGACTTTGCTTGGCAGGGGAAAAAAAGGAGGCATAATTTCCTTACATTAACATAAAGGTGATATCTCGATTTCTTTGTAGTATCCGTTTCGACAATGTCACAAAACAATCCATGCACCTTTTGCATATAACAATGTGCTAACACTCTAAATGTCTTTGAATGGATAGAAAATCTGTTAACATAAAAGTTGTAGCCTCAAAATAATTCACCCAGGGACAATACCGGGTGACGTGGGCGCCTTCAGGGAAGGCTGAAACGCTCAGCTTTGATATTGCACTTCTACAGTGCGGGGCGACGTGGGTGTGCCTCGACAGGCCGCTGAGATGGTCCGCTCTGATATATGACTGATTCATAATTTTCGGAAAATGCGGGGACTGTTTTGCAAAAAAACATAGGGAAAAACGTGGGGACTTTTCTGCAAAAAACGGAGGGTCCGTGCGTGTGTTTTATGCCGGAGAACTGATTCATAATTTCTGGAAAAGGAGGGGACTTTTCTGAAAAAAACATGCGTGCCGTCAGAAATTTGTTTTTTTTGTACAACATAAAATACAACGAATTTGAAGATTAGAGAGAAATATGTATATGTCTGTCAAAATAAAAAGGTTAAAACATGAAAGTTGTTTGGAAGGGTGATATCCATATACTCGTGAAAGTAAAATTCAAACGGATGAACGAGCGCGACGAATTTGACAAAATTCGTCAAATGTTTGTGCGAATTTGAATCCAAAATTGAGGAGTTAGAGTCGACAAAACTCGAAACCGTTCAGGGGAATGGAACCTACTCGTCGACGCGCATATATTTCATGTATATAATTTTTGACAGAACAAATTTTTTAAAAAACAAAAACCGAAAAAAAATTTGCAAAAAAAAAACACTGTAGAAGTGCGCGCACTGTAGCACTGCTACAGTGAGTGGAGGCCTCCATCGGAGCCTGAAAGGGAGAGGTATTATACGTTGATATATTTCATGTATATAATTTTTGACAGAACAATTTTTTTAAAAAAAAACCGAAAAAAATTTCGCAAAAAAAAAACACTGTAGAAGTGCGCGCACTGTAGCACTGCTACAGTGACTGATGACGTGGAGGCCTCCATCGGAGCCTGAAAGGGAGAGGTATTATATATAGATAGATATCCTTTGCTCACATAGTATCTTTTGCTTGCATACCGTTGTTCTCCTATAAGTCTGTTTTCTTGCATACCTTTTGTTGGCTTATATGTTCAAGGGGGAGTTTCAATTAAAAACTTTCCTCAATGTGTAAACTAGATATCTTTATTGGCAAATCCATGTGTTGTCATCAAACATCAAAAAAGGGGAGATTGAAAGGACATTGTCTTCTAATCTTTGTTTTGGTGTTTGATCACAACACTTGGAGTGTTTTTAACCATTTGTTAAGTGCACTCAGAAAAACTACAAGAGAAGATCACTCTAAAGTGTAAAAAGGGAATGGAGAGAAGTTGTTCGAAATCTGGAGAAAATGCTCAGGAACTTTTGGCTGCTGGACGGCCTTCCCTAGGCCGGGCTCAGGCCGGGCGTCTCTGACCCCTGGCCGGCCTCCCTCAGACCGGGTCCCAGGCCGGCTCCCCAGGCCGGGTTCTTCAGATAACGAGCCGGCCTCCCTTAGGCCGGGTCCCAGGCCGGCCCCAGGCCAGGGTTCCCAGCGATTGACTTTCGAGGCCGGCCCCAGGCCGGGCTCGCGTAGGATATCTCAACGGCCACTTTTTGGAGAGGGGTATAAATACCCCTTCACCTACCTTGAGACAAGTAGCTTGCCCAAACTTGAAGACACCATTATTGCAAGCTCAAGATTTGCTAGATCCCTCAATCCCTCCACCCAAACTCGTTGATCCTTGGAGGATTGAAGGAGAAGGCCCCGATCTACATCTTCACCGAGCCGATTTTCATTTCCCCCTCATTCACTTGAGGGCCCATTTGCTAGGATTTCCATTGGAAAAACCTAGCTCATTGTTGTACTTACTTGATTGTCTTTGTGACAGATTGTATCTGTTCGGGAGCCCCCAATCCAATTGTGGGTTGTGCCCCGGATCGTTGTTGTAAAGGCTCCGGAATCCTCCTTGAAGGTTTCCGATAGTGGAAGGTGAACCAAACCTTTGTGGTGCGGTTCATCGGAGAAGAAGGTGAAGCCTTTGTGTCTGTTGAGTTGACCTTTGTGGTAGCTCACACCTCTCCAACGAGACGTACTCCCCTAAAAAGGAGGAACTCGGGAATACATCCGTGTCTCCGCGTGCTTTCACCTTCGGTTACCTCTATCCTTGTTTACCGTCTTTACTTCGTGTATCTTGCTTAGTTGCTAGCTTGTCATATAGGTAACTTCACCGTAGTTGCATATCTAGAGAATTTACCTTTTGTGTCAAGACTAATTTGGAAAAGTACTAAGATTGAAGTAGCACCTATTCAACCCCCTCTAGGTGTCATACGATCCTTTTAGATAGGCCGCTGTTGTTGATGTCATGGCAGCAATAACCTGCAAAAACGGTGTCGCGACAGGTACTCACGGAAGGAACCTTTGATGTGATGAGGATATATTCAAGGATTACGATGATTTTAAATGTTTAAACTGGAAGGAAATATTGAGCCTAATTGATGATTATTATCAGGTGAATTTATTCTTAGCTAAAAATAATACTTTGATATATGAGAATTATGTATTACCTAAATCATTGTATTATTATTTGATTAAATTTGGTATCCATCGAAATGGCGCCAACAGCGGGAGGAGAGGGAGGACGGAGACCAGCAGACACGCGAGAATGGCAACCACAAGACACAAGAAATTGACCAAGTTAAATCAACAACGTGCATGTGCTAATCATGTTGTGCATGGCGGGATCCATCCATGTGGTGCGATTCAAGCATGGAGCATTTCACGTACAATATCCAAGGTGGGACCCATTCATGTGGTGGGAGGAGAGGGAGGACGGAGACCAGCAGAGACGCGAGAATGGCAACCACAAGACACAAGAAATTGACCAAGTTAAATCAACAACGTGCATGTGCTAATCATGTTGTGCATGGCGGGATCCATCCATGTGGTGCGATTCAAGCATGGAGCATTTCACGTACAATATCCAAGGTGGGACCCATTCATGTGGTGGGAGGAGAGGGAGGACGGAGACCAGCAGACACGCGAGAATGGCAACCACAAGACACAAGAAATTGACCAAGTTAAATCAACAACGTGCATGTGCTAATCATGTTGTGCATGGCGGGATCCATCCATGTGGTGCGATTCAAGCATGGAGCATTTCACGTACAATATCCAAGGTGGGACCCATTCATGTGGTGGGAGGAGAGGGAGGACGGAGACCAGCAGAGACGCGAGAATGGCAACCACAAGACACAAGAAATTGACCAAGTTAAATCAACAACGTGCATGTGCTAATCATGTTGTGCATGGCGGGATCCATCCATGTGGTGCGATTCAAGCATGGAGCATTTCACGTACAATATCCAAGGTGGGACCCATTCATGTGGTGCATTGCATGCATACCTTGGACCTGATCGTGGACTATAAGCTTGCACGTACACAACGTTGCATGTGCAGCTGCTGGCCAGGACAAGCGTTGGGCCGTCACACCTCTTCGACTTGGAGGCACAAGAAGGCAAGGTCCACATAACAGCAGAGATACGACTACAACGTGATGCGAACGATCGAGGCGGCGCATTAGTCAATAAATAGCTAACAAATTTTATTGTAAAGGGAGGCCACGTTTTGATTAAACCCTACATTGGATTGCTAAACATTCATCTATACTAGAATTTCTCTTTGTTTCGATCAGGAATTTACCTCTCCACTTTGTTTTGATCTGGAGGTTCTTGCTACCAAAGTTTGAGTATGATCTGTTGTTCCACTGGGAATTAGTAGATTGCAAAAACGGCTTCGTGGTCGGCGGCTATGTTGCAGCAGTGTGAGGTGTTGCGAATATCCATTGGGTTTGCAACAGGGGAGCAGCCGGAGAGTTCGTCGGAATCTCGCAAGTTATCATCCACCATCATCGATTTACCCGCAGCTCACTGAAAAGATCGGGCCACCCCTTATCATCTTGGTATCAGATTTACAGAGTTTACTCGGTGAGCAATCCATCCCATATTTGTAGATTTATTTTCGTCCTATCCAGAAAAAGCCCCACAAAAATATTTGCCATAGCCTTAGATCGTATCGTTTCATCGAGTTTGCTGCTGATCGTGTGTCATTTTTGTGTTGCTTTTTCTTCCTATCTGAGTCGTATTTGCGTCTAATAGGTTTGTTTTCTCTGCGTCTGTTTTCTTGTCGTCGGAGTCCTGGTCTGTTACGTTTTCGTCTAATCAGAAGTAAGCCGAATTGCTGCTGCGCAATATACAATTGCTGTTGCTTTTCCGTACGCGCTTCCAAGAAATCCCAGCTTCGTGAGGTGTTGGTTTGAGCAGAGAATTTTCGTGCACGTGAGTCCAAGACTCCAAGCAGCAAAGGAAAAGGCAAGAAAAGTTGGGATCAATTTGCGTTGCTGTTTTTTTTTTTGGTTTCCATGCCGCATAGTGCGCTGCTGTTTCCGTGTATGATCACAGTCCGAGTTTAGATTGAGTAGGTATATATCTGTTTTCGTCCGTCTTTTAATTTTCCCCGATCCCATTTGTTTCGAGTCTTCTGTTTGATAAACTTAGAGCTATATACACTTCTAGTCTCACAACTTGTCCACGATGTGCAAAATAGTCCCACAACTTGTAAAATGATGTCAGGTAGTACCACAACTTGTCCACAAGGTGCAAAACAGTCCCAGATGACTCTGACGGTGACACGTGGCATCAATGTTTTGTGAAAACACCCCTATACAACTTTGATATAGCACATACAGCTTCCTAATGATTACAGACGTGAGTCCCACCTGTCAGAGGGGTGAAGAAAATATCTAAAAATGTAGCGGCAGCTGGGTTTCGAACACTTGACCTCAAGTTGGGCAGCAAAATCGGCTGAACCGAAGAACCCGGCGAGTGCATTCAAAATATCTGATAAATGTGCCCAAACAATGTGGTAGCTGAATCAAAAAATTTGGCGGGTGCATTCGAAATATCTGATAAATGTGCCCGAACAATGTGGTAGCGGAACAGAAGAAGCTAGCGGGTGCATTCGAAATATTTGATAATTGTGCACGAATAATGTGGTGGCTGAACCGGAGAACCTGGCGGGTGCATTCGAAATATCTGATAACCGTGTCCCAACAATATGGTTGGCGGGTGCATTTGATATCTGTTGAACTACGTGGTAGCTGAACCGAAGAAACTTGGGGGTGCATTCGAAATATTTGATAATTGTGCCCCAACAATATGGTAGCTAACCCAGAAAACCTGGTGGGTGCATTCAAAATATCTGATATGTGTCTGGATGGCTGTGTCCGAACAATGTGGCAGCTGAAACGGTGAACCTGGCGGGCGCATTCGAAATAATCCATCCATTACGAATTAGTTGACGTAGAATTGTCTAAATACGGATGTATCTAACATATTTTATTGTGGGATGCATATGTATCTAGATAAACGCGTGTAAACTAATTTGAAACAGAGAGCATATCGGATAACCGTCTGAACAATGTGGTAGCTGTGTTTTGAAAACCCGGTAACCGTATCCGAACAAATATGACAACTTCGTCAAATAACCTTAAAATTGCCTTTTAAAAAATCAGGTACACACGTTTAAACCACGTGGTTACTATTTGGCTGGCAAATACGAGTAGTTAACAGTTTTCCATGAGACACTTGCGGTGACTTCAGTGATTTTTAATTCTAAAATCCGCATGCATTCCCCGGTCTACTACCGAGTATAACCAGCGAGTAAGCCTGGGCATAGCTTGGTTTCGAACCGGCCAAACCGCCAGCCCAAACCGCACCAGACCAGTTCAACGGTTTCAGCTGGATTCGCTGGTTTCCGGTTCGAAACCGTGATTAGTTTTTCCTTTGGCTGGGTTACGACGGTTTGGACCAGCTAAACCGTACAAACCGGATAAGGTAGCAGCTAAGCACGCAACCCCCGCATCGATCGAGCCTTGCGCCGCGCCGTCGGCGCTCAGAGCAGTACACCAAACCGGAGCTTTGCGAGCCGCCGATCACTGGGCGCCAGCGGCAGACCCGCGTGCTGCGTCCGCAACGGACCGGCACCAGATGGTGTCCCCGAAGTGGCGCCTGCCACTGCGCAAGGTGCCGGGCGAGCACGGCCGCCGCGCTCGGAGGGGTCCAAGGACGCGTTGCCTGCTGCTGGATGTGGGACGCGGGCGCCGGAGCACCGGAGGTCCTCCGGGCTCGTGCCGCGGCACTCCGTCGCGCTCTGGTCGCCCACGCTCGGCACGCTCAGCCTCGGCCGCGCCCCGGCCGCCGCCGCAGCCGCCGCGGTTTCTTTCGGTAGAGGGGAGGGGACGGGTAAGGAGGGGCGGTGGCGGCGTGGCGGCGAGCTGCCGGTCCCCGTGGTGGTTCCCGTCGCCCCTGATGATGGAGGAGCCGGCGAAGCGGCAGAGGTGGGCGCCGCCGCGGACGCCGACCAAGACGGCCGCGCGCGTCCCCGAGGAGATCAACTTGTGGGAGCTCATGCAAGGGCTCGACGTCGACGAAAACGATGCCGGCGACGGCGGCGTGGCGGTGCCGTCGGCGGCCGGATCGCCGGAGATCGAAGCCGTGCGCGCGCAGGACAGAGGCGGCCACCTCGAACGGTGTTCGTGGAGAGGTCCTTCTCTGCTGTAGCACACTGGTCCCAAACCATTTACACCACGTAACCGACCCGGACCACACCGTCATCTCACGTGCTAGCTGAACAGTTCAAACCGTGTCAAACCGTGCCAAACCGTATCAAACGGTCTGGTTTGAGGAAACTGTGCAAACCGGCTTAAACCGGGAATGCACAGGGTTGCCAGCGAGCGTGAGCGGTGATGTGCACGCGACGTGGCTGCAAAAAAGCCAAAAGCATGGACACAACTATGAACAGTGACGTTCGGGTGTAATTTACTATTGGTACTGTAGCTAATACGAGCAGTTCGTATTCTTTTCACGAGCAGCGACACTCCACTGCACTACACGTCGCTGGATTTCCCAACGTACGAGCTTGCATGCGGAAAAACCTATACATCGCGTACCGCGATGCTATCTTCGCGTCGCGTACCCCTTCGTCTCTATTTGGGCCTGGCCCAGTCGAGAGACGACCGTTCCCTTCTTCCTTCATCCTTCCGACAGCACGGTCGTTTTTTCTGTCTGCTTCTTCTTCTTATCCCTTCCCCGTCCGGGGGATCGGCGGGGTCCGCGGCGGAGGAGAATCGGCGGGTCGCGCGCACTGGTCGCGACGAGCGCTCTGCTGCTGTTTCGCCGCGTCGAGGGAACTGCTTCTTCTCCGCGCGGTCGAGCGCACTGCGTCTGCTCCGCTCGACGACCGCACTGCTTCATCTCCGCCGCGACGCACGGACTGCTTCTGCTTCGCGTCTTCGAACTCACTGCTTCTGCCTCCCCGCGACGAGCGCGTGTTTCTCGACGACGAAGCGGAGCTTCGCGTGACGCGTGGTATAGGCGCTCCCACAACGAAGTGAGCGCTCGTTCCCCACATCGAAGCGAAGAGGCGACGAGACGCCCGACCGCCGCCGGCGACCTTCCCATGGCCGGACCGTCGCCGCCTCCTCATGCTCCGGCGGACGGTGGTCTTCCCTCCACCCGCTCGTCCCCTCCTCCCTCAGATCCGTTCCTAGCTCGAACCCAAACCTTACCTCGGATGCAAGTTATGTTGGATCTGTTCCGAGAAACTCCAAGAAACGGCATCACAAGGTAATAATTCATTCTTGAATCGTACTGAAGTTGGATGTGTTCCGAGAATTGATCATAGTATGTAACTTGCTGAAAATCTGTTCAGGTGCAAGGTACTCGTATGTAGTTAGATACGGTGAACTGCAAGCCATAGTTTGGGCGCAGTAGTGAATCATCCCTCGTTTCAGTGCATTGCCTCTGATGCTCTTTTATTCATACAGTATTATATTGTCCCATTGATGCCTCAAGACATGTAATCTGTTAACTACAGAAGGTAGATTGCTTCATAAATTCAATTTTCTTATTATCTGCGTGCAGTTTGTTTTAGCTTGTGGTGCTGTACTTGCTGTTCGTACTAGATAGGACATTTGCTCTGCTTTCCTGAATTAGTTGAGGTATGGGCATATTTATCTGCTTTAATTCAGTTGAAAATTTGTTCCATGGGTACTCATAACACCTAATATCCAGGATTCCAGCCATATAGCATTACATTACTGGGTTTTTTTAACGGGAGGAGGCGTAGTAGGCACCTTTTCATTCATTAAGAATACTACCGGCTTAGAGACCAGAATCCTAGCCTCTCTAGTGGGTGGTTTCAGTGCATTGCCTCTGATGGCTGGGTAGTGTGACACTAAATCAAGTGTTTTACCTTGATATCAGCTAGTATCTACTATATAGATGATTTATTCTCGGTAGAAGTTCTGGAGATATGCTCAGCCTTTTATTCAAACATGAATGTTTTTGCTAATAATCTGTCTGATATTTCTGCTTGTTTGATGCTACGTTATGTTTGAGCATCTTCCAGCATACTCTCCTCGGGAAGTTGTACCATTGTTACTATTCCGTGTCTCATTTATTCAACATCCTCTAAGCATGGGTGCTAATCATGATCTCATAGGATGGTGCAGCACACTGGGAGCAGCCTTGCTCATTTATTCAACATCCTGAATTGTTTTACCTTCATATGAAGTTCAAGCTGCTAGTCCAGTACACATGCTTGCTTTAGATGCTGCCTGTTCATGTATGATCTACACAATTGGCTTGTTTGCTTGCTTGATATGAAGGTAACTGAAAATGAATTTTCAACTTCATAGTAGTAAACATGTATTTTTTTGTCACTAGATTGTTCTCAGTGGAGTTGAAACAGTACTGATGATGGAGTGAACGAGGGAAAGCTGATGTTGATGTACACTTCAACCGTTTCAAGTGATGATGGAGTGAACGAGGCAAAGGATCCTTCGATCCAGTGGTAGGAGACATGTGTGCTGTATGCGATGGATTTGGTAGGATGTAACCGTTTCGAGTGGCCTGAAGCTTGTTAATGTGCATGTGCTAGTGTGTGTGAACACTCAGTGGACCATTTTGGATAATTCGAACTTGATAATATTTACAGTGCAGCAATGTACATCAGTACATGTAGGCATGTGCGCAGGGTGTGCTGCAGTTGGTGATCGATCCTTCAGGCTAAGCTTTATGTTTTGATGGAAACTGAAAATGGTGTATGTTAGAAATTTGATGTGAAAATACCGTCAAATTATCTGTAGTTTGTTTACATGTGTTGTTGTAAAGTATGCAGCGCTGATGACTTGATATGTTGCTAGCTTTTCATCTGTACTTTGTTTACATGTGGGCGTATGTGGGATTTAAAAGTTCAAAAATGGTTACATTTTTTAAACAATTTAAAACTTGTTCCAAATTTAAAATTTGAAAATGGTTCCAAATTTAAGAATTGCTCATAAGTTAAAAATGGTTTCAAAAGTTTAAAAATGGTTCCATTTTGAAAATGGTTCTAATTTTAAAAATGGTTCCAAAAATTAAAAATGGTTCCATTTTGAAAATGGTTCCAAATTAAAAAATGTTTCCATTTCCAAAATGGTTCCAAATTTAAAAATTGCTCATAAGTTAAAAATGGTACCAAAAGTTCAAAAATGGTTCCAAACATTAAAAGTGGTTCCATTTTGAAAATGGTTCTTTTTCAAAAAAGGTTCCAAAAGTTCAAAAATGGTTACATTTTCGAAAATGGTTCCAATTTTAAAAATGGTTCCGTTTCGAAAATGGTTCCACTTTTAAAATGGTTTCGTTTCGAAAATGGTTCTTTTTCAAAAAAAGGTTCCAAAAGTTACAAAAAGGTTACATTTTCGAAAATGGTTCCAATTTTAAAAATGGTTCCGTTTCGAAAATGGTTCCACTTTGGAAATGGTTCCACTTTTGAAAACGGTCCCAAATTCAAAATGGTTCCAAATTTGAAAATGGTTCCAAATTTGAAATTGGTTACAAATTAAAAACTGGTTCCAAACTAAAAACTGGTTCCAAATTTTAAATTGGTTCCAAATTAAAAAATGGTTCCACTTTTGAAAACGGTCCCAAATTCAAAATGGTTCTAAATTTGAAAATGGTTCCAAATTTGAAATTGGTTCCAAATTTAAAAATGGTTCCATTTTTTTAAATGGTTCCGAAATTCAAAATGGTTCCAAATTTAAAAGGGTTCCAAAATTAAAAATGGTTACATATTTGAAAATGTTTATTTCTTGGAAATGATTCCAAATTTGAAATTGGTTCCAAATTAAAAAATGGTTCAAATTAAAAAATGGTTCCAAATTTGAAAAGGGTTCCGAAATTAAAAATGGTCCCAAATTTGAAAATGATTCCTTTTTGAAAATGGTTCCAAATTTGAAATTGGTTCCAAATTAAAAAATGGTTCCATTTTCTAAAATGGTTCTGAAATTTGAAATGGTTCCTTTCTGGAAATGGTTCAAAAAAAAATGGTTCCAAAAATTAAAAATGGTTCCAAAATTTAAAATGGTTACATTTTCTAAAATGTTTCATATGTTAAAAATGGTTCCATTTCGAAAATGGTTCCAAATATTAAAAATGGTTCCATTTTGAAAATGGTTCCAAATATTGAAAATCGTTCCATTTTGAAAAATGATTCCATTTTTGGAAATGTTCCAAAATTAAAAAATGGATCCGAATTAAAAATGGTTCCAGATTTAAAAAGGGTTCCGAAATTAAAAATGGTTACATATTTGAAAATGTTTATTTTTTGGAAATGGTTCCAAATTTGAAATTGGTTCCAAATTAAAAAATGTTTCCAAATTAAAAAATGGTTCCAAATTTGAAAAGGGTTCCAAAATTAAAAATGGTCCCAAATTTGAAAATGATTCCTTTTTGAAAATTGTTCCAAATTTGAAATTGGTTCCAAATTAAAAAATGGTTCCTTTCTGGAAATGGTTCCTTTCTAAAAATGGTTCTTAAATTCAAAATGGTTCCTTTCTGGAAATGGTTCAAAAAAAAAAATGGTTCCAAAAATTAAAAATGGTTCCAAATTTTGAAATGGTTACATTTTCTAAAATGTTTCATATGTTAAAAATGGTTCCATTTCGAAAATGGTTCCAAATTTAAAAATGGTTCCAAATATTGAAAATGGTTCCAAATATTGAAAATGGTTCCATTTTGAAAATGGTTCCGAATATTGAAAATGGTTCCATTTTGAAAATGGTTCCAAATATTGAAAATGGTTCCATTTTGAAAATGGTTCCAAATATTAAAAATGGTTCCAAAAATAAAAAATGGTTCCATTTTGAAAAATGATTCCATTTTCGGAAATGTTCCAAAATTAAAAAATGGATCCGAATTAAAGCCGGAAGAAGCAGTACAAAACAGTCTGAAGCAGTCGCATTCGCATGGAGTCGTGTGGTACGAACGAACGAAGCAGTGTGCACGGACGAACCAAGAAGCAGTCGCGCGCTGCGCGTTCGAAGAAGTCACTGGGCCTGGCCCATTAACTCGTCGCATATAGGAACAGGTACGCGAAGCGAAGCGGAGCTTCGCGTGACGCGTGGTATAGGCGTTGGTGGAAGTGATTAGGGCGTCTACTGGGCTAATTTGGGCCGCCGCACGCTGAGGCATCCGTGCGACGCCGCCTGTAGTCTGGTCCATAAATAAAAGAGCAATGTTCCCTCAAAAAAATAAAAAATAAAAGAGCAACTCGCACGTGTTTCCCACTTTCCCTCAACCATAGACACAGATCAGAAAAAAAGAGAAAACCCTAGATCGCCAATTTCCCCAAATTGGTGGCTTCATCCCGGCGACGCTTGGACCTCTCCGGCTACGCGTCCTCCTCCGGCCACCCTCCCTTCCGTAACTAGGCGCTGAGAAATCAGTGTCGGTGCCGGGCCACGTAGGTTTTTTTTTTAATTTGCTCACGTACAGACTTGCTCGAGTTGAGTATTCGATTGATTTTAATCGGGGGAAGCTCTTTGTTCAAAGACTGCATAATCAGCGAAGAATAGTACAGTCTGTGACCCAAAAATTGAGTGCAGTGGGTTCGGTACCACAGTATGGATTTTTCGTAGCAAATGCCTTTTCTTTTTCTCTACGCAAAATTCTGAACATGCGCCTAGTTGTTCATGCACAATCCTTCCTCCAAACATAGCCCATTACATATTGTTCACGCATATTTGTGAATCACGATCCTCCAAACATAGGGACCAGTTGCTTTACCAGGGGCATACATTGGACTTCCGGCCTACTTCTGTTTCTTATTTGATTCCCAGTTTCCCACCCTTGTTGTTTATTTTTTCCTGTCAGTCTAATGATTCTGCTGCCGGGTTGCTTCTTAATAACTTAACCTAATCTGTTACCCATCTCTTTTGGTCCGGTTTCCAAGTGATATTAGGGTCAAATTAACCTTGTACGAGTCATCAGCACTGACACGAAACCTTTGACAGGGCTTTGTCATCTCATTTTCCCTTTCAAAGCCCTTTTTCCCCTTTGTTGTAACCTGTCGATGCTTTATTGCAACTGCAAAGTCACAACTAATGTATCTTGACCAGTGACCAATGACCTCAGGGGAGGGAGGTCAGCAGCCTGGTCTTGAAACACTCCCTTTGAGCCCTTGGAGTGTGATGCTTTTGCAACCCTAATTGTTGCCCTACTAACCGTTGCCATTTGATTTCTGCTTCAGAACTTGAATTAATGACGCGAAAAAATGAGGGGCTGGTGATTGATTGCAAAAGAGGCTTGACCAGGGAGCAAAGAGCTACTAACAGGAATATCAAACGCCAACATGCGTCACCATCGATGATTGCAACTGGGATTACTAGTTGTCGCAGAAAACAAATACGGAAGAGTTCTCACGAATTGTGGAAACCTAGAATTGAGAGATGTGAGTCTAATTCATTAATTTCATGTTAATAAAACTTGTTGCTTTCCCTCCTTCTCTCGTATAACCCACACATCAACTTCGATCTTTGATTAGATCTGGATCAATTGTTCACGTATGCTGCTGCTGCTGATGAGGAACAATTTGGCTACCATGAGCATCGTGATCGAGTTGTTTCAGACACTCCTTATGAGGAGGAACCATTCGGCGCAAATTCTACTGAGAACGATCGCACCATTGTCTCGCTTGCTTTATTCGATGGTAACTTCCTGCTGCTATATGCTAATTATGAGATTTCCAAATTTTTATTAAGTCACTACTAATTAATACTTCAAATCACAATCTTATCCAGGAGTTAATATGCTATTTGCATGCTCGGGCATAAGTCTATCACGCGGGCCTGCAGGAGAACACATAACAAGATTTGTTACATCGGCACGTTTGGTTGCAGAGTTTGATGACAACAGAAACAAAGATGATAAACTGAGGGTTAGTGCTAGGCGCCAATCGCCATGCTTCAATTTTTTTTTTTGCTGTCCATTCACGCTGTTTCTTTAACATCCGGTTCTGATGTAGTCCTTCTATCACTACAGATTGAAGTGCGCCTTCCAAATAATAGAGCTGTTGATGGGTTTTTGGGACTATATGATGACTATATTGCCATTGTCACGTCCTTCGACTTCCTCCCAGATGTCCGTCCAGTAAATTTTTATTGTCATTTTGACCTTCCTAGTGAGTCCATAACTGCTTCTGGGCGTGCCTTCAAGTCAGGCCAGTTGATGTGCCTACATCTGCCACAGCAGAAATCATATCCTATTTCTGATGATGTGCCTTGCGAGATATTGTTTCCTTCGTTCACAGAGGTAGCCAATCGATTTGTTTCTTGTTGGCATGCTAGATAATTTGAAATGAATAATATTTTTATGATCTCAGTGGTCTAAAGTGTCACATTATGTCTCCTAATTTGCAATACCACTTAACTTTTTTCTAGGCTGCACTTGGAGCGTCACTTACTAATTTTAATGGTGACTTTCTTGGGTTGATTCATAAACATTGCGATTACACGGCTAAGATATGGTCTCTACCAATGGCATTACTTCATCAACGCTTAATGCATTTTGGGGTACTCAAGTATGTCTTGTATATCTTCTCCAGTTAGTTTAATCTCCTCTCCTGTTCCATTTCCCCCTTGTAATGCCCGCTGGAGCCGTACAAATTTGGACACAACTATCTGTAGATTAATAATAATTTGGCACTTGATGAATAGTTGCGTCAGTATCTTATCTCATGTTGCTAATTTAGCGCACTTGCTTCATTGTCGAGGCTAGTATATTTGTCCAAATGAGGAAGAGTTAACATTTTCTTCAGACTTAAATATAGACAATTTGGCTCATATATGTGACATTAGTATCCTTAATCCTTTCGACTTCCGATGATCATTTACAAGCCTTGTTTCCAAATCTTTACTTTATATGTTGTTTCATTCTGTATGGTTTTGTATTTTCTTTCATGTATGGTTATTTTGTTGTTGGGCTTGTCCTCTGTATTTGTCACCGCAATGACCCTTCTGTGATTACACGAGAGGAGGCGAAGACACAGATGATGCAGGTGAGCATGGCTTTATTCTTAGGACTACTAATTTGTGCATAAGTCATTCATCGTGTACTTTTCATTATTATATAAGAAGACATGGTCAATGCTTACCAGATCCTTGCTTCGCCATGCAAATGGTTATGCTTCATGCTCGTGCTTTGAATTTGTTGTATATTTTGCATCGTTTGCTGATTAATCTCCCTCACCTTTTCCACTTTAGGCAGCTCAAGTGGAGGAACCAGAAGTAGCAGACGTAAACATTCCTTGCCTGAAGGCGTACAGAGCGTAGTCCCTTCAGGTGTGAATTATCTTGCAATCTATTGAATATTACCCATTGATCATTGTATGCATAGTATTACGTGAATATGACTGAGTACTAATAGTACTCACCTTGTTGCCTCAGGATTTATGAAAAATATTAACTGGCTAAAATCCATGGGCTATCCTACACCACCACCACTCATGCTCGAACGTAAGCCGTCGCTCTTAATATTGCTGACTTTTCCCTTGTGTGATTTTGTATGGCTATTGAAGCAATAGAACTTGTTTACCTGTTCCTGTAACCAGTGAATGGAAGTTTGCTTAATACATTTGAAGATGATTTTGGTGAAGTATCTGCTTGGGAAGGATATGATTTTAATCTCATGTGTCGTTGTGCGGAGTATGTCTGGCATAAACTCCCGGGAAAAATTCTTACAAATATATCCCGGCGTGCTGTCTCAGTTGTTTCATTCAAAGGTGGTCTTGCAGTTATAGGGTCACTACTTTTCGTACTATCATGTAATATTTACCAACCAATGATCAAAGTTATGACATGTAGGGAAACAGATGTATTTTGCATGCACAGGCTTGCTTATAAGTTGGCATGTGCGCACGCGCACACGTTTGCGCACAACCATGGGCATGCGTACACGTATACGCACACGCTCAGTCATTCTGACCTCGGCCAGTTTGGTTAGATCACAAGATGATGAAGACGAGATTGACAATAACTTGAGGGTTGGTGCTCCGAATCGTATATCTTGTTCTTTTAAGTCGCATGATAATTAACAGAGCTAACCGTACCGTTGCAGATTGAGGTACTACTTCCACCTCATCAACACGCCACTGGGATACTGGAATTGTATCATTTAAATTACAATATTGCTATCATCAGCGTTGAGAAGCATTTCGTTGCTGCTCGTCCAGAAAATATTTTCTATACAGTACAGAAGCCATCTAAAAATGTAGTGGCTATAGGGCGAGAAGCTGCAGAGGGATTATTATTGGCCACAATGGGTGAAGTGACTGACAAGCCTCGTATTTGTCCCAGTGAACTTGATTGCGGAGACCTTAAGCTGTCTACTTGTAAAATTAAGAAGGTACATTAACTAATGATTGTTTCTTGCATTTTTACATAGTAGTAGCAGGATAGTCGCATGAGAATGACTTTTCGCGTTGATACTATATTATACCACATACTGTAACTGCTAGATCAAGGCTTTACAACCTCTCCATGTAACCTGTCTTGGACTTATAATTTCGTACCAGGTTGGGATTGGAGGCCCCCTTATCAATTCTGATGATGGGAGTTTGGTTGGCATGAACTTTTATGATGATACTGATAAAACTCCTTTCCTGCCAAGGAGTAAAATTGTTGATGTCTTAAAAGGGATTGATCTTCCATCGCAAAGGTAATCTCAGTGCTAACTATGTATGCCATCTATGTTATACAACAAACTTACATTGGAAATATATCTTGGATGACAGAGGATCTAACTGCCCCGTGAACATGATGGATGACACAGCAGCTAGGAAAAACAGGTATTTTTCTGTTTCTGTGTGTCAATTGTTTCTGGTGTGTCCTATTCTACTTATTCAACTATGAACAACAGGTGGGCCGTGCCCGAGCCTTACTGGTATCATCCTCTATTTGATGAGGATTGGGATCCCTTTCCCCCAGACACCGGAAAGATTCTCCAGTAGACATGATCGTGCTGTTCAAAGTACATTGGTGCCCTCGTACTGCTTATGTAGCAAGGATTTCTAAGGGGACATTTAGTTCTATTTACTGTCTAGTATGATACATGTAACTTGGACCAAGTAACTGTTGAAAAAAAATCTAACGTGACTACGTGAGCACTTGCATGCATTACACATAGCTATATATTATGCCATTCATGTTCCGATGCCCAAGATTATTTTTGAAGTATTTTAACTACGCAACAGGCGCACATTGTATAAATTAGTTTGTAACATGCACATGTGAAACTAATATCGGGATACTTTCCTGCAGTGGAATTTACTTAGGCCCCGCTTGGGAGCATAGTACTTCCTCCGATCGGAAACGATTGACACAAATTTGTCTAAATACAGATGAATATAGCTGTATTTTAGTGTCTAGGTACATACGTACTAAATACAGAACTATCTAGCCGTATTTTAGTGTGTAGATACATCCATATTTAGACAAATCCGTGTCAACCATTTCCGATCTGAGGGAGTATTACTTCGTACCTGTGTTACCTTCAAACCCGGAATTTACTTGTCCAAACAAAAATCTGAATAGTTCATTACCAGAATACAAGGTTTATACATCAATTGAATTAATAAGCTATCACGTGGTTCCAGATTGTCCCTTGGTCTCCTCTAACCGCACGAGGCAGCGATTCTGGATCCAAATCCCTTGTCGGTGAATCTGCCGCTCCTCTTCCTCGTTGTTCTTGCATCGAGAGGGGGAGGGGAGCTCTAGCTCTCGTTTGTGCATGTGTTTTACTTCTAGTTTTTTTTCTAGGTTTTTGAGTTTCCTCTATCGACGTCATGGTGGGGCGGCTGTTGATGGTGTTGGTAGGAATAATGATCTATCAGACGTGGTGTGGCAGTGGGATGAGTTGCTCTTGGAGTGCGTTGGTGGATCCGATCGCCTCATGAAGGGTGGGGTGGCGTTGGGCCCAGATCTGGTGTTGAAGAGGTCTGGAGGGTTCCTTCGACCGATGTTGTTTATCGGGGCTAGATCATGCTTTACGGGGATGGTGCCTATCGCGACTTGTTAATGTCTCATGGCTAGGGGTTTCTTCGGCGCCAATATGTGGACCAACTGCTAGTGTCCTTCTTCTTCTTCGGTGACAACGAAGGACATGGGTGCTTTGATAGTTGCGCTGAGTGTGGTGTGCAGAAGTAGAACCGCTTGTATCTGCCTAGTTTTCCGTTACATGGATGCATACCAACTCTGTGTCCTTACTATTCTGAATAAACTACGGGTAGGGATGCAAAGCGGCGCCCGATCCACCCCGCTCCCTAGTTAAAATACGTCTGGTTAGCTGTAGAATATCTCTATCTATAGATTCAGTTTGTACTACCAGACACAAATTTATCTTTTTATGCCACGCGCGAAGTCTATGATGAGAAGACCAAAATATTATATTGATTGCCTTCGCCATTGCTGCATCTTCATCGGTCAGAATTGTCCGTGGATATTTCCTTGACAAAACTTCTAAAAAGTTTTAAAACCCAACCAAAACTTTTAGTGGTTTCATCGTACAGAAGTGCGGCACCGAATACGACTGTTTTCTTGTGATTATTCACCCCAACAATAAAACCAAATGGACGTCCATCAATAGTTTCCTATAGGTGGTGTAAGGAATATAACATCACCAAATATTCCATAGTTTAAGACCATTTTGGAGTCAGCCCAAAAAATATTAGGTATCAAATTGTCCTCATATACTTCAATTGAATAGAAGAAATTGACATCTTCGACACCTTCTTCCATATATTCTAAAACTTCCTGATGTGAAACGCCCTCCGGACTTATCCATATCAAGACCAACAAGCCCACCAAGAAGACCTGTCACTCGAGTTCAAGCCAAAGCACTTCACGTTAAGGTCAATCCACTAGTAGGGAAACCCCTAGTGGCAATCTTAGATTTGCGACGTGTACTGCAATTCGCACGTTGCTGGTAAAACTTAGCAACGTGCGAGTACCAGACGCGGTTGCTAGCTACTATCACCATACTGGTAACGTACACGTTCGTGCAAGCATTGCCAGTAGTTTTTTCCAGCCCCGCGGGCCTCGGTAAAATTAGTGGCAACGCGCTCTCCTACAACACGTTGCCAGTGTTGTGATATCGGCAATGTATGCCTCAAGCACACATTGCTATGTTGCAACGTGCGTCCGGTGCCACGCGTTGCTAGTTTTATTGGCAACGTTCGTCACGGTGCGCACGTTGCCACTAGTTAGGGGATAAAAATCGCGGTCGAGCGGCTCTCTCTCTCTCTCTCTCGCCAGATCAGCTCGATTAGGTTTTCTTCCTCTCCACACTCAACGTCGCACTGCCGCCGTCAGTCCATCCCCTCCCGGCCAGCCCTAACCCTCCGGCGCCGCCGCCTCGCCGAACGGACGCGGCAGGCCTCGTCGAGATCTGCGCGTCGACGGCTTTGCCAACTCCCGCCCCACACGACCGCACCGCGCGCGCGGGCGGCCACACGCGCCAAGGTTCGCCTCCACGGGCCCCCTTCTCTGTCTCTAGCCCGACCACGAAGGTGGCACGGCCGGTTGGGTCGATCGGCTGGTTGTTTATTTGTTAGGATTGTGAACATCTATTTAAGGCGAAAATTATTTTAGTTCGCAATGTGTTGTTTGTGTACTATGCAATTAATTTAGTTTGCATTGTTTGATATATAGTGTCCATTGAAGATGATTTTGAATTCCGTTGGCTGGCTTGATCCGGAGTGTTGCGGACGTGGTATATTATTTTAGAAAACTAGCTAGTAATTTTATTTCGTGTAATATGCCGATTAAAGCTGACATAGATATTTTTATTTAAGGTTCCATATGTGAACCGGATGTGCCGACCGATTTGCAAATTGTTGTTGAGAGGTTAAATATTGTTGAATAGGAAAATCATGAATTGAAATAAAAATTGAAGAAACTTAAAGAAGAGAAAATAGTATTGGAGTTGTATGTTGCCAATGTCGTCTATGATCACAAAATGAATATGGACGCAAACTGGTTGAAGATTAGAAAGATTAGAAGATATGCCATCGATAAGGAGACTTGGTTTCATTATGCACTTGGATTCGCTGTTACCTTAATTGCGATTTTTATCGCAATTGTTTTTTTATTTAGATGCACTAGATGATTTAGTGAGATTGGAGTTAAGATTGGACTAATTGTACTCTATGTTCTAGCAAATAATGTTTCACATGTGTGAGAGTTGTGATTACCCCGAGTGTATGAACAAGAAGTTTGGCGTAGTTCTCCCAGAAGAGGTTCACACCAGAATGGTATTGTCGCAGCAGTAGAACATGGGGTTCCCCTGATGCTGCCAAAGTGGGTCCACCACTGGGGCCCACCAAGAAGATGGACAAGGCAAGGAGTCAAGTTCAGCAGATAGGTTAGCTCATCTGCCCCAAGGAAACCCAACAAGTTCGACAACAACGCTCTGCGGCTATGGACCAGGCGACCTTCCGGGGTCACCCTTTGCCCGGAGAACAAGGCGGAATACCCGCGGGTCCGTGCGCCCGGCAGGAGGCCAGGCGTGCCCCCGGGTCCTCCATCCGTACCGCTGGAAGGATAAGAACGCCAGCTCGCCGGAAGCTGGTGGAAGACTGGGGCGCCAAAACGAAGACCGCGCCCTGATGACGTTGCCACGAGCGTAGTTGGTGGGGCGGACAGGCTTTGTCCGTCCCACCTTTTCCAAGGGCGGACGACCGCGCCGCCCTCCAGGGAATGCTTGGAGGAGAGGACGCCACGTCTCCTCCAAAGACCGCCGAGGGGTTCTCCCGCCAAAAACCCCTCCCGCCCCTCGCGTGCCCATGTCGGATCCCCTTAGCCTATAAAAGGAGGGCCATGGCACCGAGGAAGGAGAAGTAAGATAGAGCTCAAGCAAGACTAGACTAGGGTTCGGAGGGTAGAGAGATAGGTGATCTCCCCAGGGCAGGATCTGCTCTTCGTCTACCTCCGGCCGGAACTCTGCCGGGTTCATCCCAGAACACCCTTGTACACCACATCATGATGAACACTTCAATCCAGACATGCAGGAGTAGGGCTTTTATCCTCCGGGCGGCCTGAACCTGGGTAACTCCGTGTGTCTCTCTGTGTTGTTTGCCCGCGTGCCCCGATGAAGAACTCGACGGTCTTGCTCCCGGGTAAGGCGTCTTCCAGCCTTCTTCGCGCCCCGTGTCGAACCTAAAAAGGGGGTATCATCTACTCCCGGTGTCCGTCACCCGAGACACGGCATCTGGCGCGCCAGGTAGGGGGTGCAAGCGCCAGATTCGTCTTCATCAACCTCAAGTTCAACGTCAAGATCATCGTCAAGTTCTACGTCAAGCTCTTCGCCCGCGACTAGATCTGCTTCAAGTTTGCCGACGCCTCTAGGGTGCTACTGGCCTCGACTCTCGCGAGGGAGGCGTCGAATTCGCCGTCCAAGATGACAAAGAAGAGAAGGGCAAAGGCAGCCATGGAATTTTTGCGGTATCCAGGGCTCGGTTTCGTCTTAGAGGAGTCCTCGCCGACATCCGCCACCAAGGGTCGGGATTTTGGGGCACAGTTCATACGACCAGCGGCATACGTCAGTCCTTTGATTAGAGAGGAAAGGCCTCAGGAAAAATCCGCGAGCATTGATATACCTTCCCCTTCGTGGGCGAACGAGGAAAGGGAGGAGCTCTGCTCTGACGTACCACCTGCAGTGCAACCTCTGAAAGGCGAGGGCCCAAATCAGAGCACGGAGGACGATTCTCCCCTTGAATATCCTCTCATTTATGTGCCCCAAGAGATCAAGATTCCTCTGCGCAAGGATGGCCAGCCTGGAGTATGGTGCATGTATCATAGATCTGATAGGCATAGCCTTGACGAATGTCGCCAGTTCAACGATATTCAACTGAGACAGAAGAATAGGGAGTGCTATGCCTGCGGCGAACCAGGACATATCTGCGGAGATTGCCCCCTCACCAAGAAATCAAAGAAAACCAAGGCCAATCCCGGAGCTCTGCTGAAAGGGAAGTCTTTTCGGACTTTCGCTAATGCCTTTACTCAAACTGAAGGGCGTGAAGATCCTAGCTCGGCCCAACGGACACAAGATTGTCAAAGATTAACTACTGCCAGCTGGGACCAAACTTTCGTCTGTAGCAATCCTGATGAAATGGGACCTCCCGGGTCATATAGTGACCATACACCCGGGACCAAGCGGACCTCCCCAGAAATACTGGATCGCAAGGTGGTTAGCATCCAGTCCTCAGGAGTGAGCAACACCAGGGTCTCCGGACCGGCGTCAACATCATGCCAGCCAGTTGCCGGATCACCAAAAAGGTGGCCTCCGGGTTTCGCAGCACAAGGGTCTCCGGACCGGCATCGCCATCATGCCAGCCAGTTGCCGGATCACCAAAAGGGTGGCCTCCGGGGTCTCCGGACCGGCGTCAGCCAGCCAGTTGTGCCTACAGACGGCATGCAAGGACCAGTCCCCGCAAGGGTGCACTGCGCAATTGGGAATATTTCGGCACGGAAACCCTGTTCCCGCCAAGAATTGCGGGACAGGGCAGAATTATGCCTGAAAAACGGCATAGAAGACCCGCTACGGCGGCAGCGCGACGAAGTAATTGCCGAAATATACCAAAAGGAAGCCAATTGCGAGCTAAGTACCAACGCGCTTCCGCGTGCCTTTTCCTGGTTGCGTCAGTTTATGCACTTTGGCTAAGGCGAAAGCGGGCGTTATCTTGGGGCAGCGCCTCCGCGATAACACTGTTAGTTTCCCTCTGGCAGTGGAGTCGTGGGCTGAGGTCCGTGCGGTCAAGACCGGTGGGTCCTTGGGGGGGGGGGGGGGGGGGGGTTGCGCCCTGTGTCAGCACTTCAGATCAGTCTGATTGCTCATGGCTGGTTAGCGCTCACGCCCTTGGATCCTTCCCGAGAGCGTTAAGCCCCCACGAGTGCAATAAAACTCATGTAATTTGGGAAAAGGTTATTTACATTCAAAGTACAAAGTTCATAAGCCTTTCGGCGATACAATTGCAAAAGCTTGGTTCATGGCCTTTGGTATTGTCCTGTCCTTTGCAGAACCTCGCAGGCTCACGGGTTGTCCTCACGGGAAAGGCGCCCCAGGATCTCGTCCACCTGGCAAGCAACGTTTGGGGGAGTTGGCATCTCGGTTTCCAGCCTCTCCAGCTCGGACAACAGCGAAAGCTGCGGGTGCTGCTGATGGAGAGCCACGACGACATGGGTGATTGCCTGCCGGATCGCCTGCTCTCCTTCCGGGCAGGGGGCTCTGCTCGCTCGCTCCCGGATGCCGCCAATCAGTGTCGCCACGTACTCCAAGAACGCGGGATATTGCACAAAAGTGCGAGAATAGTCAGCCTTGAGGGCGGGTGGAGAATACACCCCCAGATCTGTGAACTCCTTCACAATCTTCGAAGACCATGTGTGCATCTTGAGCAAGACGTTGTGATCCTCGCGCCGATGAAGTGTGAACTGGTGTTTTTCCTTCTCAAGCGCCGCCTTAGTCTCCTCCAGCTCGGGTTGCACCGCTTTGACCTGGTTGGACATTTCTCGTGCTGATCCCAGGCAATTTGCGCCTGTGACTTGGACGCTTCCATTGCTTCGCGACCGGCGGCCTGCTCTTGAGCCTCAGCCTTCCGGGTAGCGCTCGCCCGAGCGGTGGCTTCGTCTCTGAATGCCACCGCCTCCTTCTAGCGTTGGATCTGCTTCTCTAGCTCGGCACGACCAGCAAGTGCATTTTCTTGGTCTTCCCTGGTGCGAGCGAAGGCCTCCCGCTGCACAGCTACGGTGTTGGCGCTGGATTCTACCTGCCACCTTAGCTCATCCCTCTCGTCACGGACTCTCTGGGATTCCAGTCTTGCTTGCCGGAGACGCTTTCGCTCGTATTCAAGATCTCCAGCCAGCCTCCTGAGATGCCTGTCTTGGGAGTCGATAATCTTGTCCTTGGCCCGCAAGGCCTCTACGTTCTCCAGCTCAACTTCCTGGCGGGTCCACCCTGCCACGTTCTCCATCCCTTGCTCCAAGCGGACCTCGTCTTGGAATGCTTTCATTTGGAACTGTTCCAAGGCTTCGAGATGGGCTTGTTCCTGCTCCTCGAGGTCGTCAAGACGCTGCTGCAGCTCCCCCTCTTCGCGAGCTATTCTAAGCTCACGAGCATTGAGCATCTCCTCATCCGCAGCCAGCCTCATCTCTCGAGCATGCGAGCTCTCCCCATGATCGGGGACAACCGCCATTTGCTTCCCAATCTCGGCGCGAGCAAAGGCAAGGAACTCTTCGGTGTTGGAGAACGCCTTCGAGAAGCCAGCCGCCCGTATACTTTCCCTCGGGAGGAACGAAGTATACGTGGGCTTAGTCACGATGGCGCCGTGCGAGGACTGACCAGTTTTGGTCCCGCACTCTTGACGGGATTCCGGGGGCTCCACGTCGAGCCAGCTCCCGGGAGATTCCGCCGTCTCAGGATCTGCGCCAACAACGGCAAGTAAGTTTTCAAGGGCCGCGCCACGGCCGCGAAAAAACAATGGCCAGAACTTCGGAAGAACATACCCGGAGACGACAAGGAGATCGCCGGCGATCCCGCCGGGAGAGTCGTTTCTCTAACTCGGGGAAGGGGGTCTACACCACCATCGCCCCTGATTCCTGGATGCCACGCTGCAAAGACGGAGCTTCGACAGGAGCCGGGGGCTCCTCCATGTCCATGGCAGAGCTTTCCGCGGTTTCTCCAACTTCGACGTTGTCTTCGACCCGGCGGCATTTTCTGGAACTCTCGGGTTCCGGAGACCTACGGAAAAAAGAAAGGCATCACGTCACCGGAGTATTAAACAAAGGTTCACATCTTAGAGACAAAAGGACACTAACTTACCCTCGAGTCCGCTTGGCTCCGGGGACGCTCCAACTTCTTTCCACCAGAGCATCGCTAAGGTCCGGCAACGACAGACTCTCTTTGTCACCATCGTCAGCTAGGAGCGGAGGAGGAAGGGCTTCGGAGTCACCTTCTGACTCTGGCTCTTCGAGCGGGTTTGGGTGTGCTGACTGCTCCGGGGGCAGTTCCACTGCCGCACCCTCATCCCTCGCTTGGGCCTCCCTCGCCTCTCGGGGTGGCGCAAGGTCTGAGCTCCCGGCAGGCTCGTCCGGGACAAGTTCTTCCTCATCTTCGTCGTCGGACGGATCAGGACCCTCCGGGGAAACGTCCCCGCAAAGCAAGTCAGCAGCTACGGAAGACCCTCGTCCTAGTGCAACTTTCTGCGTAGGAATGGGAAGAGAATCCAGGAATTCGGTGCCAGTAATCCCAAACGCGTTGCATTCCGGCTTGGGGATCCGGGCACCCGCAGCACTTGAACCTTCAAAGAGGGGAAGAACTTTTGGCGGAAGATGATAAGGAACACCCGGGAGCAGAAAGAGCATTTTGCTCAACCATTCTTTCCACTGCAAGAGGAATCCAATCCTCGGCTGAACCTTCCACAGCGGCTGGGACCTGTGCTGCTGCGGGGCGATTCCTCTTCGGATGAAGTCACCCACAATTGCGGTACATGTCAGCTTTGGTTGCGGAGCTCAGCTAGCCTCTCAATAATAGGGCGAGGACCAGACCTTGGGAGCTTCTATCTTTGGAGTTGGCCAGACGCTCGGCAGGGAATGATGGCGTCAGGAGGTGGGGATTGAAGCCTCCCACTGAAATGAAGTACCAATTGTGTCTCCACTCTCCCAGTCCGGGTTAAGTTTCACATTTGGATACTGATGTGCCGACGACTTCCTGAGGTGAAAGGTAACCCTGCCAGCTATCCACTTCGACCTTCCCAGGTGGGGAACAAAGAAGTGGCGGAACAAGGCCACCGAGGGCATCACCCCAATGAATGCTTCGCACCCATAGGCAAAGGAGGCCCAAATCAACACCACATTTGGGTGCAAATGAATCATGTGCAGTCCAAACGCCTCCAGGATGGCGATGAAAAACGGCGAAAAAGGGGGCAGCAGTCCCATTACCGAAAAGTTATGGAAGATGACCACTTCACCTTCTTTCTGAGGACCTTCTCCGGGACGGATTCCCACTTCTTCACCGCCACGGAATTCTGAGGCCACTGTGCGGCGGGCGTGACCCACCTTCTTCTCATCCGCGTACACGCTTGGAGAAAACATGGCTTGGATTACCCTCTTCAGAGGAGGGGTGACGGCGGCGCGAGAAGCTTCAATCGCCGTTTTCTCTGCTACAGATTGCTTCACCTTCCGCACTCCTCCCTTCTCCCGCCTAGGCGCCATGAACGGCAGAGGAGTGGACTTCCCGGATGAAGTCCGGGCGGCCGGAGAAGGAGGGCGGCGCTCGGCGAAGAAGAAGAGTCAGATTTCGGTGGCGGCAATTTGGGGATTTCGGAGATTTGGGAGAGTAACGGCTACAGTGCTGTGAGGCGTGGCTTATAAGGCATCCCACGCGTCACGTCGCGGCCCCATTACTCCGATTGGCTCGGGGATCGAGGGACGTTCTGTTTCGAGGTCTCCCTCCCGTTGGATTCAAGATAGACGTTGGCCGTCCGTGCGAACCGCAACGTTCGCCACGACCAAGTCCAAAAAGGCTCGGGGGCTCGTCTCTACTTCACCTTGGCGAGCCTCCGGCAAAGCAGTCAAGGCAGGACGCCAGGTACCCACTTTTGCCGTAGCCCCGGCAGCAATTGAAGCAAGAGCCGCCGGGACCATGCCCGGGGGCTACTGTCGCAGCAGTGGAACACGGGGTTCCCCTGATGCTGCCAAAGTGGGTCCACCACTGGGGCCCACCAAGAAGATGGACAAGCCAAGGAGTCAAGTTCAGCAGATGGGTTAGCTCATCTGCCGCAAGGAAACCCGACAAGTTCGACAACAACGCTCTGCGGCTAAGGACCAGGTGACCTTCTGGGGTCACCCTTTGCCCGGAGAACAAGGCGGAATACCCGCGGGTCCGTGCGCCCGGCAGGAGGCCAGGCGTGCCCCCGGGTCCACCATTCGTATAGCTGGAAGGATAAGAACGCCAGCTCGCCGAAAGCTGGTGGAAGACTTTGGCGCCAAAACGAAGGCCGCGCCCTGATGACGTTTCCACGAGCGTAGTTGGTGGGGCGGACAGGCTTTGTCCGTCCCATCTTTTCCAAGGGCGGACGACCGCGCTGCCCTTCAGAGAATGCTTGGAGGAGAGGACGCCATGTCCCCTCCAAAGACCGCCGAGGGGTTCTCCCGCCAAAAACCCCTCACGCCCCTCGCGTGCCCATGTCGGATCCCCTTAGCCTATATAAGGAGGACCATGGCACCGAGGAAGGAGAAGTAAGATAGAGCTCAAGCAAGACTAGACTAAGGTTCGGAGGGTAGAGAGAGAGGTGATCTCCCCAGGGCAGGACCTGCTCTTCGTCTACCTCCGGCCGAAACTCTGTCGGGTTCATCCCAGAACACCCTTGTACACCACATCATGATGAACACTTCAATCCAGACATGCAGGAGTAGGGCTTTTAGCCTCCGGCCAGCCTGAACCTGGGTAACTCCGTGTGTCTCTCTGTGTTGTTTGCCCGCGTGCCCCGACGAAGAACTCGACGGTCTTGCTCCCGGGTAAGGCATCTTCCAGCCTCCTTCGCGCCCCATGCCGAACCTAAAAAGGGGGTATCATCTACTCCTGGTGTCTGTCACCCGAGACACAACAGGTATGTTTTTTATCCAACATATATATTCTATCATAATTTCTTCATATTATAGTATGGCCAATGATTAGATTCTTGTGCATTATGCATTTTGAGCGTTGGGCTAAAGGATCTACTTCCATGTATAACAACATTGGTTATACATTTGCGTTGTTCTTTTAGTTCCAATGCTTGCAAATTCATGATGTGTACTCTTCATACGAGGCATATTTTTATCCATCCTTTTATCCATGTTCTTGTAGATGTACTAGAGGCCGATGATTTAAACCATGTCATGTTAAAAGTAAAAAAGAGTATCTGCAATACCTTGTACTATATACAATTTGAGTGACCTGGTCTTGTAGGCACTCTTTTTTCCTTATTTGGCAATGATATACGAGGCTTGTATTGTATTACACCGATGACTCTGATTCACAGGATAGTTAGGTTGACTCTGAGTCTGAGAAGGACAGAACCTGTCGAACGAATTTAAAAAAGGGGCCAAAGATCGACGGCGTCGCACTATAGGTCTGTAGTTTCTGTCATGCTCAGTCTCAGAGTCACGTTACTGTTCTCTGAACCAGAGATATCGCTGTGAAACATCATTTCGAGTGGATTATCTATCTGTGCCAATGATTAGACTCTTGTGCATTTTCTATCCGTGAAAAAAGAGTATCTACAGTACCTTGTACTATATACAATTTGAGTGCTTGTTGGTCTTGTAGGCACTCTTAACTTTGCCTTGTTTTGGCAATGATAAATGAGGCTTGTATTACACCGATGACTTTGATGCACAGGATAGTAAGGATGACTCTGAGACTGAGGAGGACATAACCTGTAGAAGGAATGCAAAAAAGGGGCCGAGTTCAGGCAGGCCAAAAGACCGATGGTGTCGCACCATCGGTCTTTGCCCTGTCTGAACTCGGCCCCTTCTTAGCATTCCTTCCGAAGGTTCTGTCCTCCTGAGACTTAGAGTCATGCTATTGTCCACTGAATCAGAGTCATCGCTGTGAAACATCTCTTGTTTGTGTCGTCTCTTCTTCGATGTTTAGAAATTGTGTAGAGTTAGTTGTGCCAATGATTATACTACTCTTGTTCATTATCATTTCGAGTGTTGGCCTAAATGACTTACTGACATGTATAACAACATTGGTTATACATTTCTCTTGGTCCTTTAGTTACGACACTTGGAAGTTCTTGATGTGCACTCTTCATATGAGGCACCTTTTTAAGTATGTTCTTTGCTAAATGGTCTATTATCTTGGTCCATGTGCCGATGATTTAAACGACGTCATGTTAAAGGAAATGAGAGTATCTACAATACCTTGTACTATCTACAATTTGAGTACTTGTATTAGTACCTGATCTTGTGGGAACTCTTTTTTCCTTGGTTTGGCAATGATATATGAGGCACCTTTTTAGGCACTATATCCTGGCAATTTTGTGAATTTCCATTCATCGTGTGTGCTTGTTCCATTGATTGTGCCAATGATTACACTCTTGTGCATTATCATTTCAAGTGTTGGTCTAAATGACCTACTGACATGTATAACAACATTGGTTATACATTTCTCTTGGTCCTTTAGTTCCGACACTTGGAAGTTCATGATGTGCACTCTTTATTTATATGAGGAACCTTTTTTTGCCATTGATTAGACTGCTGCATTATTCTATCCTTATAATAACACTACTGTCCGGTTGTTCTTTTTCTCAGATCATCCCGTGCAGGGCTAGACGTGACTTCTTGGGGCATGTTGGCGCTCTCATTAGTGAGCAGAGGACATTTGAGGTCAACCTGGTCCAGATGACGGTGCCCACTCGGAGCTTCGGAGTTTTGTGCACCAATGAGCCATGGCGGACATATTTCAATGGCGCTCGTTGGACAGAACTTGTAACTTATTACGACATGCTACCTGCTGAGAGGTGCACCTTCTTTCTCGACCATGTGCATGGCGAGACCTATTTCATGTATAGGGCCACCGACAACTCCTCCAGTTCCGAGTCTGAGGATCATGACCCTAGAGATGATCATGACTTCATTCCTACTGTGATCGAGACACTTAGTGATTAGCTAGGTAGTTAAAAAACTTGCAATAAGTTATGTGCTATCTATTAGCGAGATCGAGTCTCATTTGCTATCTATGTAATTGGAGACTTGAAATAAGTTATGTGCTATCTATCTAATTCGGTTGATTATTGTGTCAAATTGTGTTGTACTGCTTAATACTGATTATTTTTTCATGTGCTACTGGGCAATTATCAGTATTATCGTTCCTGTTATTTTCAAAAAAGGTTTAGCAACGTGTGGAAAATGAACACGTTGCTGCTAATGGGCAGATGTAGCAACGTGTTCTAAGATAGCACGTTGCCACTACAAAGTGCACTAGCAACGTGCTCTTAGCACACGTTGCCAGTAAAAATAGCAGCAGCGCGACAGTGGCAACGTGCCCCCACACGTTGCCAATGGGCAAAAGGGGCACATTGCCAGAAGGCTTTTCCCTACTAGTGTTTGCTCCTTTCCTTGTGTGATCTAGACACCCCCTTGAATAGTTTGCTACTTCATTCCAATATCTTGTGTACCCTCGTGAAGATCCCCAAGGAAGTGTCGAAGATGGACAAGCGATGAGCCAAGAAGATGAAGATGGGAAGACTCAGATGCCAGGCGGCGGTACTATCGGACCATGGAGCGGTACAACCGATGGAGATGCCAGAAGCAGCGTAGCGCAAGCTTCAGGAAGAGGTACTACCGCCCTACCAAGTGGTACCAGCGCCAACTGTTGCTGACCGGTACTTACTGCCAACTACCGACATCGGTACCGCTGGAAATACCCCTCGGGTCATATTTAGTGGTACCCACTCCGGTACCTGGCCGGTACAACCGCCCGCCTTGACACAACGGTACTACCGCCGTTGGAGTGGTACTACCGCCCTGCCTGTGAGCAGTTCGGGCTGAAGCCCTTGTAACCCACCTACCACCTACCCCTTCGTGGCTTAGACTATAAATAGAGGTCCCTATGTTCAGATCTAGGGTTAGATGTATTTGAGATAAGACTAGTTGAGCTATGCTCCTTCTTTGCCCCTTGTGGCCATGATTCCTCCTATGGAGATGTACCTCCCTATGTAGCCACTCTTTCTCTAGGAGATTCTAGTGGAACATACCAATCTTTCTTGCAAGGTTCTAATGGATCGGTGGACCGGCCGTGAGAGAAGGCGGTTTCAATTAGATTTAGTTTGGGTTGGATCTGGAGAATTGGAGGCGGCTCTCGGGGGTTTGCTGCCTGTTGAATCTTCCTTGCAGGAGGAGTAGATAGTTATCCCCTTGTGTTTGTGTTCTTTTCCCCCTCGTTTACCACTGATTCCCCGCAACGTGTTTTTCATGGTCTTCGTGTTCTTCGTCAAATTTGTGAAGATTGGGACAACCAACCACATCGCTTCCCATGTGTCACATTCCTTTTATTTTATTGTTCTCTTTGAGTACAATTGATTTTTTTTCATATCTTCGCGTGTAAATCCAATGTTTTCAATTCCACATGCTTCTTTGGATATCATATCGATTGTTGATTTATTTGAAATGCCTACAGACTTTGCAAACTGTGCATGCTATTTGCGCTTATGTTAATTTTCTCTCGGTTCTACAAAAATGGGCCATGGTTTGAGGAGCAAGAATGCGGTTATGTGACGCCTCAAATTCATACACATCATAAATTCCGTTTGTCAGGTTTTTTTTTTCCGATACCAATTACACACAACCTCTGCACCAACATGATGCCCGAAGACATCAATGATCCACAGAACCAAAAAACAAAATAAAAAGAGAAAAAAAATACCCACCATGGTGATCAATCACTAGCAACAACAACACTTATCTTCATACGAGCAGTACATCCACATCGTGTTTCAGGCCTGCTGTAGGTGAATGTCTCCTCTCTTTTTTCAGCCCCACGATGGCCTATAAGTTGTACTAATTTTCTTAGTGCATCAAAAAATGTTTGCAGTCATAACAAAATAAATGTATTACATAACTTGATAAGACCATGTAAATGTCCGTCGTTGTATTGTATAAGAGTTTTTCACTTCACGGCCGAGTCTATTTTAATGCTAAACAGATTTTTTTAGCATACTTTTTATACAAGGCATAAGCTTCCACTTCTGATACAAATTGCTTTCCAAGTTTCCCGGTCCTTTCATTTGTGCAATCTGCTACAGTTTCTTCCACATCATGTATCAAGTAACATTCAATTTAGTCAATACACATATGTGTCTATCTCAACTGCTATGATGTAGTATTATCAAATAAGTGGAGCTTGTAGTGTATTCCATAAACAGTTTACTTATTCCTTTTCCTTAGTATCCAATATATGGTTTGCTAATTCAGTAAAGTCCACACATCATGACATGGATCTCTATATTTGATTAATGGTCAGGTTATCTGAACTAATTTTTTTTGGATTGTGGTATGGGAAGTACTTGCACAATTGGTTCAAGAACTAGAAATTAGAGAATTTTACTATGATTTGTCATGAGGAATGTAGTGAGATTTCTTACTATTGGTGCGTGAGATTCATCACCATCAGAGATGGCATAATTTACCTGTGATTCACCATGACTAGTCCTCAAATAAGCCATCATGAATGGGAGACGATGTTCAGTTGGAGAGGAGAAATTTCCCGTGCTTTTGGTCTGGTTGAGCCGTGCTGATAGCAGTGTTTTAACTCTATAGATCGCTTCAACCTCCTGTTTTCCATTTGCATTAGCGACAAATGATATTTTAGTGCGCAGATGTATTTTCGTGGATGCCTTCCTGCGCGATGAATTCATTTCATCTTGCAGAAATTCGATATGACATGAGATGGCGCATACCAGTTCAGTATCTGGCCAGGAACTAAAACAATAATGCATCAGTAGCATTACATAATTTTAATTTTTTGGCCTCAGTGTTTGGTTTCTCGGTGGTGTGCGTTTAGTCTACGCTGGTAGCCAGGTCGGTTGAGGTGTCTTGTGTAGTTGTGTAGGCTACCGTGTTCCATAACCTCTGTTTGCGGGGGCATGTTATATGCTTGGTTTTATCCCAATTTTTTTATTTAAGTACACCATCGTAATTAATAGAAAAGAAAAAACTTTTGTCTTGTTAGAAAACATGCATGACTATTTTTGCAAGGATGACCTCACCTCATGTTAATACTTAATACTCCCTCCATCTTTTAATACAAGGCCACATCACATTTTTAGGACAAATTTTAATCATTAATTTTGTCAGAAAATCTGAGTTATATAACACAAAAAGTATACCATTGGATGCACATTTAAAAAAAATCAGTGATATATTTTTTATGAAATATAACTCATATTTTGTTGACCAAAATTAAAGTTCAAAGTTTGACACGAAAAATGAAGTGGCCTTGTATATAAAAATGGAGGGAGTAGTTGATTAAGTCTCAATCTTCATTTCGACCTAGCATTCTTCGGAAGCCGGCGCATGAAAAAGAAATATAAATTATAAATGAGTTATGTAGGTCGATTATGTCCCTGATGGCTTGAAGTGTACTTAATGAGTTAATGTACTATTTAGTCCCCCAAAATTAAGGCAGTGGGAAAGCTAAGGCCATGAGTACTGCCAAGACCTAGAGTTAGAACCCCGCAGAAAAAAAAGCCATCGAGTTAGAGACTTGTTCTTGCTTAATTTTATACTATTTTTATGTTGTAGTTTTCTCAATGACTAGTTTTGATGAAGTCATTTCGGCTTGCAGTTTTGATTATTTCCTCAGGTAGTAGGATGCTAGTTAGGTAATATCTTCTCTTAACCTGTTCTTGTTTGGTTTTGGTGAGTAACTTAATTTGATTTGTTCTTGCGAGTGTTTGTTGGCCACTGCACTTTTCAAATGATTCATAACCTATGGGCGCTTGATGCCATGCACGCAATTGACCTGGTATTAATTTAGTCGATTTGGTATTTTATTCATGATGTTCACTAATTAATTATGTTAATTTGACGTATGGTTCCTTCTGAAACATTCTCTTGTACTCGCTTTTCTGGAGCCATTTGTGGTTGTAGGTGATGTGTTGCTTACACTGGACTTGTTCTGCTCATAGTGGTTGGTCATTGCTCGTTTCTTTTGTTTGATTCTAAAACTATATATGATAACGAGACAGTGAGATTACTCACTCAATAAGACCTTGCGTGCTGACAGTCACATGTTTGTATGAATTTATCAAGGTCTGAAGTATTCTGGATCATCCGTGTTTGTCCTAGTCTTCAGGCGTGGCCCAATTTGTCTCATACCTGAAACCATTTTGCAGTGGATGTGTTGCTCTGTTATCCACATAATCTAGCTAGATACGACAATGCTTACAAATTCCATCATGTTTTTTTTCCTTGTTACTGAAAGAGGTAAGTTGAGGCAAATTCATTTACATTAATTTATAAGTCAACCAATATAAATCTATATATAGCACTAGCCAAAGTTTTCAGATATTTGACAACATGATTCCCAACGTGGGATTTACGTACCCTCCACTCGTGATTGCGTCCTCTCATTCAGATATTTACTCTTCATCATGACTCCACCACGAGGATCTTCTTCTCCGCGAGTCTTGCATATTTTCTCTTCAGACCTCGTCATCGAAATAGGAGCTATCAGTCACCTACGTGATGGGTCATGTTATTTTTTCTGGTGATCCAAATTCCAGCGGTAGTACCGCTGGGATAAGCGGTACTACCGCTCGAGCGCTACCGCCCTAGCTGCCGTCGCCGCTACCGCCAGAATGACCTTCTGACGCCCTTGTCCGGTACCATGTGGTACCGCTGGCGGTACCGCCGCAAGTACCGCTGAGGTGGGAGAGCAGAACCAGCCCGCACCAGCGGTACTACCGCCCAACCCAGCGGTAGTACCGCCGACGCGGGGATGCTTCCAGGTCGGACTGCAGCCGATCCAGGGTTTCTTGCATCTAGGGTTTGATGTCTCCATATATACATCTTGTAAGCCGCCGTTTTGGGGTAAGCCAGATCTTGTAAACCCACGGCGTTTGTAAACTCACCCGATATAGTGAAGTGTTGCTGGCTGGCGCCCGTGGTTTTTTCTCCTCCATTGTTGGGAGGGGTTTTTCCACGTTAAATCTCGTGTCCCCTGCAGTGTTTTCTTATCGTTCTTCGTTATTGTTCATCTCGTACTCATAACAAGTGGTATCAGAGCCCGTGTTTGATCTAGGGTTTTGCGAGATGTCGTCATTGAAGTTCGATCTACCGCAGCTGGACTACACCACGAGATTTGCTCTGTGGCAAGTGAAGATGAGGGCGATTCTCGCCCAATCTTCAGATCTGGATGAAGCGATCGATGCTTTCGGCGGGAAGGCAAAGGAGACTTGGACCGATCCGGAGAAGCGGAAAGACCGTAAGGCTTTATCGTTGATTCAACTCCATCTGTCCAATAATATTCTGCAGGAAGTGCTGCAGGAGAAAACCACCGCCGAGTTATGGGACAAACTAGAGGAGATCTGTTTGTCCAAGGATCTCACGGGCAGATTGCACGTGAAGATGAAGTTGTTCTCACACAAGCTGCAAGAGGGAGGTTCGGTAATGGATCACCTATCCTCCTGGAAAGAGATTGTTTCTGATTTGCAGTCTATAGAAGTTAAGTATGAGGATGAGGATTTAGGTCTTCTTCTTTTATGCTCGCTGCCTAATTCTTTCAGTAATTTTCGTGACACCATATTGTTGAGCCGTGACAAACTAACTCTTGCTGAAGTTTATGAGGCTCTCCAGCAAAGGGAGAAGATGAAATCTATGGTGCAGGCTGAAAGTTCGTCCTCCAAGGCGGAGGCATTACAGGTCCGTGGGAGGCCTGAGCAGCGAGACAACTACCACTACAACAACAACAGAGATAAGAGTAGGACCGACAGAGGTCGCTCAAAGTCCAAGGGACGTGACAAGTTCTGCAGGTATTGTAAGAAATCCAATCACACCATTGATGATTGTTGGAAGCTGCAGAACAAGGAGAAAAGAAACGGAACTTACCAACAGAAAAATAATGATGGTAATGGTAAGGTTGCCGTAGCCTCTGGTAAGGGTGAGGCTTCTGTTGTTGCT
The DNA here is from genome assembly GCA_947311845.1 of Poa pratensis. Taxonomy (NCBI): domain Eukaryota; kingdom Viridiplantae; phylum Streptophyta; class Magnoliopsida; order Poales; family Poaceae; genus Poa; species Poa pratensis. The sequence continues at coordinate 1,695,394 of CAMZMU010000075.1, forward strand.
GGTAGTGATAGTTCTGATGGAGATTGCTTAGCTGTTTTTGCTGCATGTGTTTCACGTGATGATGAATGGATTCTTGATACTGCATGTTCGTTTCATATTTGCTGTAACAAGGATTGGTTCAGTTCTTATGAGTCTGTGCAGACTGGAGATTTTGTGCGTGTGGGCAATGACAACCAGTGCAACATTGCTGGCATTGGATCTGTTCAGATCAAGACCCATGATGGGATGACACGCACGTTGACAGGAGTGAAGCACATACCCTCCATGGCGAGGAATTTGATCTCTCTCAGTACCCTTGATTGTGACGGGTACAAGTACAAAGGTGGGAACAAACTTCTGAAGGTATCATCGGGTTCTCTCATTGTTATGATTGGTGATATGAATTCTGCGAAATTATATGTCCTTAGAGGTAGCACTTTGCCTGGTATTGCTGCGCTGTTAGTTCTGATGAATGTAAGACTAACCTTTGGCATAAGCGTCTTGGACATATGAGTGAGCTTGGCATGGCAGAATTGGCGAAGAGAGAGCTGATTGATGGTTGCAACTTGAGTAAGTTTGAGTTCTGTGAGCACTGCATTTTTGGTAAGCATAAAAGAGTTAAATTCAATGCTTCCGTTCATACCACCAAAGGCATTTTAGATTATGTGCATGCTGATGTTTGGGGTCCGTCCCGTAGAACTTCTAATGGTGGTGCAAATTACATGCTTACTATTATTGATGATTACTCAAGGAAAGTGTGGCCATATTTTCTGAAACATAAATCTGATGTTTTTGCTGCTTTTAAGAAGTGGAAAGTTATGGTAGAAACACAAACTGAAAGGAAGGTTAAAATACTCCGTACTGACAATGGTATGGAATTTTGTTCAATGAATTTGATGAGTTTTGCAGCAACGATGGCATGGTAAGACATCACCATACCGTACACCCCTCAGCAGAATGGCGTGGCTGAACGCATGAACAGGACCATTATTTCGAGGGCTCGCTGCATGTTGTCTAATGCAAAGATGCATAGGCGTTTTTGGGCTGAAGCAGCCTCCACCGCATGTTATCTCATCAACAGGTCACCTTCCATTCCACTTGATAAGAAAACTCCCATTGAGGTATGGTCTGGTTCACCAGCTGATTATTCTGAGTTGAGAGTTTTTGGTTGCACTGCTTATGCTCACGTTGATAATGGAAAGTTGGAGCCAAGGGCTGTTAAGTGCATCTTCCTTGGTTATGGTTCAGGAGTTAAGGCATATAAATTGTGGAACCCTGAAACTAAGAAAGTTTTGTTAAGCAGGAATGTCGTTTTTAATGAGGCTGTTATGTATTATGATAGTCCTTCCACTGATATTTCTGATGCTATTGATTCTCCTAATGTTTCTGATGATGAGCAACAGAGATTGGCGTGCAGGTGGAGCACGCTAAGGAGAACGAAATTGTGGTTCCTGAAAATAATGATGATGTTGATGTTCCACCTTCACCGCCTATTGTTCAGCAACAAGCACGGTCTATTGCCACTGGCCGTCTAGGAGAAATACTGTGCCTCCTAATCGTTTAATTGAAGAGTGTGATATTGTTCATTATGCTTTGAGTTGTGCTGAACAGGTGGAGCAAGATGCTGAACCAGCTACGTACACTGAAGCCATTGCTTCGGTTGATAAAGAGAAGTGGCTAGGTGCGATGCAAGAAGAGATGCAATCGCTTGAAAAGAATGGCACATGGGATGTTGTGCACTTGCCTAAACAAAAGAAGGCTGTCCGCTGCAAGTGGATATTTAAGAGAAAGGAAGGTTTGTCTTCTGTTGAGCCTCCAAGGTTTAAGGCAAGGTTAGTAGCAAAAGGTTTCAGTCAAATTCCAGGTGTTGATTATACTGATGTATTCTCCCCAGTTGTGAAGCATAGTTCTATTCGTGCTTTCTTTGGTATTGTTGCTATGCATGATCTTGAGCTTGAGCAGTTAGATGTTAAGACTGCGTTTTTGCATGGCGAGTTGGAGGAGGAGATATACATGGACCAACCTGAAGGTTTTGTTGTGCCTGGTAAGGAGGATCTTGTTTGCAAGTTGAAGAGGTCCCTTTATGGTCTGAAACAGTCACCACGACAGTGGTATAAAAGGTTTGATTCATTTATGCTTGCACATGGTTTTATGAGATCTCAGTATGATAGCTGTGTGTACATGAAGTTTGTTGATGGATCGCCTATTTATTTGCTGCTATATGTTGATGATATGTTGATTGCTGCCAAGAGCATGAAAGAGATCACTACTTTAAAGGCACAATTAAGTAGTGAGTTTGAGATGAAGGATCTTGGTCCTGCTAAGAAAATACTAGGCATGGAAATTAAGAGGGACAGAAAGTCTAGTTTGCTATTTCTTAGTCAAGAAAAATACATTGAGAAAGTTCTTCATCGTTTTAATATGCATGATGCAAAGTTTGTTAGTACACCTATTGCCTCTCACTTCAAGTTGTCAGCTTTGCAATGTCCTACTTCTGATGATGATATTGAGTACATGTCTCGAGTTCCTTATTCTAGTGCTGTTGGTTCCTTGATGTATGCCATGGTTTGTTCTCGTCCTGATCTGTCATATGCTATGAGTTTGGTCAGTCGTTACATGGCTAATCCTGGTAAAGAACATTGGAAAGCTGTTCAGTGGATTTTCAGGTACCTGCGCGGCACATCTAAAGCTTGCTTGAAGTTTGGCAGGATTGGTGAGGGACTCGTAGGCTATGTGGATTCAGATTATGCTGCCGACTTGGATAAGAGGAGGTCCCTCACAGGTTATGTATTTACTGTTGGTGGTTGTGCTGTTAGCTGGAAGGCTAGTTTGCAGGATGTTCCCGCACAATCTACTACTGAGGCTGAGTACATGGCTATTAGTGAAGCATGTAAAGAAGCTGTTTGGTTGAAAGGTTGTTTGCTGAGCTTTGTGGAGATGATTCTTGCGTTCAGTTATTTAGTGACAGTCAAAGTGCTATTTATCTTACTAAAGATCAGATGTTCCATGAGAGGACAAAGCACATTGATATTAAGTATCACTATGTTCGCCATGTGATTGGAGAAGGTAAACTGAAGGTATGCAAGATTAGTACTCATGATAATCCTGCTGATATGATGACAAAGCCTGTTCCTGTGTCCAAGTTTGAGCTTTGCTCGAGCTTGGTTGGTATAACTGTTTAGCCCAAGAGGCTAGTTGGCGCCAGCAAGTGTTTTCTTTGTTGATTCAGGTGATTGTTGAAGTTCATGCTACAAGATGGAATTTGTCTCAAGGTGGAGTGTTATTTTTCTGGTGATCCAAATTCCAGCGGTAGTACCGCTGGGATAAGCGGTACTACCGCTCGAGCGCTACCGCCCAGCTGCCGTCGCCGCTACCGCCAGAATGACCTTCTGACGCCCTTGTCCGGTACCATGTGGTACCGCTGGCGGTACCGCCGCAAGTACCGCTGAGGTGGGAGAGCAGAACCAGCCCGCACCAGCGGTACTACCGCCCAACCCAGCGGTAGTACCGCCGACGCGGGGATGCTTCCAGGTCGGACTGCAGCCGATCCAGGGTTTCTTGCATCTAGGGTTTGATGTCTCCATATATACATCTTGTAAGCCGCCGTTTTGGGGTAAGCCAGATCTTGTAAACCCACGGCGTTTGTAACTCACCCGATATAGTGAAGTGTTGCTGGCTGGCGCCCGTGGTTTTTTCTCCTCCATTGTTGGGAGGGGTTTTTCCACGTTAAATCTCGTGTCCCCTGCAGTGTTTTCTTATCGTTCTTCGTTATTGTTCATCTCGTACTCATAACAGGTCAACTGTTTGGTATAGGCCTCGTGGCTTCACGAGGCCGTTTCGGCGATGGCTTCTTAGGTCGTTGTTCTATGATTAAGTCGGAATCACAGACTCGAATAGGAGTGATGATGATGACAGCCATGACCAACCTCGACAAAGGGCCTCGCTTCAGCGGTGTGTGAAGTTTGTGTTGGTAGTCAGGTTGGGTGAGTGTGCTCTTGAGACGATCGTATTCCATGTCGATCGGGAGAGTGTTTGTTTCTGTTTTAGGCCAATTATTTCCTTCTTAATTAATGAGATGAGACAAAAAAAACTCCGTTTTGCAAAAACGATTACCCGGCAAAACTAGGAGGTCGTCACCTCTTTGTAAGCCTTGCGCGCTCCACTTATCTAGGTTTGAACTATATATTTTTTGAAACGAGGCAATTTTTTGTGTTTTCTATTGATATATAAGGGGAAAACAAAGGGGCCAAACCATCAGATAAGAAAGAAAAAGAAGAATACATGTGACAGTCGAGGCATGGAACCGGGGGATTAATTGATAACTTCCGCAAAATGTTTTGCACCAGCTAAGATCCAATCCTTACTCTCATCCTATCCTTGTTTTTCAGCACGCAAAATCTTATGAGGGCAAACCACCGTTTTATAAGAAATATAGAAAAATTACGGTGCTATTACTAGAAATGAAATGAAAACAAAGGTGTTAAGGATGATTTAGCTTGCACTCTGCTAATTTTTTATTCATTGAAATAGATTTACATGGTTGTGTAGAAAATCAAACTGGTACGAGAAGACAGAGGAGGAAACTAAGGCGCCCCCACATGTCTAGGGCCAAGCCACAATGTAACAACGAGGCAAACTATAATCATCGCGTAAAACTCGATCGACTGTGTTTTTTTTGGGAAAAAGCGCAATTCTATTAAGAATTCTAGGTATGCACCGATGCTCCATCGCTAAAGTTAGCTTGACCTTGTTGAGTCCACTGGCCGGGAAGTGTTCGAGGTTGCGGTCCTGATGGAATAGCGAGTTTGACTACCTCCGTTCTGGTTTTTCGGATTGTGGTATAGCTCTTCTTACCTAGTAGACCCTAGTTTTCAAACCGGGAAGAAAAAAAATGCTCAAGTAAGATGAATTGTATGAGTTCTTGTTGTAGTATTTTTTTCTTGTTGCCCGTACCAATCTTTCTTTGGATGTAGGATTTTAACAACAATAGAGAAATAAGATAGAAGAAAGGGTTCAGCTACAGATATGCACATGCGCTTGAGATTAATAAGTTAAATATTAGAGCATAGGTAGAATTATAAACATATGATTTGTACCACATCCACCACGGATCTAGTGTCTCATGATGACGTGTATCACACGTTCGCTAGAAACTCCAAGAGGAAGGTATGATGCAGCGTAGTGGCAATTTTCCCTTGATACAAAACCAATGTTTATCGAACAAGTAGTACTTGGAGAATGCTTCGGAAATGTGGCGCCATTTACGATTGTTGATGTGTACCTGCACACAGTCACAAACAAATTATTTTGCCCCAACGAAACAGAGAGGTTGTCAATCTCTCCGACTTGCTGAACACAAAGAATTAAATGTATGTGTGTAAAATAATATGAGAGCAAAAATGCCCAGTGAGCAAATGACTAGGAAAAGCCATGGAAACGATTGTAAACAATATAAGAAAATAGGACCGGGGTCCATAGTTCACTAGTGGCATCTCTCCAAAAGATAAACATGTTGGCTAAATAAATTACATCGAGACAATTGACAAACATGGGCGCAACACAATACTATCATGACACAAAGTTCACCGTTTCATTTAATATGGGCACTACGTCAAAATACATAGACCGTTATCCAACAGCATCTATGACTAATAATCCACCCGGGATCGCTATCCAGCATGTCTCCCGAAAGTATTAAGTTGCAAGCAACATATAATTGCAATAAGCATGGTGCATAATGTACGCAATGGTTACAACATATAACAATAAACACCGCTATTTTACCCCTAGTAGTAACATCACATCTCAAGCCTTAATCGTTTCTGTCAACTCGAGCTCAGACAAGAGAGGCATGAACTCACTATCTAGCATAAATACTCTCTCTAAATACACTAGCAATTACTTCGGCCAAAACATCCACAAGCATCGGAGGGCATGCAAGATCACAAATAAAACATATGATAAATAAATTGAACAATAATGTCATGACTCCATAATTCATTGAATCCCCGTAAACACAACATGTAGCATTACAAATAGATGATCTTGATCATGTTATGCAACTCACAAGATCTAAACAATGGAGTACAAGAGAGAGAGAGAACAATCTATCTACTGCCATGGACCCGTAATCCTGTGGTGGGCTACTCACGCATCACTCCGGAGGCAGGCATGGAGGTGTAGATGCCTCCGGTGACGATCTCCCCCTTCGGCAGGGTGCCGGGAAGAGCCTTAGAACCCTCCCGATCTAGGGTTGGCGACGGCGGCAGGCTCAGATGTTTTCTAGAAAATATGATCCGGTCTCGAGGGTTTTCGAGACGAAGCCAATTTATAGGCAAAAGGGCGACTCGAGGAGGCGCCGGGGGGCGCCAGGTGGGCCCCAGCCACGACTGGGTGGCGTATGGGCGCTGTGGGTCCCCTGCAGCTCCCCTTCCGGCTCCGTCTTTGTTTCCATGTAAAAATAATTCCCGTAATTTTTCAGACGATTCGGAGAAACTTCCCCGACTAGCTTTTCTGAAATAAAAAGACAGCAGAAAATAGGAACTGACACTGCACATCTTGTCAATAGGTTAGTTCCATAAAACATGCCAAAATGATATAAAAACATTATAAAAACATGTGGCAATGATATATAACAAGTATGGAACAATAAAAAATTATAGATACGTTTGAGACGTATCATCCCACCTTGGCCCTTATGGGGATGCCTTAGTATTTATGGTTGGGAAACCAGACCAACGCATTAGAGTTTGGTGACGTTGTCGTTTTACCTCCAGAAGTTGATCCCCGGATAAATTACTAAATTTTTGTCACCAGTATTCTACTTAGCCTTCTCTTCGCTGCTACATGCCGCCTCATCCTTGATCAATTCTCGTCCTGGAAACTATCTCATCTTACACACATAGAGGCTTCTAGCTATGCCTCAAACTTCAACCCGTGAAGACCAATCAGATAGTACGATAAGATCGCAGTTGGAAGACATTGTATATTATATTGCAAATGAATAAGTATGAGTTCTTACAATATCGCTGATCAAGATGGGATCAAAATTACAGGTAGAATAACTAGATCTAATGCAAATGGTGGAAGATGATGACCCGTCTTGCGCTCTCTCTCCTTCGTGTCTCTCCGATGACTGCCCTTCTCCTTTTACAGTATCGAAGGATAACATACAATATTAACTGGGGACGGATGGCTCAAATTATGACTTTGGGCCTATCAGTCACCTACGCGATGGGTCAACAGTTTGGTATAGGCTAGTGTGGGCTTCGCGAGGCTGTTTCGGCAATGGATTCTTAGTTGGTTGTTCTATGGTGAAGTCGGAGTCGCTGACTCGAATGGGAGTGATGATGATGACACCGGTGAACAACTTCGACAAAGGGCCTCAGTTCAGCGGTGTGTGTAGTTCATATTGGTAGTCAAGTTGGCTAGGTGGCTCTTGAGTCAGTCGTGTTTGATATCGATCAGGAGAGTGTTTGTTTCAGTTTTAGGCCAATTCTCTTCTTAATTAATGAGATGAAAAAAATCCTCTTTTTTGAAAAAAATATTACTCGGCAAATCTAGGAGTCCGTCACCTCTTTTTTAAGTATTGCGCTAGTCATTTATCTAGGGTTTGAAATATAATATTTTTTGAAACGAGGAAAAATCTTTACTCTTTATATAGATATATAAGGGGAAAACAAAGTGCCCAAACCATTAAAAAAAATACAGGGGACAATCAAGGAGTGGAAATGGTCGATTAATCGATAAATTTCGCTAAATGTTTTGCACCAGCTAAGATCCAAACCTTGCTCTCTTCCTATCCTTAATTTTCAGCACACCAAATATTATGAGGGGTATTGAGGGAGTAAACCAATATTTATGATAAATATAGGAAAATGACAGTGCTTTTAGATGCTACTACTAGAAATGAAAAAAAAGGTGTCAAGGATGATTTAGCTAGCATTGTGCTATTTTTTTATTCATTGAAATGGAAAGACATGGTTGTGTAGAATATCAAACTGGTACAAGAAGAGAGATGAGAAAAGTAAGGCGATCCCCATATGTCTAGGGCCAAGCCAAGCCAACATGTATCAACGAGAATCAACCCATCTATTGCATAAAAAATCGATCAATTGTGTTTTTTTTGGGAAAAAACGCAAATCTATTAAGGAATTCTAGTTATACAAATGATACCTTCGATCCGTATTATCGGATTGAAGTATGTAGCTTTTCCCCCTAAAAGATCTAGGATTTGTCGAATCCGGGAAGTATTTGCTTGGCAAGGAAATCTTATCGAGTTCAAGAAAGTTTTCTTAAGATTTTGTAAAAAATGAAAGATGATTGATTGATAATAGTTGTTACATGTAGTATATGGCCATGGATGATGACTATGGTCGTGGAGATGGCTATGGAGTGGAGACGGAGGCAGCACTTCGTGGAGGCGGTGATGAATGGCGGCCCTGTCCTGAGGGGGTCTTCTCTCTTTCTTATAGCAGTATGGTAGGGTTTCGAGGGGTTCCGATATGAAATCATATCTGGGCACTTCACGAAAGTTGGTCGGTTTGACGATGCCGATCCAACCGATTCCGGTAAGGTCGGCGGTACGGTCGGATGCGACCATACCGTGACTCGTTAAGTTCGATTTCACTGGATTTTGGATCTTCTGAATTTTTGGCAACTCCCCATCCGGATTATATCTTCATAAATGCGTGATTTCCACCAGAATATTTTCCTTAACTGCAAGAAAATAAATCATAAGGAGATTTGCAAAGTAATATACACATTAGTGGTTAGTGGCAGACACAGAGTGATGTATTGCCATTTTCATGACAAATATACGATTTGAACATAAATAAAGATGCGTGTATTTTAGACACATCATCAAACACCCCAGATAAGCGAGCCTGACTATGTCGTTCTCACCCCTGATAGAAATTAAAATAGCGAGCCTGACTATGTTCGTTCTGGTTTCAGATTGTGGTTTAGCTCTTCTTACCTAGTAGACCCTATATATAGGTTTGTCAAACCGGGAAAAAAATGCTCAAGTAAGGTGACACGTGTGAGTTCTTGTTGTAGTATTTTGTTCTTGTTTCCGTACCAATTGTAATTTGAATGTAGGATTTTAACAGTAATGGAGAAATAGGACAGATCAAAGGGTTCAGCTGCAGCTATATACGTGCGCTTGAGATTAATAAGATAAATATAAAAGCAGTGGTAGAATGATAAACATATGATTTGGACCACATCCACCGCGGATCTAGTGTCCCACCTTGGCCCTATCCGCATTATGGAGTTGCCTTACGCATTAAAGTTTGGTGATGTCATCGTTTTACCTCCAAAAGTTGATCTCCAGCTAGGAGAAAAAGTTAGATCTTATTTGTTGGACCCGGCTCAGTTCAATTCCTGACTCCACCACTAATTCTAACTATGCTGCCACGTGAACGACATGCCGTGCCACATCAGCACTTCACCGGGCACGAGGTCGTAGTAAAAGGATTATGTGTTCATTCCAGCGCCACGTCTGATTTGAGACGGAACTACTTTTGGTCCACGTACGTACCCGTGGCTCTGGACATCAGGATTGGCCTGGCTAGCTAGCAGTACGCCAGGCCGCTTGCTCTGCTCTTCTCGCTGCCGACCTCCCTTGAATCTGAACCACCGGGCGGGTGTCGGTCGTTGAACGATTCTACCTTTCCTTGCCCCGCAGGTTTTGGCACCGGCGCCGGATCTGTAAATATTTTCACACCTGAATCGATCAATATATTCGTGCGTGCTTATGATCTAGTCATAGTTACGTTTTACTCTTTTCCAACCATTCTTATGGCATCTTCCTTGCAGCTTTTTGGTACTACCTCCGATCCATATTAGTGGGCACAACTTTGTCTAGATACACATGTATCTAGTCTAAATACTTAACTAGATACATATGAATTTAGACAAAGCTATGCCCACTAATATGGATCGGAGGGAGTACAATCCTCTTGTACCCACCCAATTTTTGGAAAATCAATAAAATATGCAGTACTCTAGTACTGTAACTTTTTCCAAAAAATCTTCCTTGCAGCTCTGTTCTTTGTGTGAACGAAGGTGGAACAACGTTGCAATTAACAGCCCATTTAGAATACAAGAATCTCATGTGATTTTTTTTAAATGTGGGAGACAGACAAATCATCTTTTTTGACACAAATGTTAAGCAAATTATTGCATTTCCCCCTAGAAAAAAAAAATGCTCCCGCATCACATTATGAGAGTACATGTGTAAAAGGAACTACCTATCTTGTGGAATTATGGCCGGGACATGGGTACTAATGAAACTGATTTTCAAAATGTCAAAAAAATCGTATTTGTTAGTTTAAGATTTTTATGAAGTAAATCATGCTAAGAAAAATACGATGTATATGGCCTACACAATAAAAGAGTAAATGAAACCTTCACAATGAAAATTTTGGTGCTTAGGGCATATCTAACCGATCCCTCAAAATTGGTTAGAGGAGTTAAAAATTTGGTTTACTCCTCTAAACCGCACCTAGCCGATCCCTCAAATCTTTAGAGGAGAAACATTTTACTCCTCTATGTTTCTCCAACCCTCTGAGTGTCTTATATATAATCATCTGCGACCCTACTCCCTAAATGTGGGAGACAGACGATCCATCTATTTTTTAACAAAAATGTTAAATAAACCTGTTGCATTTCCTGCTAACAAAAATGAACCCGCATCACAATTCTTTGAGTACATGTGTAAAAGGAGCTACCTATCTTGTCGAAGTATCGGGCGGGAATACGAGAATGGACATGGGTACTACTAAAACTGGTTTTCAAAACGCGCCAAAAAATCGTATGTGTTAATTTAAGAATTCTTTTTGAAGTAAATCACGAACAACTTACTAGTACAAAATATTAAGAAAAATACGATGTATGTGGCCTACACGAAAAGAGAAAATGAAACCTGCACAGTGAAATTTTGGGTGCGCATACTTGTTTCTTGGTCAATTTCTCATTTTTGCACAAGTTACATACTTTTGTATTTAAATTTTAACTTGGCATGCACATAAATGCATACATTCTTTACGCTCATGATTCATTTCGAGTACTCATGTTTGGGAAAGGAATTTTGGTTTCTGCTTTGAGTTTTTTCTCGGGAGTAGAAATCATCATTCGGTCTTGTCTGGCTAGACATGTTTATTTTAGCAAAATGTTCGGATCGCCTTAACCCCTTCAGATATTTTATTTTTTGATTTTTTTTGGCTATGTGCATATTCAAGTCTCATTTGATACCGTGTTCTTGCAGAAACTAAGCTTTCTTGATTTTAATATATCACCTTTTATCAAAAGAATTGATTGGATCCATCTCTATGGCAATTGAGTTTTGTTCCCAATCCCGAAACTGCATCGTGGTGTTGTCACGGGCGAAAGATGGTTCTGACTGACATGGTTAGGGCTCGACAAGGGAGAAGCGTGCTGTCATAAGACCACGATGGATGTTCTCAAAGACCACATCATGATAATTGGTTTGCAACTCCGCCATTCTCTCGCATCCATATTAGTTGTCGCAGATTTAGTAAAACGGACGAAGTACTATTTTTCTTGGTTGGAAATGAAATTGGCATTCGTTCCCTCAAGTTCACACGAAAAACTAAAGCACGATATTAAAAAATTACAGCATGCATATAATAAAGATCTACTAGCTCATGTAAACATCAGACCCTTTTCACCGGCGCAAACTAATTAAAAAAACTTAATCGCGAATAGGCGGCAGCAATACCGTCGCCAACACCGTCGCGTTGACCGGTCAACCGCGTGACCCCTTCTTCCTTCCATCCCGTTGCCCCCGTCACCTATATATGCGCAAACCAAACCAAGCAAATGCCTTCTTAAATGGCTATGACAACCTAACCGAATCCTAGAAATCAACCATTCAACCTACACTCTCCGGCGATGCTCCACAGCGTCGAGTTCCTGTGCTCCGTCCTCGCCCACGCGCTCATGTGCCTCTGCTCCCCGAGGTCGGCTCTACAGGTCATCGCCGCCAGGATCTCGCCTGTGAGGACGATCAAGAAGGTGCGCCCGGTCATGGCCGTCGCGGTCACCCCGCTCCTCGACGATGCCAATGACCAGCTGCTGGCGGCGCTGCCCCCTCCGGTGCTCGTTCTTCCGGCGTTCAAGGCTGGGAAGAATAATTTAGCTGAGGGGAAGCCTACGGCGAAGAGGCCGTCGAGGCTTGTGATACCACCTCCCGTGGTCCGTGCCGGCGTCAACTCGTTCGGTGAGGCTTGCCCGGAGGCCGAGGTAGCGGCAGAGGTGGAGGCGCAGGGGGAGGGGTTCTGCGTGGCGAGCAGGAGAGGCGTGAGACATGCGATGGAGGATGCCTATGGCGTGATCACCAACGAGATTGCGGGAGGCTCCCAATTGGTAAATATGATCACTTCACTATTTTAGCTCCAGATAAATTACCCCAACCTGCAGAATTTTTTCTCAAACTACTATACTTCAGTCAGCTAGGTTGGGGAATTTGAATGGTTATCAGTACATTAGTTTTCGGTATGAAGCCTGAATTCATTGGCTAGAAAACGAAAAAACATAGGGAATTGGTAGAATATCGGACAGAGAAGTTGTGTGCTGACTCCCATCCCAAAGAAAGAGTAATTCATTCTCAAGTCTCAACTAAAAGCGTGCTTTGAGAAATTGCATTACATCATAGGTATTTTTCGTATTCGTTTCAACCGAATCAGTTGTCGAAGCCATAATTAAAGTACGAAACAATCTTAAGGAAAAGTTATATAAGTTAATTAAATCTCAGTCGACCATTAGGGGACGTACAATCCGCTGGCCAAGCATAAAATCAAACAAAATATATCTAAAAGAAATGGTCTCAAACATTTGTGTCTAAACCTAAAATTGTATTTTCACAATGTGACTTTTAGATTTATGATCGTACAACTATGTCGGTGCGAACTAAATAATTCTAAATCCAATAGAAGCTATAGTAAATTTGTGTCGAGAAATGTATTTCAGTTTCATCTTCGGAAGGAAAATTAGAGTGTCTACATTAGAAATAGATTAGTATTTTTTTACAAGAAAAGAGGTTCACCGATTGATGCGACAAACAAAATCGTACACAATGTAAGGAAGTTTGTGCACCAAAACCAACAACGTAAGATTACACGGAAGTTCAAGAAGCTCTCGAGCAGTACAAAATTTATGCAACCGGCTGTGCTCAATGTTGGGACATGAAACTCCATAGCAACGACTCCAACCGCTAGCAACCGACACCGCAAATGGATGTGCAATATAACTAATACATACCATTGTTTTAATTGAATAAATTTGTGTCAATATTTTACATTTTACAATTATGCATTTCAATTTATTGATTTGCTACAGTTTATAAATGGGGCATCATATTCTTATTGTTGTATCATGTCAAAATATCTACAAACAAACGTTAAAATGAAACATATTTTCCATGAAATTTCATGAAATAAATTCAGAAAGTATTGAAGAAGTAACTCTATACGAGAAAATCGTAATGAGACGGAAGAATATATGTTAACCTAAACTCCTAGCACTGCTGGATAGTCCACTGCTAGCATTATGATTATTAGTTGGAGCAAGTTCTCTGAAAACATTTTCTTTTTTGTAGAATTGGAAGTAATAATGGTTTAAACGTGTTAGCAGCAGTGCAATAAAAATTAGGACAGGATAAAATGAAATTGTTGAGCAGAAAGAAAAGAAACGAAGAATCAGCCCGGTCCATTGCTTAGCGAGGAAACTTGCAAACGTAGACCATTATTTCTTCTGAAGATTATTTATGCATTTAGGGCAGTACACATGCATAACCATTTCAGCTTTCTTCCCTTACTATTTACTGTATTTCAGTCCGAACGTTGGAACAGCAATATATAACTAATAACATGTTCATTACTTGCAGGCGTTCTACGGTGTGTACGACGGACATGGTGGCAGGGCCGCCGTTGACCTGATCGCCGACAAGCTCGGCAAGAACATCGTCGCCGCCGCGCTGTCGTCGCGGCAAGAGGGCGGTGTCCAGCTGGAGCTGGATGTCATGGCAGCGATCAGAGCCGGGTATTTGACCACGGACAGCGAGTTCTTGAGCCAGGTAGGCGCGCATGCACATCAAAAGCTAGATTTTCTTCATAGCCAGATATATACGTACGTGTGTCCACATCTTAGGTAAATTGGCATGCAAAAGCAACAAGGACAACTAGCGCTTTTCGTTTGACCTGTTCTTGGCGATACCTTTTGAACGCTTCAAACATTACCCTTTCGTTGTTACGTGCGAGTTGGACGACGTTGATGGCTTAGCAGCTTTGTCTTCCTGAAAGAAAGAGAGGATTTTCTTATATCTCTGCTGCCGTATCGCTTCTGGTGGCAGCATGTTGATGCTAGTTGGTTAGCCGACATCGTCGACCTGCTCGGTTGAGCCCGTGCAGAGACATGCACGCCTAATTAAGCTAGCGTGTAGGCCCGGGTAATTAAGTTTGCAGACACGTTCAGCATCAGTACTAGATTAGTTATGTATTCAACACCATCACAAGACCATGGCACAAATAAGTTTATGCATGGATGTTTTGGTGATTTAAGCTAGCCACAGTGGGAGTAACTTAGCAAGTAACATCAATTTAAGACAAGTTTCTTTTTGTAGCATGTAGTTAATGAGTAGAGAGATGCTTGTGCTAACTTAGCTAGTTAATGTAAGTTAGCAGCTAGCCAAGTTATTGTAACATCATTAGTGACGTTTTTGGCTTCCCGGAGCCGTCGCCTCTGTGGATGCAAACGGGAGAGTGAGCGTTCCTTTTTCCGGTTGTGGACCTGTCACCTCTTGTTGACAGGAGTGGAGCCGCTCTGCGGCGTTGTATGTGTCGCTTGACACTCCTTCTAGTGTTGATGTAAACAGGGGTTGTATTCTAGAAAAAGTTAATGTAACATCATACATACCCAAAAAAAAAGTGTCTATAGTCTAATAAATTAAGTATTGAATGGCACTTACTCCCCACTATATAAATAATAACATAGGCTAGTAACATCTGCATGTTACTATTTTATTTTACTCCCCACTGTGAGCAGCCTTATGGTCATTTGGAGAAAAAAGTACTTTGAGATCAACCACTGATTTTCAATTGGACGAGTACATATATGATGACTCAACTCCTTTGTTAAATTAATAATTAAATTATAGATGCCTAGAATGCTTAATTTACAGGTGCAAATTAGTATACCATGCCCATTACTGATAGATCGATGACGCGCATGCAGGGCGCGCGCGGTGGTGCGTGTGCGGTGACAGCGCTGGTGAAGGACGGCGAGCTCTACGTCGCCAACGTGGGCGACTGCCGCGCCGTGCTCGGCAGCCGCGGCGGCGTAGCCACCGCCCTGACGTCCGACCACACACCCGGCCGCGAAGACGAGCGGCTCCGCATCGAGAGTTCGGTACGTGACCGGTACACTTGTGTGAATATATATAACTTCCTGTCAGAAAATTCAGGAACAGTTAATAATTATGTCTGCGTGCACGCAGGGCGGGTACGTGAGCCGGGGCAGCGGCGGCGTGTGGCGCGTGCAGGACAGCCTCGCCGTGTCTCGCGCATTCGGCGACGCCAACATGAGGCCCTGGGTCACCTGCGAGCCGGAGGTTATGCGCCACCGCGTCACACCCGACTGCGCCTTCCTCGTCCTCGCCTCCGACGGACTCTGGAGCAAAGTGTCCAACCAGGACGCCATCGACGCCGTCGGCCGGACAAGCGGCGCCGTTGATACCACCGTGTCCATGAACTCTTGCAAGGAGCTCGTTGCCATGGCCAAGAGCAGAGGGAGCAGGGACGACATTACGGTCATGGTGCTGGACCTACAGCGATTCCTGCAATAGAATCAAAATTATAAGATGCATGTTTATTTTGGGGTGATCACCTAGGTATTTAGGTACATACGGCGTAGGCCTGCCTTCCGCAAAGATTGCATAGGGCTCCTCGGAAAGTGCAGATGATTAGATCGATCGATGTGTAAAGAGTACTAGGGACTAAGCGCGGGCTCCGCCGCGCCCGTGGGCTAAAATTTTGAATTTTTTAACCGTAAAATTGTTGAAATTGAAATATTGTCAAATTTTTGAAATGGTCAAACTGGGGAGCTATTCATTGAGCCCGTGGGTTAAACTTTTGAATTATTTAACCGTAAAATTGTTGAAATTCAAAAATTGTGTAGGTTGAGAAGTTATTCAAATTTTTGAAATGGTCAAACCGGGGAGCTATTCATACTTGAATTGTTTTTATGTTTATTAAATGCTTATATTTTGTGGTCATGATCTATCTGTAATATTTTGTAAGCACGGCCTCCGCCGCGCTCGTGGACCTGAAAGAATTTGAATTCTTTTTTGGAGGGATTAAATTTGAAATTCGGATTGGAAAGTTCCGGTATGGTTTTCTTTGCTTCGTAATTTCCCGAATCTATACGTTTTAAGAACGGTTTTTTGTGTGTGGTTATGTTCGTACTTTTATTGTGTTTGAATTCTTTCTGCGTTTAGTAAGTGCGCTGATTTGAGAATCGCTTAAAATTTTGAATTATTAAAACGTAGAATTTGATCATATGTTGCAGGTAGGTGGTTTTTTATGTGTCCATGTTGACATGTTTGTCATATTTTTTCCGCTTATTAAATTTAATTGTGAAAGTGGCCGCATTTAAAAATTGCGCAGATTAGGGAATTAATGAAATGCAAATGAGTCTTCCGTTTTAAGATTGTCCGTATTTCGGAAATCGTTTAAATTCAGAAGTCATCCAGTTTTTTAATAGTTTTGACGCATTTGAATCCCATTTTGACATCTACGAAATACACAAATTTGGAAGGCACTGTGGGAATTTGAAATTCAAATTTTGGTCGTGCATATTTATTTTTTATGTGACCACGTCGACATATTTGTCATTTTTTTTGTAGGCATATCTAAAAAATTTGGTCTACATTATGTAGAATTTTTTCAAAATTGTATGAATAATTTGGGATCCTTAAAAAAAAAATCTGACAGGTGGGCCACTGTGACGTCATGCTGACGTCACAGTGGCTAGGTCTGGCCAGAGACGGCCGCGGCGGCACCGAGCTCGCCGGCGGCGCTCCGCCGCGTTCCGGGACGCGGGCGCGGGCGCGGTCGACGCGCCTCGCCGCGGCCGACCTGTTGGTGGCGGAGCCGCCCACTTTAGGTCGCCGGAGACACGGGCGGCGACCACGGACGCGGCGGAGGTGGCCGCGGCACGGCGGCGGCAAATCCGATGCGCCGCCGGCGTCCCAGGACGCAGCACGCGTCGAGGAGGTGGCGCACGTGACGGCGCACCTCCCCGTGGCCGTGGATGCGTGAGGGGAGGGCTGGAGCGCCGGCGGCGACGCGGTGGGCGCGCGCAGGAGAGAGAGGGGGAAGGGGGGTTTGCCGACGGTTTTACAAAAAAGTCCCTGACTTTTCCAAAATTTGCACATAGGTCCTTCTGGGGGGTTTTCTGGAAAAGCTCGCGCGTCAAAAATCGTGCACGCGGGTCACCGGCTGGAACCAGGGCGACCGGCCGGTGACCGGGGACGCGTGTCACGCTGCGATTGGTAGATATTCGCGTGCTACAGTGCGCGCGTTTTGGGGGACGACGTGGCCTATTCTGGACCGTCGATCGTGCCGATCGGATGGCCGTGGACTGCCTGCGACGTGGAGGGCTGGAGGAGGCAGCGATTCCTCCATCTTTTATATATAGTAGAATATTACTAGCATATGTGCACTTGAGAGTGACACGGGTGCCTTTTGGAAAAATGTTGAGACATTTTTTTTTGAACTGAAAAATATTGGGACTTGCCATTACAATATCTTCGTTATCGGTTGTTTCAATTTGCTTTCCACAATCCATACATATCCGCTCATAAGCCCCGTGTGTTTTGGAGTTCATCGTTGGATAACTAACACAAGCACTTTCTTTGTGATCGTTCCGTTTGGTTCTCCATGACATCCAATACTATGTGTAAAGGTGAGAGGTTGTGTTCTAATTTCTTTCCATTCCACATATACACTTATTTTTGTGAGTTAACACGTTTAGAGAGAGCTGATCAAACTATGAAGATGAAGATGATGAGTACACGATGACCCACATTGACTATGATGCGTCAAGCATAGAGGACATGGAGAACACTACACTGACTATGACCTCCATTACATGATGGAGCGTCACCACGACTTCGACACCGACCATGACATGATGGACCACTACTTGGCGCCCCACTACTTGACACCATTCCTGTAATGAAGATTGCGCGTCGACTCCCTCGATGGCGTGGTAAGCTGCTTAATTCAGCGGGAAGGCTTGAGCTGGTCAACTCTGTTCTCTCTGCCATCCCAACTTACATGCTGATGGTTTTTCAACTTGGCAAATGGGCTTTCAAGAAAATCGACAAAATTCGTCGGGACTTTCTTTGGAAACCACATAATGAGCAAAGCAAGGGGATCTGCCTTGTCAATTGGCGCACGGTGTGTCGTCCTAAATCATTGGGCGGCCTTGGTGTCATGGACTTGGAAAGTTTCAGTCGTGCTCTCAGGCTACGATGGATGTGGTATGAATGGAAAGATAGGAACCAACCATGGGTAGGAACAAGTGTGCCCTGTGATTACACTGACTCGAGTCTGTTCGATGCTTGCACCTCCATCACCATTGGAAAAAGCGATATCGCCAAATTCTTGACATCAGCTTGGCGGGATGGCGAGGTTCCTGCTAAAATTGCGCCTCATCTTTTTCTGTTAACCAGACTTAAAAAGCTGACTGTGGAGCAGGCCATGAGAGAGAGCCGGTGGATGAAAGGGCTACACCGTATCACATCTGAAATTCAGCTTCGTGAGTTCACGGCATTGTGGATAAAATTGCAAGGGATCAATCTGGGTACAGATGAGGACCAAATTGCATGGACTTTGAACTCCAAAGCAGAGTACAGCTCGGCCTCGGCATATGCAGTTCAGTTTGCTGGTTCTTTCACGCCAATAAACTTCTCCAAGTTGTGGAGGTCCAAGGTGCAGCCTAAGTGCAAATTTTTCGTATGGTTGTGGCTAAGACAGCGAATTCTGACCGATGATCAGCTGCAAATAAGGGGAATCGAGCATAGAGAACACTGCTCTCTTCGCGATCAGGAGCCGGAAACCGCTGCTCACATGGTGCTTGCATGCCCCTATGCTAGATCAGTTTGGCACCTCCTCGCTCAGTGGACTAACTGTCCACAGCTCGCCATTCTTCCGCAGCAATTTACAATGCCAAGTGAGTGGTGGGAACATATGACTGCTTCTCTGTCCAAAGATGAGCTAGTGGTGGCCATTTACGGGGTTTGGCACATCTGGAAAGAGCGATGCCGACGGACTTTCCAGGATGTTTCAGTCACTGAAGTGCAGCTTCTGGACATGATCCGCGACGATCTACTGGTGCTGGGATCATCTATTCATGCCAGGACTGAAGAAAACAATCTGGGCGAGGCGGTCATCGAGGCTAACAGCGGCGAGTAGTCTACTTTAGTTTTTATGTCTTGTACTGTGTCCTTCTCTATTTTATTGCTAGTCCCTCTCTAGCTTGACCGTTGAGGACCATAGATTCAGAAAGCTGATGAATATCAAATGTTTGGGCCTTGCTGCGATCGAGAGATGCATCCGGCTACGGCGCTCTCGCTTTCTCTGACTGCACGAGGGCGACTGTAACTCGCGGTTCTTTCATATCAAGGCTTCTTCCAGACGTAGAAAAAACTTCATACTCTCCATCACTGCAAATAATGTTACCACGGTTGATCAAGAGCACAAGGTGCAAGCGATCACACACTTCAATGAGTTGATTGGCACTTAATGTCCGACTCCTGCTTCGATTAATCGGCCGTCACTAAACTTCCCAATGATCAACCTCGGCTCTCTAGACGATCCTATTTATGAGGAGGAAGTGAAGGAAAGTGATTCTTGAGATGCATGCTGAGAAGTGTACGAGATTGCGCGATAGAAAACAAAAAAAAATCTCTCACATGCGAAAGCAACTCACAAGATCTAATCTAGAAGATGCTAGCAACGGGAGGATATATTAACATACCCTCGAAGAACACGCGCGTTGAACGTTTATTTCAATGCAGCTCGATGAAGTTGTTGGCGAAGTTCGACCTGATCAGCACCGCAACGTACGACACCTCCAAGGCTTGCACACGTACGGCTCGGTAACGTCTCATCCTTCTTGATCCAGCAAGCTCAAGGGAGAAGTAGATGGGATCTAAACCAGCAGCACGACGGTGTGGTCGTGGAGATGGTGGAGGAATTTCTGCAGGGCTTAAGCAAGCGGCTGCGAGAGGAGGCAGAAGAGAGGCAGGGCTGAGCCGGCGGCTAAGGTTTCAAGGTGCAACGTCTCAATGAGCCCTCCCCCTCTTTATATAGGCAGGGGGAGGTGGGGGGGGGGGGGGGGGGGGGGGGGGCGCAACCCAGCCCTCCTAGGGCCAGCTGCCTGGAGGAAAACTCACCCCAAGTAAAATCCCTATTTTCTAGGGATTCCCTCTTATCCCTTCTTATCTCTTGATTTAAACGACCTTGCATTTATCCAAACGCATCCGACGCCTTCTGTCGAACCATCTGGTGCACCAGACAGGTGTCGGATCTATCCGACACCCATCCAGCTTCTCTCGGATGACAACTCGCCCCGAGCCCGTCGAGTCGCCAGCCGATCCAGCAAGTGCGTCGGACCATCCGGCGGGAATCCACCAGAGGATCCGGTGACCCTCCCGACGCACCCGAATGCCATCTCCAGGCGCCGAACCATCCGGCGGCCAGTCTGCCTGCGTGCAACTTTGGGCCCTCTGGCCTTGTATCCCTCTCCCACCTACCCTTTTGCATCTAGACTATAAATACCTCCCTACTTTCTCAAGTCTAGGTTAGAGAAGATATGAGATAGAATAGAGCTTGTGCTCATCCCTCCCCCATGTGGAGAAGATCCCTCTTGTGGATTCAAGGCCTCTCCTTAGATCACTCATCTATTGAGTTGTATAAAGATCCCTTCGTGTAGTTGCGACTACTTCCCAATCTTCCACCCCTTGTGTGGAGTCTTTTGGACACCAATATTCCACCCCTTGTGTGGATTCTATTGGGCATGTTGGACCGACCGGTGAGGTTAACAGTCCTTGTATCGTATTTGTGTTCTTGGCGTTCTTCGTGTTCCTCCTCGTGTTCTTGCGTGTGTTCGTCCACTCGTTCGTCTATCCGTGAAGATCGGGCAACCCTAGAGGTTCACCCCTCCTCACTCCCACAGGTCCATGTGGACCCTCGTGGCAGGTGGGCTCCACCGTGGGACCCTTCGGAACCTTCTAGAACATTTCGGTACTCTGCCAAAAATTTCCGAACTTTTTAGAAACCCTAAAATCAACTTTCCTTATATGAAATTTTATCTCTGGACTATTCTGGAGCTCCTCGTGATGTCTAGGGATCCTATCCGAGACTCGGAACAATATTCGGGTACCGTCAATAATTATCCCAGAGCTACTCTAGTGTTACCGAACGTTAAGAGTGTGTGACCCTACGGGTTCGAGAACGTGCGGACATGATCGAGACACTTCTCCGATCAATAACCATTAGCGGGATCATGAATGTCCACAATGACCCCCACACATTCAACGAAGTTATTTATCGGTTGAACCACTATGTCGAGGATCAATGATCTGTATTCGATTTCCTTTGTCATGCGATATTTTGCTTACCCGAGATTCGATCGTCGGTATCACTATACCTAGTTCAATCTCGTTACCCGTAAGTACTCTTTAATCGTTCCGTAATACAACATTCTCTCTGACTAACTCATTGGTCGCGTGCTTGCAAGCGTTACCGAATGTGCATTACCATTGGGTACAGAGTACTTCTGTCCGACACACGGAGGGACAAATTAATCTCAGTCCTTATTCATGTAATTCAACAAGTAATTTCCGAGATACCAGTAAGATACCTTTATGATCACCATGTAACAAAGTGACGGTTGATGTCCCCAAAGTATTCTTCCGGTACCCGGGAATAACATAATCTCATGGTCTAAGAAACATGATACTTGACATTAAAGGCATGGCAATATAAACTTAATAAAACAATCAATAGTATTATGCTTAGTTGGGTCTATCCATAACGTCATTCTCCTAATGACATGATCCTGTTAATTAATTAACAACTCATGTTCATGGTCATGAAACCATAACCATCATTAATTAATGAGCTAGTCTAGTAGAGGCTTACTAGGGACGCAGTGTTGTTTATGTAAGCACACATGTATTATGTTTCAGGTTAATACAATTGTAGCATGGAAAATAAACATATATCATGAACACGGAAACATGATAATAATACTTTTATTATTGCCTCTAGGGCATATTTCCAACAAAAAGGCACTAGGCCCCAATGGTTTTACATGGCTCTTTTATCGCCTTGCTTGGGATATAATAAGGACGATGTTATCTTTGTCGTCAGAAAGCTTGAGATTGCAAGGCAGAAAGGACTACTGCTTCTAAACCATGCTTTGATGATCTTGCTTCCCAAATATTCATATGCGGCCTCACCTTCGAACTTCAGACCAATAAGTCTCATTCATAGCCCCGTGTCAAAATGTGCTTATTCGTGGAAGAGAAATTCATGACAACTTCATCTACGTTCAAGGTGGAGACGTGTTTATTCGTGGAAGAGAAATTCATGACAACTTCATCTAAGTTCAAGGTGTCATCCACTCCCTCAGGAAGCAAAAGAATCCAGCCCTAATGATGAAAATTGATATTTCAAAAGCATTTGACTCGGTTTCTTGGGAGTTTCTTCTCAAGCTCATGCAATTCTGAGGTTTCTGTTACAAGTGGATCGCTTGGATCACTTCCCGTCTAGCATCTAGCTCTACTCGAGTTTTGGTGAATGGTGAGCTTTCAGAGCAGATTTTCCACCGCCGTGGCCTACGACAGGCGAACCCCCTGTCCCCCCTTTATTTGTGCTTTTTATGGACTATCTCGGTCGGCAGTTTGTCAAAGCCCAATTTGATTCCCTCCTGCCCCAATTGGTCACCAGCTGTTGCGGTTCAGAGCTTCAATTTTTCCCGACAATGTTGTCATTTTCCTGTGCCTAGACACCCATGATTTGACGGAGGCTGTGGCCATCCTCAAGTTGTTTGGCCATGCAACGGGCTGAAGATGAACCTCCAGAAAAGCAGCACTACGCCTATTGCTTGCCAGGACCTAGACCTCTCCTTTCCTGCCAGCTACACCAACTGCTTGATCTCACATTTTCCATGCAAAGACCTGGGGTTACCTTTATCGGACAAGAGGCTAAAACGTAATGACTTTTAGTTTCTCCTAGAAAAGTTTATGAAGAAGTTAGCATGCTGGAAAGCCAAGTGGATAAGCCTAGTAGGTAGTCTAAGTCTTGTTAGCTCGGTTCTCTCTGCCCTACCAGCATATCAGCTCATCGCCATCTTCCACCCCCAAATGGTTCATAAAGTATCTCGACAAGCTGCGGAGGGCTTTTCTTTGGGCTGCTGACACTACGGTATCGCGTGGTAAATGCCTAGTGAATTGGAAAAGTTACTGCATGCCGAAGCAGTTGGGAGGCCTAGGGATTCCCGACCTTTACCTTCAAGGGATTACTCTTCGTGTTTGTTGGTTGTGGCAGCAAGAAACTAAACCTCATAAACCATGGGGGGCTTGCCAATCCCCATTGATAACACGGTGAGAGTTTTTTCCTGGGCTCTACACAAATTCACAATCATGGCGGGCGTGCCACCTCATTCTGGAAGAGTCATTGGCTGCAGACATGGACTCTTTGCTCTCGTTTCCCTTCCCTTTACCGCCACTCACGACAAAAAAACATTTCGGTTCGTGATTCTATCTCCAACAGATGCTGGATTTCTATGATTAAAGCTGCTTCGACATTGCCTATTCTAACTGAATACTTGCAACTCTGGGCTCTGCTTGCTGAAAATGGTCTGACAGAGTTTGACGCAGAAGCTGATTGTCTCTCTTGGAAGTGGACTGCTGATGGGTGCTACTCGGCTGCTTCTGCATACCAGGCCCTGCTTCATGGTCGCATTGCATCATCGGTCATGTCTTAGGTCTGGAAAGTTAAGACCATTCCAAAGTGCAGGATGCACGCTTGGCTCCTGGTCCACAACAAGTGTCTCTCGGCAGACAACCTGTCCAAGCAAGGGTGGCCACACGACCCAATTTGTCCCCTTTGCAGATACCCACCAGAAACAGCGCTTCACCTACATGCGTCATGTCCTTTCGCCAAGCGGGTTTGGGCTGAGGTGCTCTCCAGAACTCAAATGAATGCAATTCTTCAACATCGTGTGGAAGTCCGGCATCTCAGAGCTTAACAGAATGGTAGTCCGCGATACCCAGCCTTGTTCCTCAGCTGATTGTGAAGCGTTGGCGTTGCATTGCGCTGCTGACTTGGTGGTTCGTGTGGAAGGAGCGCAACAATAGGATATTCAACAGTAGAAGCTCTACGGTGATCGAGGTTACTGATCTGATCCTAATCGAGTTTGCTCAATGGCGCGCAACTGGGGTCCTAATTGTTGAATATATAAGCTATTTAGCAATTGTTTTAATCCACGAAAACAGTAAACAATTCATGACTAGAATAACAAGTATTAAACTAATCATACGATCTACTAAAACAGTAGATAAACCGAACAAATCTAGAGAAACTACAACAAGTAGAAACTCTAGCAATATCTCCAACAGAAAGATCAAGAACACGTACTGTGATGCAGAGAGGAACCACTGTCACCCATGTCGTTGTTGAAGAGGTTGCCGATGTCGGGGAAGAAGTCGTCGTTAGGGAAGAACACGAAGCCAGTAGTCACGCGAGTGCGCTCCCCAAAAACATTATCGCCCCTCTCCCGTACAGGATCACAAGAGGTCGGGTTTCGGAGGCCTACTGTCCCTTCAACCGGTGCAAGTCGGAAGACGGGATGGAGAAGACTTGGAAGACGGCGGCGCAAGGTTCTGGAACTAGAACGCGAGCGCCCCTGTGTTGCGTAGTGGCAGCTAGGGTTCTCCCAGCCTGTATATATAATGCGGGTCGGGTAGGACGTGGGCGTAGCCGCACGACCGAGTCGGTAGGAGCCCCACGATCAAAAGGAATCAGAAACGACTGGTTAATTAACGCTTTCGCTAATTATTAATTAATGACTCATTAATTTTCCCGAACAGCAAAAAATATAACTCGGCTCGGTGAGATTCCCGTGACGCGGCGTGTCGTGACGAGACAAGCGAGCGGCGGAGGAGGAGGAGTGCGCGAGAGAGAGCCTTCTGTTCTTACAAGCACACCAAGTAGCACAACACTCCACCTTTTAAGGTGGTGCAACTCTCTCCCAACTAGCAATGTGGGACTAAACTTTAGTCCCCAAACCAGCCATGTAAATGGGCCATGAGATTTCCAGAATTTAATTGGGCCAAGGGCAAAAGCCCAAAAAATTCCAACAATACCCACAAAGTCTCATTGACACACATCTCATCATTCAGTTCCAAAACATTGTTTTATATACCGGTGCTTAGTGGAGACTGTTAAGTTGAACTTCCACTTAGAAACTTATGCTACACTAGATCACAACTCGGATAGTGGACTATGCCTCGAACTACAAGTTTGCTGCGACCTAGTTTTACACAAATCCTTGACCGATACTGGGCTGCCGCAAGGCTTCCCCGCGGGTGGAGCTTATACGTCATACTCCAAGAACTTTCATGAGTTTACTTAGAGAGCACCCAACTCTCATAGACTGCGACGTTTGACAATTAGACTCATATAGGTGTATTTCTCAAGAGATGCTCTGTAGGACAACATTTCCGCTTATAAAAGTAAGCCGCTTGGAACACATTAAGATAAATATCAACCTGCCATGCTGATAACCCCCAAGAGCAGGGGATCACTGTAGCACCTCTCAATGTGGAAGTAGGGTATCGATCCGCAGGAGCAAGAAGGAAAAGTTATCTATTCCCTACAACTAAAGTGTCACAAGTTTTAGTTGATTATGCACTAAACAAGTTTAAAGAACAAGATTGTTGATTTAATGGATGGAAGTTTAATGTAACAAAACAAGAATGTAAAAGTATCCCAATCCTCTTCAATGCAACAGGACAAGACAATGGTTTTCTCTTATTGGAACAATGGACATGGGTTCACTTAATCCTCTCTCTCTCATCTACGGTGATTATCATGTTATAGATAAAGTACACACAATTGTCATGTTTTAATGGTAGCTTTTATGACGGCTATATGTCCTAAAACACATAGTTGAAAGAAGAACTCATTTGTGTTGCTAGGTCACCCTCGTAAGGCCAGCGTGGTTGCTGTCACTCCCACATCATACTCTTCCTTTTTACCCCAGATAAAGGATGTTGGGTTGTATTTCACATGTCACTCAATACATATGCCGTGTCACATCGGCCATCCCGTACCTACATACATCATACTTCTTAATGGACAATATTCTATACACTAGTGCAATGATTCATATTTCCTGTGTGTGACCACATCTCTCTCATCTATCTACACTTGGTGGTGTCAATCACCTCATGACAAGAATAAACAAGGCATTATGCATAAATCAAACCATCACATGCATCATAGAATATCTTCAAAGTATGACAAATCATAAAAGCTCCAACACAATGGTAAATTTATAACAAATCATCTCATACCACAATATCCACCATAAGAATTATATAGATAGATCCATACTTATGCAAGGCACATCATATGGATTCCAACAATGATCATACATAGAGAGATTAGATCAAGTTACCACCACAAACCCAAGGTCCAGGGGGTGGACTACTCCACCACAAACCCTCCAATCTGCAGCTCCAGGTCTCTGTTTCGTGGTTTCTGTGTTTCGGCGGCGCTCCTTTCCGAAGGGCGTGGGGACAATTTTTATAGTCGGTTTTAGGTCAAGAGAGAGTCGTGGGCGAAAAGATCGACGGCAACGGAGCCTCGAGGCTCAAGATGGTGGGTCCCACGCGGCTAGATTCCTTGGCCACGTGGGCCACCCTCTTTTGGGCCTCGGGCCTCCGCTTGTTCGCTTCCTTCGCTCCCAAGTCTTCTTCCTTCCAAAAACTGATGCTCGTAAATTTCAGGTCATTTGGACGTCGTTTGGGTCCCTGAAACATTAAAATATGGAAAATAGGGTTTTCTGCCTGCGCAGGGTTAATTCCATAAAAATAGGAAAAACATGAAATATTCCAAAAATCATTATAAAACATTGATATAACCCTTATATGATGCAAATATGATTGGAATATAAGTAATATAGTGCAAAGTTCATGTATGCATTTTACATGCATCAACATCCCCAAGCTTAACCAATACTCGTCCTCGAGTATGAAGGTGATAAAACTAACATGGACTTTGCAATTTAATACTACAATGGATATCAAAGATGATTACTATTGCTACATAGAGTCAAATGATTCATTCTTAAAAGGAGTAGCAATATGCAAGATAGTTTATGAAGTGATATCAAGTATTCAATGCAAGGATGTTCAATGATAATTCACAAAGTGTAACATGAATGAAAAAGTACTATGGACCACAAGTATGCATAATGATAAGTAAGAACATCCTACAATGGTCATAGAGTATTGATGAAAATCTGAATATAAAAGGTGGACACTTTGGAAAGATATATATGAGTAGAGGTAAAGCATGAATAAGTTTCATCTAACTTCTGAACTTCTCTACTTAAGTTAATGATTGTAATGTGGTAATCCTTGGTGTCAAGCTCTCATTCCCCTATCATAGCATCTTGAATGATTAAGTTTAAAGTGAAAGCAAATATGAGTAGTGTGCTTGACAAAGTACAGGTTGAAAGTCTCATGCCCCTTGAATACAAGTACCTACTCCATGTGTTACTCAACTTGGGAAACAAAGCAAGTTCAAGTTAAATATCATTGTAAGTAATAATAGTATCATTAAGAGCGTCAACTGGGGTACCTCTTGTCCCAGGATATGGAACAAGCCCATATCAAAATGACAAGACAAACAAACACAATGAACAATCTCAACACCCTTTTTATTTACCATTAGATAGCTTTTTATTGTAAGGTGTATCACAGAAGGTTCACCATAGCATGTAAGTAAATTTCCACCATGAATGATGCATGGCTTAGATTAGCGGCCCAGGGTCTCTCTAACCATTTATACAAACTCATTTAAACCTACTTCATTTCCACATTTATTTCACCCATGGTAAGCATCCATAAACAAAAGTACATGATATCAACTAAATGAAATGAAGTGCATGTTGAAAGCTTGCCATGTGACAGCACATATGAGCTAACTCTCAACCAAAGACATTTGTCAAGCCCACAACATCATAATTTTAATCACAATGGGTCATGTTTTATCTATGCAATGAAAGTAAAGTGTGCATCAAGTTCGAGAGAGCTCTATAACCAACTTTTCCCATAACAATCAACAACATAAGCATTTTCATTCAGAGGTATAGATAACACAAATATCATGATAAACATACTCGGAATAGCATAAAGCTAATAGGTAGATATGGTGGACTCACTGGAAAAACTTTGGTTGAAGGTGTTGGAAACAAGTTTTTACTTGTTGGAATTTTTGGGCTAGCAAGAGGGAGAAAGTTGACCATCTAAATGCATGCATGAGTGTCCATAGAACTAACCAATCCATGTTAAACAAAGTAAAATAACATTCAGCATCAAAACATGAATAAAAGATAGCTCTTGATAAAATACTTGCAAATTATTACTCATTAACAAGCTCATGAATCATGCAACTATATGTATCTTTTAAAATCAACTCCAACATCCCTTTTCCCAATCTAATAATAGCATCCAACATAAATCAACCCAAATTTCCAGTAGCTCTCTCATATATAAATGATAGTGTGGTGGTCTCACAAAATAAAAATCAAACCAAAACAAACAAAAAGACGCTCCAAGTTTATGCGATAAAGTGTTTCGATCGAAAAACAGAAGTTAGACGTGTGCAAACCGAGAGTGTGTAGGTCCAGTGGGGTTGTCTTCACATCCCCAAGCTTATGGTCTTCACCATCCTTGGATAGCTCTTGGTGCATCTCCTCTAATCCCTGTGAAAAAACTTCAAAACACCGTTTCTCCCATTTCTTTTCTGTGGGGTGCATTAGTAGTGATAAACAAATAGATTTCTTGCTGCATATAATCCTTGAAAAAAATTCATATGGATGTCCAGAAAGTGTATAATGTTGTATGCCTACTCATAAACTCAATTGGATAAAAAGATTCAAGTTAAAAGTTCAAAGCATGCATCAAACAAAATGGGACAGAATCTGTCCAGAAAAACAGCAGCAGCAAAACGTATTTTTCTACCCTACTAAACTTTGTCGAAAAATTCCGAAAAATTCATGCATACAGAGGATGAAAAGTTGCAACTACAGTTCAAATATGAGCTCATTCGGAGTTACAGAATAAGAATTAAAAATCATACCGTGCACAGATTCGTGCAGGAATAAAATCTCCGAACGCTATAAGCAACTTTTCAAACCAAAATGAGTAAAACTTGGCACTTTATTAAAAATTCAGAAACTAAACTAAAAACTAAGTCTCTTGTTACAGCAAGAGGACACAAAGAAAATCAAAAAAAAACAACCGGGTTGCCTCCCGTAAAGCGCTTTCTTTATAGCCATATAGCTAGGCTTCTTACTTGATATCAAGATGGTTGGAGTGAGGTGGCTTGGCATCCCCAAGCTTGAATTCTTGTACTTATTTGATATATGTTGGGTGAGTCTAGGGGTAACATCCCCAAGCTTGAGTGGTTGTCCCTCTTGATCTTTGTTCATCACCCTCAACTCTTCCACTTGAAAATTCTCTTTACACAAAACTCAACATAAAACTTGATTAGAGGGGTTAGTGTCTCCATAAATTAAATCCTCATAGGTACAGCAAAGACATATCATGAGTTGATTCTAAACATTAGCTACTGTTACTATGGTTGTGCATTGCTCTTTGATCAATAGAACTACACAAAACACAAGTAATGAGAGTAATGCAAAATAAAGACAGAATCTGTCAAAAACTGGACAGCCCGTAAAGAGTGAATTTTCAGAGGCACTTACGTTGCTCAAATCAGAAAATTTTGAACTAATGAAATGTGTATTAATAACTGAAGATTGCTGTCGTAAAATTTCAGGTCAAAATTCCTTTTCTGTGATTTTTAACATTTTTCGCAGTGAAGCTTAGGAATCTGTTTTCTGGACAGCCATGATAGTTTTAATGATGCTCACATAGGAACAAGAATTGAAATGCAAAAGAGAGCATCAAGAGAAAAATATGAAACACTTTTAAGTCTAACCCACTTCCTATGCATTGGGATCTTGTAAGAAAATAAATCATTGAAACACAAAGCAAGTAGCATAGGAAGATAAAACAAGAGCAATTTCAAGACTTTGAACTTAAAGAGAGGAAACGTAATAATATTGAAATGTTTAGAACCATGTTTTCCCTCTCATAATAACTTTCAGTAGCATCATGAATAAATTCAACAATATAATTATGACATAAAGCATGTCTTTCATGATCTACAAGCATAAAAGTATTAGTACTCTCCACATAAGTAAAATCCTTCTTAGTAATAGTGGGAGTAAAACATTCATAATCATCATTGTAATCATCATATATAGGAGGCATAGTATCCTCCCCAAGCTTAAATGATTGCAAGATATAACAAAAATAAATTTAAAGTTTAGTGCACACAAGAATAGAAACTTAAGCGCTACGCTCCCCGGCAACGGCGCCAGAAAAGTACTTGATAACCCCCAAGAGCAGGGGATCACTGTAGCACCTCTCAATGTGGAAGTAGGGTATCGATCCGCAGGAGCAAGAAGGAAAAGTTATCTATTCCCTACAACTAAAGTGTCACAAGTTTTAGTTGATTATGCACTAAACAAGTTTAAAGAACAAGATGGTTGATTTAATGGATGGAAGTTTAATGTAACAAAACAAGAATGTAAAAGTGTCCCAATCCTCTTCAATGCAAGAGGACAAGACAAAGGTTTTCTCTTATAGGAACAATGGACATGGGTTCACTTAATCCTCTCTCTCTCATCTATGGTGATTATCATGTTATAGATAAAGTACACACAATTGTCATGCTTTAATGGTAAACTTTATGACGGCTATATGTCCTAAAACACATAGTTGAAAGAAGTACTCATTTGTGTTGCTAGGTCACCCTCGTAAGGCTAGCGTGGTTGCTGTCACTCCCACATCATACTCTTCCTTTTTACCCCAGATAAAGGATGTTGGGCTGTATTTCACATGTCACTCAATACATATGCCGTTGTCACATCGGCCATCCCGTACCTACATACATCATACTTCTTAATGGACAATATTCTAAACACTAGTGCAATGATTCATATTTCGTGTGTGACCACATCTCTCTCATCTATCTACACTTGGTGGTGTCAATCACCTCATGACAAGGATAAACAAGGCATTATGCATAAATCAAACCATCACATGCATCATAATATCTCCAAAGTATGACAAATCATAAAAGCTCCAACACAACGGTAAATGTATAACAAATCATCTCATACCACAATATCCACCATAGAATTATATAGATAGATCCATACTTATGCAAGGCACATCATATGGACTCCAACAATGATCATACATAGAGAGATTAGATGAGGTTACCACCACAAACCCAAGGTCCAGGGGGTGGACTACTCCACCACAAACCCTCCAATCTGCAGCTCCAGGTCTCTGTTTTGTGGTTTCTGTGTTTCGGCGGCGCTCCTTTCCGAAGGGCGTCGGGGACTATTTTTATAGTCGGTTTTAGGTCAAGACGGAGTCGTGGGCGAAAAGATCGACGGCAACGGAGCCTCGAGGCTCCAGATGGTGGGTCCCACGCGGCCAGATTCCTTGGCCGCGTGGGCCACCCTCTTTTGGGCCTCGGGCCTCCGCTTGTTCGCTTCCTTCGCTCCCAAGTCTTCTTCCTTCCAAAAACTGATGCTCGTAAATTTCCAGGTCATTTGGACGTAGTTTGGGTCCCTGAAACATTAAAATATGGAAAATAGGGTTTTCTGCCTGCGCAGGGTTAATTCCATAAAAATAGGAAAATCATGAAATATTCCAAAAATCATTATAAAACATTGATCTAACCCTTATATGATGCAAATATGATTGGAATATAAGTAATATAGTGCAAAGTTCATGTATGCATTTTACATGCATCACATGCAGAACAGGAGAGTATTGCATCTTCACGGAGTGGGAAAATAATGTAGGGATACTCTCCTCCCAGCTAACCAACAGCTTGTCTCCTACTTCTAATTTACGGGATCTCCGATCACACAAAATAGTTTACCACTGTGGACAACTTATACCGTGGGTCTCAAACCCAACTCCCTCGATGCACTATCTATCACATTACGTGATAAACCCTTTGTGAAGGGATCTGCCAAATTCTTAGATGTTTGGATATGATCCAACGCAATAACTCTGAAGTTTCTCAATTTTCTAACAGATTTCAATCTCCTCTTCACATGCCTTGATGATTTCAGATTATCCTTAGAACTTTTAATCTTGACTATCACAGTCTGATTATCACAGTTCATAAAGATAGCGGGTATTGGTTTTTCAACCACAGGTAAGTCCATCAAAAGCTCACGAAGCCACTCCGCTTCAACAGTGGCAGTGTCGAACACTGTGAGTTCTGCCTCCATAGTTGACCTTGCTAAGATGGTCTGCTTGCAAGAATTCTAGGAAACACTGCCACCATCGAGTGAAACACATAACCACTCGTGGCCTTTATCTCATCAGCATCAGATATCCAGTTTGAATCACTATAACCCTCCAGTACCCTCGGATACCCGGAGTAGTGAATTCCATAGCTCACAGTGCCTTTTAAATAACGCATAACTTTCTCAAGAGCATGCCAATGATCATCTCCCGGATCAGAAACAAACCGGCTCAACTTGCTCACAGCAAAGGAGATGTCAGGCCTCATGGCACAAGCCAAATACATAAGCGAGCCAATAATCTGAGAATATCTCAGCTGATATCTATCACTCTGTTGATTCTTTCGATGCAACACATTAGGATCATATGGTGTTGGAGAAGGCTTGCAGTCGTCATACCCAAAGCGACTCAAGACTTTTTCCACATAGTGGGACTGAAGCAGTGTAATCCACCATTACCATCTCTCAACAGCTTGATGTTCAAAATAACATCAGCTACTCCTAGATCCTTCATCTCAAAACAGTGAGATAAGAAATCCTTAACCTCCTTAATCAATTCAAGGTTGGTTCCAAAGATCAGTATGTCGTCGACATACAGACATAGAATAACTCCCTCGACTCCACCATAGCGATAGTACACACACTAGCAAACCTGCCCGTGCGTTGCAACGGGCGTTTAATTTTTTTATCCTCACACATTTCTCACCTGTAAACATAAAAATGTGGATTGTTTTGAGAGAATTTTAAATACAGTCACCAATAAAGATGAGAAGACTGGCAACTAAAGACTAACAAGTATAGTTTGAATATTTTGTCAGATATAGATTGCGCCATAGCCTGTCCTAGTTCACCAAATGAACTAACGAATTGTTTAAGGACAAGAGGAGAGAAATTTGTGTTCACTCCATGCCAACAATCACAGGATGTATCCACTTACGGAGCCATGGCATGAGATCAATAGATGCTTGGAAAAAATCTGAACCCAAATGTCCTTCATAAAAATAGTTAGGAGTACATATTTTATTTCGACAACAAACTATAGACTCAAACGACGCTCACGCCAAGCCATCGCCGGATTGAAACTTTGTCATATTGTCATCCTTCTGAACGGAAACAATCAGTCTATTTCTGAACACAAATAACTCATTATCCAACCGAACAAGGTTGTTTTAAACTCTCTACAGTTCCCAAACCAACGCAATTCATGAAGTGTGGGTCTAATCTTCCATGTAGAAGCTAGCCAGTTCAGCAAACTTAGCAGCTGCGTGAACAATACTACAGCGTTGGTTGAATTGGATTGGATTCCAGTTTGAGTCTGGCCGTGCACTTCTTTTCCTCCACCGCTGGAACATGTACTTCATCCTGCTCTTCATGCAGAGAGGAGAAGGGAATGGAAATTCAGATACGGTGCCCACCAGGTAGCTAGCATGCCGTACCTTGAGTAGATACATACTGCAGTAAAAGGCAACATATCAGCTCTTACCTCGGCTCGTTCCCTGATGAGGACATGTTAGCAACGGATCTAATTGAAATAGGCTAACAACGACATGTTCAGGTTCTAAACGAACATGGAATTCAGTTCAGGTTCAGACTTATGGCTGCTATGAATTCGAGGAGATCAGTAGATCATGGGGGTTTCATTTTTGAAAGAAATTTAGAGTTTCCTGCACGTGAGAATATCCGTCATGGCAAGATCTTGGGCTGCTGGGGGGGGGGGGGGGAGGGGGGTAGAGGCACG
Source organism: Poa pratensis (assembly GCA_947311845.1). NCBI lineage: Eukaryota > Viridiplantae > Streptophyta > Magnoliopsida > Poales > Poaceae > Poa > Poa pratensis. The sequence continues at coordinate 1,729,841 of CAMZMU010000075.1, forward strand.
CGTGGCGATTGGAGGCGGATATGGATCCTGATCGGGGACGCACAGGGTCGTTCTCCGGCGCGTGTCAGAGAGGAGCCGCCTCCACCCAGCTCCTGCTCCCGGCATGCCTCCGCCGGCCGCAGTACGCCGCCCCGGCTAGTTGCTGCCTCGGTCGCATCCGCTGCACGCCGGGGCTAATCACCTCCCTCCGCCGGGGGGGGGGGGGGGGGAGGGGGGTAGAGGCACGCGTGGCGATTGGAGGCGGATATGGATCCTGATCGGGGACGCACAGGGTCGTTCTCCGGCGCGTGTCAGAGAGGAGCCGCCTCCACCCAGCTCCTGCTCCCGGCATGCCTCCGCCGGCCGCAGTACGCCGCCCCGGCTAGTTGCTGCCTCGGTCGCATCCGCTGCACGCCGGGGCTAATCACCTCCCTCCGCCGGCTTCGACCGCATCCGCTAAATGCCGCCCCAGCTCATCGCCTCCCTCCGCCGGCCTGCCCCGGCTCATCGTCTCCCTCCGCCAGCCTCGAAACTGATTAGACTTTTTGTACGGGAGAGAAAGAGGATATGGACTACGGGTTTGATTTCCAGATTTCTCAGGGGGCTTTCTGCAAAACCACCACGACGTACGAAGCAAGACGGACGACCACCACGGTTACTCGTATTATATAGTAGAGATTTGTCAAATTCGTTTACAATGAATACTGCAGCAGTTAAAGTTCTTTCAAACTTTTCATGTCATTGTTTAGGAGCTTGCTTAAGGCCATATAAAGACTTTAATAACTTGCGCTTGCTTCCTGACCAGGTACTACAAAACCATCGGGCTGATCCATGTAAATTTCCTCGTCCAACTCTCTATTTAGGAAGTCGTCTTAACGTCCATTTGTTGAACGAGAAGACCATGAGAGGCAGCTAATGAAAGTAGCACTCGAATCATGGTCAGTCTAGCCATGGGTGAGTAAGTACCAAAGAAGTATTCACCTTCTTTCTGGGTATAACCCTTGGCCGGCCACAAGCCGCGCCTTGTACTTCTCAATAGTACCATCAGACCTAAGCTTTTTCTTGAACACCCACTTATATCCTAAAGGTTTACAACTATAAGGACGATAAGTGACTTCCCAGTTTCCGTTAGCCAAGATGGAATCCATCTCGCTACGGAGATGCATAAGATTCTGAAATGGTACTGGGTGTGTCATCCACAAGGTACACAATGAAATCATCGCCAAAGGACTTTGCAGTCCTCTGACTCTTGCTCCTAACAGTAACTTCATTGTCATCCTCCACAGGATTATCAGTGTGTTCTATAAAATGGTAAGATCAGGAATATCAACCAATTCCTGACTAGATGTATTAGGTATTTCCTGATTTGATGAGTTAGGCATGTCCTTCATGGGAAAGATATCCTCAAAGAAAGTCGCATCCTTCGACTCCAAAATCGTACCAACATGAACGTCGGATACCTCAGATTTTACTAACAAAAATCTATAACCAATGCTATGGAAAGCATAGCCCAGAAGAACACAATCCACGGTTTTTGGTCCAAGCTTACGCTTCTTGGAAATTGGTATATTGACTTTCGCCAAACAACCCCAAGTACGTAAGTTAAGAGAGTCTCGTATTTTTCCTTTCCCATTCCTCAAATGGAGAAACAATTTTCTTCTTTGTGCGAATTCGGTTTAGGACATGACAAGCTGTCAATAGAGCCTCCCCCCACCATGCCTTGGAGAGACCCGAAGTGTCTAACATGGCGTTAACCAAATCAGTTAGAGTTCGATTCTTTCTTTCGACCACCCCATTTGACTAAGGTGAGTAGGGAGGCGTCCTCTCATGGATTATACCATGTTCCGCACAAAAAGAATCAAAATCATTGGAAAAATACTCTCCACCATGATCAGACCTTAGACATTTAATTTTCCGATCAAGTTGGTTCTCTGCTTCAGCTTTATAGATTTGAAGAATTTTATAGCCTCATCTTTTGATTTCAGAAGATACACATAAAATATCTAGTGGAGTCATCAATTAGCGTCATGAATATTTCTTTCCGCCTTTTGTCAACACGCCATTCATCTCACAGAGATCCGAATGTATAAGTTTCAGCGGTGCCAAATCTCTTGCCTCAGCAGTCTTATGGGACTTGCGAGGTTGCTTACCTTGCACACACACTCTTGACACTTGGAACCTTTGATAGTAGTGAATTTCGGAATTAAATTCAAACTAGCTAGCCGGCGTCTCCCAATGAAAGTTTATATGACAAAGTCGTGAATGCCAAATATTAGACTCAATTTCGTGGCAAACATGATTAATAACTTTAGTGCAAATATCTGACAAAGATAGGCGGAACAAGCCTCCGCACTCATAGCCTTTTCCAACAAATCGTCCATACATAGATATTACAACTTTATTAGACTCGAAAACCAACTTAAAACCATCTTGACACAGAAGAGATCCGCTGACGAGATTTTTATTGATGGAGGGCACATGATGAACGTTCTTCAGGCGCACGATCTTGCCTGAAGTAAACTTCAGATCGACCGTGCCAACACACGAACAAAAGCATGTGATCCGTTCCCCCTTCAGCAAGGGAGAAGTCCATGTGACCTGGTAAGAAGAAAACATGGAGGCATCAGCACAAACATGTACATTGGCATGATGGCGTGAATCACACGTTCGCTGGGAGACCCCAAGAGGAAGGTATGATGCAGTGTAATGGAAATTTTACATTGATACAAAACCAAGGTTTATCGATCCAGTAGGACTTGGAGAAGGCTTTGGAAAGGTGTCAACGGCGCCGTTTACGATTATTGACGTGGACCTGCGCACAGTCACAAACAAACTACTTTGCCCCAACGAAACAGAGAGGTTGTCAATCTCTCCGGCTTGCTGAACATAAAGAATTAAATGTATGTGTGTAAAATAATATGAGAGCAAAAATGACCAGCGAGCAAATGACTTAGGAAAAGCTATTAAAACGGTTGTAAATAATATAGAAAAATAGGAGCGGGGTCCACAGTTCACTAGTGGTGTCTCTCTAAAAGATAAACATGTTGGGTAAACAAATTACAGCGAGACAATTGATAAACATGGGCACACCACAATACTATCATGACACAAAGTTCACCGTTTCATCTAATATGGGCATTATGACAAAATACATAGACCGTTATCCAACTGCATCTATGACTAATAATTCACCCCGGGATCGCTATCCAGCCTGTCACCCGAAAGCATTAAGTTGTAAGCAATAGATAATTGCAATAAGCATGGTGAGTAATGTAAGCAATGGTTACAACATATAGCAATAAACACCGCTGTTTTATCCCTAGCAGCAACAACACATCTCAAGTCTTAATCGTTTCTGTAAACTCGAGCTCAGACAAGAGAGGCATAAACCAACTAACTAGTATAAATACCCTCCCTAAGATACTAGCAATTACTTCAGCCAAACCATCCACAAGCATCGGAGAGCATGCAAGATCATAAATGAAACATATGATAAATAAACTGAACAATAATGTCATGACTCCATAATTCATCGGATCCCCGCAAACACAACATGTAGCATTACAAATAGATGATCTTAATCATGTTAGGCAGCTCACAAGATCTAAACATTGGGGTACAAGGGAGAGAGACGACCATCTAGCTACTGCCATGGACCTATTGTCCCGTGGTGGACTACTCACGCATCACTCCGGAGGCAAGCATGGTGGTGTAGATGCCTCCGGTGATGATCTCCCACTCAGGAAGGGTGCCGAGAAGAGCTTCAGAACCCTCCCGATCTAGGGTTGGCGACGGCGGCGGCCTCGGATGTTTTCTGGAAAATGTGATCGGGTATTGAGGGTTTTCGGGACGAAGGAAATTTATAGGCGAAAGGGCAACTCGGTAGGGCACCCGAGGTGCCCGGGTGGGCCCAAGCCACGGTCAAGGCTTTGACCGCGTCTAGGGGTCGTCTGGGGCCTGTGGGGCCCCCTGCAGGTCTCCTTCGGGCGCAACCTTTGTTTCCATGTAAAAATAATTCCCGTAATTTTTCAGGCGATTCAGAGAAACTTCCCTTACTAACTTTTCTGAAACAAAAAGACCACAGAAAACAGGAACTGGCGCTGGGCATCTTGTTAATAGGTTAGTTCCATAAATCATGCCAAAATGATATAAAAACATTATAAAAACATGTGGCAGTGCTATATAACAAGCATGGAACAATCAAAAATTATAGATACGTTTGAGACGTATCATGGCACCAGCGTCAATCAACCATTCAGGAGAATGACAAACTGAAAGGATGGTAGGAAATATACCGTACCCAGAGTCCTTAATCTCAGTGTCGCCAATGACAACATTGGCAGTCTTGCTGTTGTTGTCAAGTTCGCGTAGCTCATGACGGTTGGGATAGCGAGGTGCCTAGTGAGTTGGATCACCGCAAACATGGCATGATCCCTTCCTCGATTTTTTGTTGTTCTTCTTAAAGTTGGTAGACTGTGATGGCTTGTGCCTATCATCAGACTTTCCTTTGCCCCCAAATTTGCTCTTGTTATTTTTGGGCTTGTGGGGCTGCTGGTAATTCTTCTTCTGTACCACATGGGCACTAGAACCAGCCTCGGCAACTCGAGCACGAGTATCCTTTGATCTCGCCTTCTCTTCCACATCAAGAGACCCAATCAGATCTGAAACAGAAAACTCTTGTCTCTTGTGTTTCAGAGCAGTAGCAAAGTTGCTCCACGAAGGTGGAAGCTTCGCGATAGTACCACCGGCAACAATCTTGTCTGGCAGATTAGACTTAAAATGCTCAAGTTCTTTTGTGAGTGACTGTATCTCATGAGCCTGTTGTACAACAGAGCGCTCATCAGTCATCTTGTAGTCATAGAATTGCTCCATGACGTACAACTCGCTGCCATCGTCTGAGGCCCCAAATTTGGCCTCGAGCGCACCCCACATGTCCTTTCCGGTATCAAACGACATATACGAATCCACAATTGAGTCGTTAAGAACACTCAGAAGGGCACCCTTGAAAAGGGTATCGAGCTTCTTAAAAGCCTCCTGTTGTTCAGGAGTAAGCTCGTCCTCATGCTTGCCTTTGGTGGCGACATAGCATTTACTGTTTTGAAACCAGTAAAATGCTCTCATGCGCCACCGTTTATATTGCACCCCTTTGAAGGGAAATGGCCTCATCGACGTGAGAAAGCCAGGTGAAGCCAATTGCCTATAATCAGGTTTTTGGATTGTTGAATATATAAGCAATTTAGCAATTGATTTAATCCATGAAAAAGTAAACAATTCATGACTAGAATAACAAGTATTAAACTACTCATGCGAACAACTAAAACAGTAGATAAACCGAACGAATCTAGAGAAACTAGTAGAAGTAGAAACTCTAGCAATATCTCCAACAGAAAGATCAAGAACACGTACTGTGCAGCAGCAGAGGAACCGCTGTCACCCATATCGTCGATGAAGAGGTTGCCGATGTCGGAGAAGAAGTCTTCGCTAGGGAAGAACTCGAAGCCAGTAGTCACGTGAGTGCGCTCCCCAAAAACCTGATCGCCCCTCTCCCGTACAGGATCACAAGAGGCAGGGTTCCGGAGGCCTCCCGTACAAAACCTAAACTGGAACGACGAGTGACCATGTGTTGCGTAGTGGCGGCTACGGTTCGCCCAGCCTATATATAATGTGGGTCGGGTAGGACGTGGGCGTAGCCGCACGATCGAGTCGGTAACAGCCCCACGATTCAAAGGAATCGGTAACGGCTGGTTAATTAACACGTTCGTTAATTATTAATTAATGACTCATTAATTTTTCCGAACAGCAAAAATATAACTCGGCTCGACGAGATTCCCGCGGCGCGACGTGTCGAGACGAGCGAGCGGCGGCGGAGGAGGAGTGCACGAGAGAGCCTTCTGTTCTCACAAGCACGCCAAGTAGCACAACACTCCACCTTATAAGGTGGTGCAACTCTCTCCCAAATAGCAATGTGTGACTAAACTTTAGTCACCAAACTAGCCATGTAAATGGCCATGAGATTTTCGAAATTTAATTGGGCCATGGTCAAAAGCCCACAAAATTCCAACAATAATCACGGTGTGGCCTGGTGGTGCCTAAGCGCCTGGGAGTTTCCATACCTAGGACATGCAAAGCCTTTTCCAACTTGTTTTGTTTCTCTCTCTTTTTAATTATATAGCTTTGCCATATAGTGCTTGCTTGCGGCTTTCTTTGGATTTTGATCCTCTCCTGTAACAGAATTTTTCTCCGGCATTTGTCCTGAATCCATCTTAAGTAATCGGTCATGTTTTCCAACAGAACTGGGTTTTAATTTGCATCACATACGTCAACTAGAGGGTCATGGTTGGGATAAAGAGCGAGATCACCATTATATGAAGCAGCTGGAAAACTCACCAGTATGTATGAAGTTTAATTGCCAAAGATCACTAGAAAACTTGCCCTACTGATTGTTTTTCTTTTTAGATAAACATGTGTAGGTAAGAAAATGTAGTTAGTTACCAAATCAATTTGTTGATTTTCTTTCCTATCATCCAAATTTGGGCATGCAAGTCCATAGGTCAAATTTACTAATAGGACAATAGCACGGAATGTTTTTTTTCAGTAGATGGACTGCAGCATCTAGTTCTTGGCAGCCGTTTTGCCACACCGCCAATCTCTGGCGGCACGAGGTCAAGCGCAGCCTGTCGGTAGTGGTCAAGGACGGAGCCAGGATTTCACCATGAGGGGGACGAAGAGGATAAAAATCGTGTGTGAGAATTTTTTCCATAGAAGCAGACCTAAATGCATGTTGTTTTGTTTCGTTTTAGAAGACAAATTGCGCATATAAAACATCACAATATACGAAGTCTCACTATATCATTTATACCAAAACATAGCAATATCGTTTGCATAAAAATAAATTCTTAATTTCAGTGAACGAAAGGCAAATCAGAGTCAATAAATTAATCGCTTGACAACAATTTGGAGATTTTCTAGCCAATAGTTAAGGCAAAAATTAATCTGAAGCTCAGAGATGATCGAGGAATTAAATAAGAAACAATCCAATCAGAGAGACGAGTAAACTACCTTTTCTACTCCCCTCGTCAGTCGGTCACGCTGAACCGCGGCCGGCCGTACGCCCGTGTGCCAGGCTATGGATTGCTACCGTTTGCTCAGTTATCATCTTTACTACTGTAGATCGATTTTGTTTGGAGCCCTCGCCGGCGGCCGGCGGCCGTCAAGTAGACTCCCAACTCGGTGGAAACGGAATGTCGAAAAGCGATCTGATCTGTTTTCTAGTACGTGCGTGTGTTCCTTTTTTTTTTGAAAGAAACGTGCGTGTGTTCCAGGAATAAAAGGTTTGCTTACTCATAGGCCCACTCGGAGATGAGATTATATGGGCCTGGGCCTGGTTGTAGATGGGCTCATTACTCATAGCAGGTGGGTTTGATTGCTAGCTTCACGTGCCTTCCACACGGACAGGACCGGGGGGGGGGGGGGGGGGGGGGGGCGATCATAGTCGCCAGAGGCGAGATTAGCGATGTCAGGGGGGACGAGCGGGGTCCTGGTAGTGGTGACGACGAGGTCGGTGATGTTGCGGACGCGGTGGGACTGGAAGAGGCCGTCACGCACGTTGGCGAGGTCGCGGTGCAGCTCGTGCACCGCCAGGCTCTCTAGCCGTTCCAGGTCCTCGTGCGCCGCCCGCGTGGCTTCCAGCATCGACGATGCCATCGCCACCGAGACACCCCGGTTCTCTCCACCTTGACAATGGCGCCATGCCTGCGGGTATGGTTACCCTCCTGAGGGCGTTGTTGTGGGTATCTTCGTCATATTAGGGCTCCGGGTGAAAACCATTGACCGTCGGTCTCGATGACGGCGATGTACCACGTCGTTACCCTCTTGGGGGCGTCGTCGTGGGGCTCCGGTATCCCATGGGTGCGTTCTGGTATATTCCGTCGCAAGTTCGGTGCCCCTGTTTTGTTTTCTTATCTTTGATATGCTTTGTAACAGGTTCCCCTCATCATTTTGTATCGGTTCGGCCCTTAGAGATTTTTTGTAAAGCGGGGTGAAAGCCTGTTATCTGGACGGTTCTCTCCACCATCGTGGGGAGGCTTGTAGTGGCGACGGTGGTGCGGCTTGTTGCGGATGTCGGCAACCTCACTAGTAGGGAAAAGCCTACCACTGACGTACGCTTTTAAGCTACTGCTGACGGGCTCGCGCGCGTCAGCGCTATTTCGTCAGTGGTAACTCGTACCACTGACGTGCGGCCCGCGCGTCAGCGGTAGCAAAGTTACCACTGACGTGCGGCTATCGGGCACGTCAGTGGTATCTGCACTACCACTGACGCACACGCCGCCCGTCAGTGATAGCTCAGGGGCGCACGCCAGCGGGTGTCCGACCGAATATACGGCAGCCATCAGCAGTATCCCGTGCCGTGCGTCAGTGCTATAATTTTCTGAATTTTTTTCCGCCCCGCATATATATACACGTATACAGTTGGCAAATACAGTATAAATTCACCGTATGAATAATTAAGTAGTACAAACAGACAAGTGGCCAAATTGGTAGTTGGTGTTCACCGATCACACATGCATTACGAACCGACAAATATATCACAAAGTGATCAAATATATTGTATCACACACAAATACATCTCGAGAGGCGATAGTTTAAGCTCGCAGAGGTTTCGAAAGCAAGTAGTGTCATCTAAACTATAGTCACATACAAGAGAGTGCCAATGACGATGAGCAAGAAGGGGATGACGACGAAGTTGGACTTCATCCGTTTCTTCCTCTCTTCCTCTAGCCGGTGGTTCAACCACCTAGCTTCCGCCTCCGCTTTAGTCATGTAGCCCTTGTAGCTGTTGCCCTTGAACTTGTTCACTTGCTTCACACAGTCTTCCCACTTGTCCGCTTTTGATCTGGTGCGCCATCTTGAGCGCAACAAGGCGGACCATCGATGGGTGGAGCGGGTGCATATGGAACACTCCGAAGATGTCATCAAATCTCACGAAGAGCGGGTCTCCGTGTAGCGGGCCTCCGTGTTCTGTTTCAGTGACAAAGCCCAAACCCTCTGATACCTTTACAATAAAAACCGGGTATGACGGATCTTCTTCCTCGAGAAGATTCTTCTCCGCAAGAAGAACAAACTCATGTAGCTCCAACAGATCCCAGTCAGCTTTTCCACCAACTCGTCCGGCAGGATCAATTCACCCAAGTGATGTATCTTATGCCAGTTGTTGATGGATATCTTGTCCACAAACGGGGATTGTTGTGTCTTCGAGTCGTCCAAGGCACGTTTCTGCTTATATCTTTTCTGTGCCTTCTTAGGCTTCTTCGGCAGCGCATCTTTTGACGTATCATGGTTTTGCAAAATAGGCGTCGCATTGTTGATCGAGTTACCGTAGCCATAGCCGATCATGGGGGGAGGCCCTTGTTTGCCTCTCTTTATCCAAGTCTTGACGAACTCACAGTTCTTAGGAAAGAGGGAGTCGAACATCTTTGTCACGTCATTTTCGATGGACGCCTGCATCGAATCAATCGGATCCTCGCCTCCTTGCCCTGAACCCCCGGCTTCTCCTACTACCCCTAAACCCCCGGCTCCATCGTTGTCAGCCATGTCCGCGCTAACAACAAAACCTCGTAGTTAGTAAAACAAATGTAAGTAAATTTCACTAAAGTATTAAATATTCACTAAAGCATTTAAAAATCATTGAAGCATTTAAAAACCACTTAAGCATTTTAAAAACCACTAAAAGCATTTAAAATTCACTAAGTATTTAATATCCACGAGGCACTTGAGATTGCCGGAATGTTATTTAACTTTCATTCCGGCAAATCTCGGGTACTCCATATATCTTTTTCTTTTTTTGCAAAAGTCATCCCGAAATTCATGAAAAATTTCGGCATGACCTTTGCTAAAAATATGATATATGGAGTACCCGAAATTTGCCGAAACGGAAGTTAATCGACATTCCGGCAATCTCAAGGGCCTCATGGTACATGCAGACATTTCATCCACAAACATTTGTGGCATTCAACACGTATCCCACAAACATCATACACCAACACCATTCACATCCACAAACATCACCACCGCCAGCAACACAAACAATTTCTCACCATTAACAAGTCGATGAGCTCCGGAACAGCAGCTTCGAGGTCCTCCCTGAAAACAGTGGCTTATAAATTAATTTGCTTGTAAAATAGTGGCATATTTGAATTTTACAAAATATTACAGAACCCTAAATAATAAAAAATAACCTAAACTAACCTAAAAACAGTGGCTTATTTGAACTAAACTAACCTAAACAAACCTAAACTAACCAAAATTTGCAATTTGAAATAACAAATTGAACCCTAAATCATACAAAAACTAACCTAAACCCTAACCTAAACTAACAGTGGCTTATTTGAACTCAATTAACTAAGCTAAACTAACCTAAAACTAACCTAAACTACACAGAAATTTGCTAACCCTAACCCTAGCTAGCTCACGGCGTGCTCGAGCGGCGGGAGGTTGGGAGGCGGGAAAGGAGAGGAGTGATACTCTCCAACGTATCCATAATTTCTGCTGTTCCATGCTTATATTATACCATTTGCTACATGTTTTATACACTTCGTATCACTTTTATGCATTTTCTGGGACTAACCTATTAACAAGATGCCACAGCGCCAGTTCCCTGTTTTCTGCTGTTTTTGGTTTCAGAAAGTTACTTCTGGAAATATTCTCGGAATTGCACGAAACAAAGGCCAAGTCCCTATTTTTCCAGCACGCACACGGAGTCCGAAGGAGAGACGAAGAAGAGCCACGAGGTGGCCAAACCATAGGCCGGCGCGGCAGGGGGCCCCACCGCGCCGCCAGGTGGTTTGGGCCCCTCGAGGGTCCGCCGACATCGCCCCTTCGCCTATTTATTCCCCGAGACGTGAAAACCCTAAAACACCGAGCCTTTCATCCAGAACATATTCGCTGCCGCCGCCGTCGTCAACCCTAACTCGGGGGGTTCTGAAGCTCTTCCCGGCACCCTGCCGGAGAGGGGAATCATCACTGGAGGGCTCTACATCGCCATGCCCGCCTCCGGAGTGATGCGTGAGTAGTTCATCCTTGGACTATGGGTCCATAGCAGTAGCTAGATGGTTGTCTTCTCCACTTGTGCCATCATGTTTAGATCTTGTGAGCTGCCTATCATGATCAAGATCATCTTATTGTAATGCTACATGTTGTGTTTGCTGGGATCTGACTTATATTGATACCTATGTGGAGCTGAATATTATATTATCATGTCTATGTCATTTGTGATCTTGCATGCTCTCGTTACTTGTTGAAGCCTTGGCCAAGTGAATACTTGTAACTCCAAGAGGGGGTATTTATGCATGATAGTTGGGTTCAACCTCTATTTAACCTGGGATAGTGACAGCAAGTTCTAAGGTTGTAGATGTGTTGTTGCCACTAGGGGTAAAACAGCAATGCTTTATTCAAGGATGAATGTATTGTTTACATTACGCACATTACTTAATGCAATTGTCTGTTGCTTGCAACTTAATACTGGAAGGGGTACGGATGTTAACCGGAAAGTGGACTATTTAGGCATAGATGCATGCTGGATAGCGGTCTATGTACTTTGTCGTAATTCCCAAATGAATCTCATAGTAGACACCACAACTCACACATGCATGTTATATGCACTTATCAATTGTCAATTGCCCAGCTGTAATTTGTTTACCCAGCATGTTAGTTATCTTATTGGAGAGACACCACTAGTGAACTGTGGACCCGGTCCATTCTTTTACATCTGAAATACAATCTACTGCAATCATTGTTCTCTACTGTTTTATGCAAACAAACATCATCTTCCATTCGATACGTTTAACCCTTTGTTTTCAGCAAGCCGGTGAGATTGACAACCTCACTGTTAAGTTGGGGCAAAGTAATTTGATTGTGTTGTGCAGGTTCCACGTTGGCACCGGAATCCCTGGTGTTGCGCCGCACTACACTCCTTCACCAACACCTTCGAAGCAACCTCGTTTTCCTACTGGTTCGATTAAACCTTGGTTTCATACTGAGGGAAAACTTGCTGCTGCACTCATCATACCTTCCTCTTGGGGTTCCCAACTGACGTGTGATGTACAAGCATTGTTTCTGGCACTGTTGCCAGGGAGATATTCCCTCGTCAACTTAGAGCTAGCAAGGAGGAGGAGGGGCGGGAGGTTACCTTGCTCGGAGAAGAGGAGGGGAGCGCGGCGGACATTTGGTACCGATCAGCCTTGCACACTGGACATTTGGTCTTCTCCGTGTTGTCTTCCCGATAAATATAGCAATCATTGATGCACACGTGGTATTTTATATGCGGTAGATCAAAGGGGCACACGACTTTCTTGGCCTCGTTTAGACTCTTTAGACACCTGTTGTTCTGGGGAAGGATATTGTGCCAGTACTGCAGACTAGCCTCGACGCTTATGTCGCTCAAATTGTATTTTGTCTTCACCTGCAGAACATCGAGCGCTACTTTCAACCGGGAGTGCTCGCAACCAGTATACAACGGAGTATTCGAGTCTATCTCTAGTTGCGCCAGCTTAGATTGCTCTTTAGCAGCACCTCTGGAGGTAGTCGTCTTCTTAAGAAGCAGTTCTCGAACGTGAGGGTCCCGCACGACTGAAGTTAGAGGTGTATGCGTGTCCTCGTCTGACGATGTTACATCATGATCGTCATCTTCTCCACCATCATGTGTGGTAGGCTCTTCGCCTTCTTGCCCGTCATCATGACCTTCCTGATGATCATGTGCTGCTGTCGCCGCCTCAGCGACTTCATCATCTTCATCATCATCTATCCACTGAGTGTAGCCATCCATGAAACCATGCCTGAGCAGGTGCTCTTGCAATTTTCCGGAAAAAGGCCTGAGCCATTCCTGTAGGTTTGCATTTTCGACACGGACACAAGATATCTTTCAATTTATTTCGAAACATGTCTTCCGTCGCGCGTTGCAAATATCTATCCACCACCGTTTCGCTCATAATGACCATCTTGTCGCCTGCACGCGGTGTACATTTATTAGGACCATGCATGCATATATATCGGTGAAAAATTTCGGCATGACCTTCTACAAATAGGACCAAGCGGAGTGCCAAAATTTGCCGAAACCGAAATGAATCAACATTTCGGCAAAATGGCAACTCATTTTCATTTCATACACAACACAAGTTTACATATATGCATCATGCATCCGGGACAATTGCGCATCATCTCTCCCGCACACATGTACGTCCATAAAAATTTCACAAAAATTTAAATTTTACGTTTGCATCTCTTTTTTAGTCACCTTAGCTACGATAAGCAAACGCCACATGAGAACCGAGGCGATGAATATAGGATAGATATGATGTGGGAAGAGAATGGATAGTTTTGGAGAGGAGTGTGGTAGATCTAGATCCACACAAGGGTGTGGGTGGATTTTTTTGCTAGATCTAGATGTGGGAGGGGAGATTAGGTTAGATCTATCAAATTATGTAGGTTTTATCGGTAAAAAAGGGGGAGGACATGGGGGGGAAGGAGCCATTAATGGAGGAGCTTCGAGCTAGTGAGAAGGGAAGGAAGTGAACTGCAATGAAGAAGGTGGCTAGTCGGGCTGGTGAGTTAAAGTCCCAGGTTACCACTGACGTGTGGAACGTAATGTGCGCCAGTGCTACGAATCACAGCACTGACGCATGCAATCTGCGCACGTCAGTGGTAAGTGGGGCCCGCAGTGGTAGCCGGGGGAGGCGTACCGCTGACGGGCGGAATATGTTGTGCGTCAGTGGTACACTTCACACCACTGACGCACGCTAATTCCGCAGCGGTACGCCTCCCCCGGCTACCACTGCGGGCCCCACATACCACTGACTAGCCATTTAGTCCGTGCGTCAGTGCTATCTGGACACTGCTGACGCGCCATTATTTTGCACGTCAGTGCTAAATTGCAGTGACGCACGTGTGTTTTGCCCGTCAGTAGTAGCGTTGCATCTATAGGCTTTTCCATACTAGTGCCTTCGGGTGCTCGCAGCGAAGAAGCGGGAGAGGACGTGAGCGAGGATGGAGGAGCGGCAGCGCGAGCGGGAAGGAGACTAGGGGCTCTTTGGCCGACGTGGAGGAGACCGTACGGAGGAAGACGACGCACTGGAGCAGGCCGAAAGCCATGATGATGAGCTGAAAGGGTTGCCCCAGTCTCTTTTATTTTTAAGAGCTTTGCTTTTTCTGTTTTTTCTTTTTCCAAAAGCATTTGAAATTTGTAGAAGGAAAAAACTGAAAGGATAAAGGTTTGTTTTTTTTTTAAAGTCCAAAGTTGAACATGGATTCCTTTGATACTGTTAAAAAAATCTAAACTTGTTCAAACTTTATTTGGTCGGGCTCATACTTCAAAGAGATGTTCACGTCATATACATCGAAATGATAAAATTCAACTTATCTTGGAGGGATTTTAATTGTGTTGTGCTTGAGTCATGGGTCCACGTGGAGAAGATGTAGGTCGAGGTGGAAATGTCCAAAGCGCGTTTCACATCATAGAGCAGTTGAGTCCTCAGCATGTTTGAACCTGCGCGCCATAGGTGGATCCTACCCACCACGCGGCGAAGAGTGGTAGATGCATGATCAATTGAAGATAGGTTCATTCAGTTCGGACACGGCGTTTTGGGTAGCGGGTGCAGATGCACCCGTTATGTAAAACATTTTTAGTTTATTTTCAAAATGTGAAAAAATTACAAAAATAAATACGGATATACATCAGAATGTTTTGTATTAGCACAAAACAATTTGTGGAGAAAAGACAATTTTTGTGACCTGTGCAAAAAAGACAAAATAATGTCTCGTACAAAGTCATTTTTGAACACCCGGATTTGTCTTTTGTCTTTTTTGCACAGGTCATAAAAATTGTCTTTTTTCGCGAAACTTTTTGTGCTAACACAAAATATCTTGAAATATATTCGAATTTTTATTTTAAGTTTTTTGATATTTTTTAGTTGCTTATTTAGCTGTGGGTGCATCTGCACCCACAACCCGAAATGGATTTCCGGGTTCATTATGTGCTTTCCGAATCTGCTAGCATGTCTTCATGATCACAACATCAATATAGCTTAACAAGTAGAGAGGACCGATGCATGCACGTCCCAGAGGAGGTGCATCAGAGGTAGAAAAACGAACACCAGTGGTGACACAACCAAAGAGCTTTGGGAACACCTAGAGAAGATATGGCAGTGGTCTTTGATGGACGAGCATCTCTCACAGAGCTCGTTGGGGCAACAGTTTTCCGCCTTAGGCTCTGTTTATTTTTAGAGTTTTTTTAGGGATTGGTGGGGATTATCCCGGTCAAACCTCCAAATTCTCACATATCTCAAAATATCGTTTGTTTCTAGTGTATTGGATAGTTTTTATCCCCACATTTCCTCACAAATCACCAAACTCTAGTTCATTTTTCTCAATCCTTAGGGGATCCAATAAACTACCCCTAGGGGATTGGGTGAAGTTTGGGGTTTCACCCAATCCATTAGAGGATTATCCCCACCAATCACCTAAAATATCCTAGTAACAAACAAGGCCTTAAAGGTTTGTCAGGTGCTGAGGCGGTAAGACACGAGTAAAAGCATGAAGATTTTCATTTTTAGGGGTATCGACGACCCACAAATCCTGGGGGGCATGTCGTTTGGGGATGCCATGTAGGAAGTGGCTTTGTAGGGAGCCCAGGTGGAGAAACTATCTAGAGGACACAACGCAATCACTCTCTTTTGGAAGTCGCTCATGGGCATCAGGTGTAAAATCGAGGAAGCAGGTTCAAGCTCACGTGTCGCAGCGCCCCGTTAGCCGACGATTCCAAGAAAAGGGGCGAAGCCAACAGAGGAAGTAAGTGCGACACAAATATTTGGCCTAGTATAGGGGAGTGGCGAGTGGGAAACAAGGGTACAAACCTCGATCACCCAGGCCATAAGTCATACCGAAGGAGGTGTGCTTCCCGTTGCCAACAACCACTATTGTGATTGACTAGTATAGAGGATGATGTGGGTTGCGGCCCACAATCTTTACGTACTGACGGTGAGAGAGACGATGAACATGAAGAACACACAGTGGGGAGCGATGGGGAAACATGAGAGAAACGCAAAAGGGGCAGAGATAAATGGCAAAGCTTGTAAGATAAGATTACCCGGAAACAAACCCCCTGAGGAGCAGCCTCCATATCTCAAATAACAATACCCCAATTTAAATTATTCTTTTCCAATAGACCGGTCCACCAATCCAATAGAATTCTTAACACAAGACAAAAAAAATTAGAAATCACTACTAGATTCTCATAGAGAAAAAGTAGCTACAAGCACAGGGTAAGATTTATCTTCATCTAGGAGAGGCCTTGGGGTTCCACAAATGGGGGAAGGGGGAGCAAAGCTGAACTTTCAAGTTTACTTCGAGTCTATAATCCTCGGAGCCAAAGGGGGCATATTTTATAGTTTGAACCGTTAGTGGATAAAGGGTACAAGGGCTTGAGACCGTTTACTATGCACAGTCAGGCGGTAGAACCGGCCGTGGGAATTGAAGGGGGTGGTAGTACCGCAGAACGCCGAATTATTTATTATGTGAGGTAGTTCTCAGAGAGTGCGGTCTTGGTCCAGGGAAGGGGGTATGCAAAAGCCTCCGACGTGTAGTGAGGTAGTAAACCTGTAGCGGCGGTAGTACCGCTCCTAGGATTTAGGTGGCGGGAGGGGCGGTAGTGTTCTTCTCCTGGGCAGTGGTTGGCAGTACCTCTTGGTGGAATGGTAGTACCGCACCTGGAGCTTTTGCATACCCCGACATCTACATCAACACACAACTAATGACATTTATGACATGTATTGGAGCGCTGTGAAACCTATGTTTTCCTTATTTCAGCCAAACCACTTTACTGTTGATTCCTAGGTTCTCGAATCAGTAGGTTTATAAGTGTCACGACATTTGAATACTGTGGCGTTCCTTAATCCGTAATTTAAATCTTAAATCATACATATCAACGAAGCTCTGAGAGTTGATTTTTTCTTGGGTAAAATGTATTTGATCATCGAGTCCAAACAAGCACTCGGTTACAGCCATGGGATGTAAAACAAAATGTTTTCGAAAGATGTAATTTTTTGAACCATAAAAATTGAAGTCTAGCGTCTCCAAAGAGTTGACAACCGTGTACACTTTTGCAAGCATATATTCTATATCGATTGAGGCTCCATGGAACTCGGGCTCCAATTGCACTTGAGGCATTTTGGAGGCGCAGCTCGAGAGTTTTTGAAAAGTTCAAAATGTGCATTATGATGTTTCAAAATTAGTCAAAAAATCCGGAGTAGATAATAATATGATTTACAAGTGTGCAAAACACCAATTTATATTCGTTGCATTTAGGCTGGACAAAAATGGCAAACGGATGGATCTGGGGCGGTAAACAATACACACTTTGAAAAAATTAAAAATTTGAATCTTTTAAAACTTAAAATAATACCAATTTTGCATTGAGAATTTACGCAGTGATAGAGTTCGACATTATTGATACTTAGGATTTTTGTTTTGAAACTTTTGAACTTAAAAAATGCCAATTTTGAATTCATTTTTAAAAAGGGCTCCGTTTGCCCTTTTCAAGGTGACGTGGACTAGCTTGTCGGTTCGTCAAATCGGAATTGGGCCCCAAAAATAATCGATCATCATTGTTGGACTGTCATGCGCCTAGCACCGCACGGTAGGTCAGTTGAGAGTTCAGAGCGTGCCGTAGACGGCCGCGCTTGATGCGCTGTTCATGTGGGCCACGCCAATCAACCAATCACATGGTCTTGCAAGGGAGAATCTTCCGTTGCAAATGCTAGGGACATCTCCCTTTCCCCATCTTTTCCACATCCATCCCCTCGTGTCTCCTTCTATCCTCACTTTTCTCGATCACCTTTTGATTCGCATTATAGTTTGATAAATTATCTTTTCGCGGCGTTGTTCCTAAGGTTCTCTATGCCTAAATAAATCCGTAGGTCGTCGTCCCAAATGCTCCACTTGCGAATGGATAAATATGTTTAATTGGTCTATGTCGTCATGTTACTGATCCCGGGGTTAATAACAAATTAATGCCACCTAATAATGAATTTTCTTCCTACATCAGTTGAGTGGAGTGCATGGCAAATCAGCTAGCAATATTCCGTAGATGTACTCAGCATGTGTAAACATCACTTTGTATGAGTAATTTTTCTTCCCAAAATAGTGTAGCGATTCGTATTTTGGTAAACAATTCTATCTTCATGTTTGGATATTTCCTACATGTGTAATGATTAATATTTCAAGGATACGTAATGATTAATATTCTCCCCGTACTCGAACAAGCGTACATCTAGATACACTAAATTAGCATAACTAGACCTCTTGAAATTTACTTTCGTAATATGCTAATTTTAATGCCATATATGTTACTCCCTCCTTCTAGGATTGTTAGTCCTCTAGTGATTTTCGATTTGTCCAGAAACTATCTCCAAATAAGGCCCGTAATCATTTATTGTCCTAATTAACCGTGCCCTAATTACTCTAAAATTCCACCCAGCCACACCTTCCTCTCTGCATTTCACTAGAGGACTAACAATCCTGAGCGGAGGGAGTACTAATCTTTTGTATAAAGTTAGTCAAAATTTTAAACTTTGAGTTAAAATAAAACCGAGAAATACACTTATTCATAAACGGAGGGACAACTAAAAGAGTGGCAACAATGGGGTGCATTTGTAAACTAGTGCATGATAAAGATGGCTACACCTAGGTAGTAAAATAAGCACCACACATAATAACAACTCCAACTTGTTCCATGATTGGTCAAATTATGTTAGTCCATACTCCAATTAGTGAAACCATTCTACCAAAAAATAGCAAGTAAGCATCCATCCAACAATAAGCTACAAAAGCCAACACCTCCATTGTTCATTTGTCAACTAAGCAGTAGCCAGCTCGGACCCAATCAAACCAAGGAACCAAGAACTTCCCCGTCCATGGCGCCCAGCAAGGCCACCTACCCCCTCCTGGCCCTCCTCCTCTTCACCGCCGTCGCAGTACCGGCGGAGGCGACCCCGACGGCTTATGAGATGCTGGAGCGGTACGACTTCCCGCGGGGCATCCTGCCGGAAGGGGTGGAGGGGTACGAGCTCGGTCCGGACGGCTACTTCCAGGTGTACTTCCCGCGGGAGTGCCAGTTCCTGCTGGGGAAGCAGTGGCTGGTCAAGTACAACACCCGCATCGCCGGCACCGCCACAGCGGACAAGCTGGCGGCGCTCGAGGGCATCTACGTCAAGGTGCTCTTCTTCTGGATCCCCGTCGCCGAGGTCGACCGCGCCGGCGACAGCCTCAGCTTCTACATCGGCCCGGTCTCCACCTCCTTCCCGCTCGGCGACTTCGCCGACAGCCCGCACTGCCGCGGGTACGACTACGACATCCGCGCCACCACCGTCGCTGCGGTCGTCTCGTGAATTATTGTGTAGATATGCTGGCTTCGGTTCGATGATTTACCTGGCCATTTAATTGGTGCCAGTGCTAATTATCTACCACTGCGGAGTACTAGATTTTACTCGGAAAGGGTTCCTGTTACGGGCTTGATAATTTCAACAAAACTCATGAATCAGTGAATCACTATTCCAATTTAACTACCAGTAATGCCATGTTTACCATGAATTTACAACATTCTGTCAAATTTTACCATATATTCCTCGTGACAACATCGGCCCACCTCTCAATCTAACATGGGGGTTGAGTCGAATCCCAACTCCGAATTGTGTAGCTGCTACGTTTTCTCCTCACCCCCTCGGCCACTCGATCCGACCCACTCCCCCCTCTATTTTGTTCCTAAGAGCCTCTCCACCGTCACCCCAAAATTCGTCCGGTACCCCCAAATTTGTGACCGTTTTCGGAGTGTTGTACACATGTCCGACACAACGTGTGTGCTCCCAGCGGCGCCGCCAAATAAAAATTTGATCAAATGTATTTCGAAAAAATCATACAAAAAGCTACAAATTTCATTCAAATTCGACGTTTTTACATGGATTTGACAGAAATTTGATCAAACTAAGCACTGACTAGACGACATCTACTCGTCGTCGGAGATGTAGATGATGTCGCCGTCGTAGGCTCCTTCTTGGGCTGCAACGACGGGCTCGACTGCTCCTGACGCTGCAACGGCAAGGCCTCCGGCTTCTGCTCCTCCGGCCAAGCAGGCCATTCCTCCAGCTCCACAACGCCATCGCTGGGCTCTGGCTTCACCGCGGTAGGCCGCGACGGTGGCTGATTCTCCACCGACACACACAACGACAGGTAGAGGTCGGGGTAGTCCTTCGGGCCGAGAGGGTGGCGCGGCGTCGGCATAGGCTCGTTCGCGGAGAGGAGGAGCGACGTGGTCAAGCCTGGTGTCTCTCCGTCGCCAACGGGTTCCTAGAGAGGCAAGAGGAGGAACCAATCTGGATGGAGTTCCTCCTGCTCGGGCTGCGGTTGTGGCGTGCCAATGACGATCCCGCCGCCCCATCGTGTCCCGGGTTCCTCTCCTTGACGACTCTTGGCTCCAGCTTGGGCTTCTTTGCCGCAGGCGGCGTCGCGTGTGGTGGTGCGCGCGGAGATTCACTCGGCGGCTGTGGCGGGACACGTACTCCGGGTCTCGCTGTCGTGCACAGGTGACAACGCCCTCGAGCGTACGACCGCGCCACTAGCTTTTCTAGCGATGAATAGCCCGCTTCTCCATGTTGTCCCCTCGTCCCTCTTCCCGTCGGAATCTGTCGAACCAAGCCGCGTAGTTGTGCTCGGCGTTCTCAGGGTGGCGTCGATGTGCCTCCGTCATGGCGTCCCAGTGCAGGATGCGCAGGGTGAGCTCCCTGCCATCAGGTAGTGGCGGCATGGCTCGGTGATGACCCACAAGCAGAGGGGATCTATCGCAATACTTTCGATAAATAAGAGTGTCGAACCCAACGAGGAGCAGAAGGTGCTGACAAGCAGTTTCGAGTAAGATTTCACTGTAAATACTAGCAGACAAGTTTTTAGTGTTTTTGATATAACAGATAAATAAAATGCAAGTAAATAAAAGAGTGCAATAATAATTGCAGCGAGTGGCCCAATCCTTTTTAGCACAAAGGACAAGCCGGTTGTTTTACTTATGATGACCAAACGTTCCTGAGGACACACGGGAATATCGTCAAGTGCTTTCGCTCCATACCGCTGATTAATCTTCAATGTTTTGACAAGTGTTGTGTGGGTGAACCTATGCTAGTGCACCACCCTTACTTGGACAAATACGCACTCGTGATTACACCCCTTGCAAGCTTCGGCGAATACAAGGGAGTAATTTGGATAAATCTAACCAGAGTCGCTTTAAATTCTGGGATCCTACGCTCCCTCGTGCACTAGCTTACCAACGGGGGTTCAGGTTTCTGTCACTCCGGCAACCCCACAATAAGTAAACTAAATACACAATGCATTCCCCTAGGCTCATAAAGGTGAAGTATCATGTAGTCGACGTTCACATGACACCACTAGAAGAATAACACCACAAATTAAATATCAAACCATCAAATATTACTCAACATAATTCCGCTATTCGCAGCAAGACTTCTCCCATGTCCTCAAGAACTAAACGAACTACTCACGAGACATCATATGGATCATGATCAAAGGTGATGTAATGATGGATAACAATCTGGACATAAACTTAATTCACCGATAAAACTCAATAGCATCAACCACAAGGAGTAATCAACACCGGGAGAGTATCCCCAATGAACTAAACAAGGTACAGCCCTAGATGTTACAACGGAACGGAGTGGAGCGGCAGAGATGATGGTGCTGGCGGTGGAGGTGATGTAGATTATGATCCCGATGAAGCCCGGCGCCATGACGGTGACGATGGCGACGATTTCCCTCTCCCAGAGGGGAATTTCCCAGGCAGTTTTCTGCCTGCCGGAGAGCTTTTCTCTCTCTGTGGTTTCTGCCACATAGAGGCGGCGGAAAAATTACGTGAAGTCCTCCCCGAAGGTTTTTAGGCCAAGACGAAGATATACGTCGAAGCGGAGCGCCAGAGGTGGGCCAGGGGGTGCAGGCGAGCCCACGGCGCGGCTAGGGCGTAGGCCGCACCCTCAGGCCGCTTGCAGCCCTCGTGGCTCCCCTCTGGTTGATTTTCTGGCCTCCTGCCTCATTTCGTGAGGAAATAATTCCTGTAAATTTTCATGATTTTTGGAGCTCCAGAAGTATGGTATCCTGACGATGCTTTTTCCGGCTTATTCCAGACTCCGACAGATCAATCCCGAGGAATTGTAAAACATGCAAAATAAGATAAAATGACATAAGTATTGTACTCTAATATGAAATATATCAGTGAATAAGAGTGAATTATGATAAAAAAAAATAGTGATGCCCAATGGACGTATCACTCGGCGGGGCTCAGCCTCCACCCTTTGGAAGCCGGTGGTCTGGCGGGATGTACAGATCGTACCGCTTGAATAGCCGGATGATGTGGTCATACCCTTCGGGTCCCCCACTTTTGGTATACCTGGTGCGCTCCAGCCGAAGGCCCACCTGACGGCCCAATAAAGTCTAAGAAGCTACAACTTAGAGTGCAAGACAAGAACTTATGTAAACCATACCTGGCTGCATATATAAAGCCAGGCAGGAATACCCTTTAGAGAAGAAGCTATACGGCACAACTAGACAGACAACTCGCATAGCCATAGAGAGATCACATCTCACCACAACCATCGCCATTATGACCACCATGTAATCATACATATATACAAATCAGATAAGCAGGAGTAGGTCTTTACCTCACAATGAGGGGCCAAACTTGGGTAAATCCTTGCTTGTCAGCCGATGGACCTAACAGCGCGCCAACTTCTCTCTCTATACGAAACCCTAGGCATCTCACCTTGTGATTTGTCATGGTAACCCCATGTCAATTGGCGCCGCCTGTGGGAAGAACGCGCGCTAGATTCACGGTTTGAGCGGCTCCAATCTACATCGACAATGACGGCTAGATTGCATCTGGTCGACTCGGCTCATCCGTCTCGGCGGTATCAAGTTCGTCAGCAGCGGCCGCCTTAGTTGCCGTCGGGCAGATCGCATCTGGCCGATTTGTTCGCTGGTACGGCCAGCAGCGGCCAGCGGGTGCTCTCTCGACTCCGATCGATCCTGATCGGCCGCCCACACGACGACAACGTCGCTCGAAGATGCAGGCCAGCGCGCAGAGGATGATTCCCACGTCCATGGCCCCATCGCTCTCCATGGGCTCCATGCATCCACGCTAATTCAATCTACTCTCTTATTAATTGCTCGTCAAATTGGATGTTGTCGTTATTCTAATCCATGTGTGCATGTCGTTTTGACCCATCGTTTGGAAGATCCTATCTACAGATCGAGTTCTCTCGGCGGCGCTCTGATCAAAACCATGATGATGGACCGTGCTAAGCTCGCACTACCAGTCGATCGAATCTCGGGAGGCACAAGCCACGAGGTGGAGAAGGCACGAGCCATGAGGTGGACTCCGCGCAGGGCAGCAGGGGCCGTGTCCGAAAAGCAGGAAAAGTATCAGATCGATCCATCATCCCGGCCGGCAAATCGAGCGCATGTTGTTTCCTTCCGAAACCGCAACAAGATCTCCATGGTATGGAGAAGACAGCAATGGGCCAGATACAATCAAGGATGTAGGCGGAGACGGATTCGGCCGACCCGTTCCATCCGCGCCGCCAGGAAGCCCTGAACGGCTAAGCGGATGGGCCGGCCAAATTAGGCGGGCCTGGCGGAAAGCGTCCGACCTAGCCGTCAAGGTCCGTGTCCGCCGTCTCGCAATCTCGCACCACCAAAGATCGTCGCCGCCGGCGCCTGGCCGCTCGACCGGCCGGCCGCCGCCTGGCTCCCCTGGTCGTCCACGCCAAGCCCCATCTTCCTGTACCTGGGAGCGCCACCTCGGGCTCGGCGCCCTCCCCGTTCAGCTCCTCACTCTAGCCATGCAGATGCAGACCATCACCGCCCGCCGCCTCGCGATGCTGCCGCCGTCGGCCAGCTCCTCCAATCTCTCCGCCGCCCGATGCTTCCTCCTGCAGCCTCCCCAATCCCGCTGCCGGAGGCCCTCCGCCTCGGCCTCCCTCGACCAGGAGGTCAAGGAGCGCGCCGACGCAAGCGTTGCATCTCGCAACCCCAGAGCTCGTCGCCGCTGGGTCAGTCAGTCCACGGTTGTGAGGTCAATATTCCTTAGTCAGTTCACGGTTGATTCAGTGTTCTCGTCATCTTGTGTGTATCGACAGGTTGTGCTAGTACAGCTGCTGCGAAAAGCTGCATAGCGGCGACGGCTCATCCGTTATGTCCGCTAGGCACAGCGGCGAGCTAAATTGACGGACGCGGGCGCCTCTAATCATGTCATTAGCGTTTACGGACAAGGCAGATGGAGCGGACGCGCCGGCGGCCTGTCCGCTTACATCCTGAGATACAATCTGCATCGACATGGCTACTCAGATCAGATTCCATGCAAAAAGCAAACCAGCCACGGGGACACTAACCATGTGCATGGATTTGGCGGCCGGCGTGCTAATTGCATGCATGATACATGCGGGAATTCAATCAGGCTTTCATCTAATTACTGATCAACCTTTCTCTTCTACATTACGACTTCACAAGTACTCTTAAGCAAATATATTTGATCTACCGTTTCCTATATTATACGTGCAGCTATACAGGGAGTTCGATCGCGGCCATTGTGTCGTGCATCCCCGGCCAACGCCACGGACCTTGGAGCAGCGATCTTTTCCACGATCTATCATCCAGGCTCCAACCAATTAAGGGACAGCTATGTCCGAAGCCGGCTCAAGCTGCATCGCCAATTCGTCATTGACTGCCCAACGTCATCGACCACGGCAGTGATCAGCGACGTAAGTGGCACCGACTAAGACTGCACACGGTTAACCGAAAACCGAGAAACCGAACTGAAAAAACCGAAACCGAACCGAAATTCTGATTATTTTGGTTACCGGTTAAGGTTACGGTTAGTAAAATAGCTAACCATATGCCTTGCGGTTAATACGGTTAATAACCGAAAACCGAATGGTTAACCAAAAAAACCGAAATGCCTATTAACTTTTATTAATTTGCTATTTTATTGACTTTTATTAACTTTACGGGTTACTTGTAGCATGTGATTTGCTACTTGTATAGACTTTTATTAACTTTATGGGTTATTTGGTTACTTTGGATCATATTTTATAGTCTATTCCGTTATTTCGTAATATATGGCCACAAAAAGAAATTGTCATTTTAAAATTCGCGTCAACTTAGTTTAATTTGGTTATTACCAAACCGAACCGAAATTAAATGGTTATTACCGAAACCGAACCGTATTCTCGTACAAAACCGTATTTACCGAAGTATTGAAACCGTATAAATAAAAAAACGTATAAACCGAACCGAATTAACCATATTAACCGAACGCGCAGCCGGAGCACCGACACGGAAAGTCCGCTCCCTGGAAGCCTGGAAGGATACTACGTATCCTCGGGGGCTGGCACTCGACATCAACAATGACATCAGCTTCGACCGCGCGTACTCGACAGACCGTCGACTCGGGAAGAGGGCGGCGTATGCACGTGCACCCGAAGCTCGGGGGCTGGCGTTTCGTCTTCAACAACAAAAGCATCATCAACGCATAGGGTCAGACGACTACGGTGCCTTCTTCGACGCCGACTCGACAAGATGGACTCGAGGGCTGAGTGTTACAGCCGTCGCGTCGACCCCCTTCGCCGCACAACTCCGCCGCGTTGACTCCGGTCCGCCGCGTCGATTTCCTTCGCCAGACGACTCCGCCGCGTCGACTCCGGTCCACCGCATCGACCCCTTCGCCGCACAACTCCGCCGCGTCGACCCCCTTTGCCGCACAACTTTGCCGCGTCGACCCCCTTCGCCGCACAACTCCGCCGTGTCGACTCCGGTCCGCCGCGTCGATTTCCTTCGCCAGACGACTCCGCCGCGTCGACTCCGGTCCGCTGTGTCGACCCCCTTCGCCGCACAACTCCGCCGCGTCGACTCTGGTCTGCCGCGTCGACTCCCTGCCCGCTCAACTCCGCCGCGACGACTCCGGTCCGCCTCTGCCAAACTACTCCGCCGTGTCGACTCCTTTCGGCTAAACACCGCGCGACTCCGCACCCGACACTCGGGGGCTGCGCCATACATGCTACACAATTTACCTCGGCCGCACCCGCGTTGCGTCGGCTTCATCCGTCCATCGGGAGTGCACTCGCCGCCGGCTCGAGTGCCGCGCACCCGACAAATATTTACGCCAGCAGGCGCGAAGATTGGAACACTCGCAAGATAATCGACAACAACAAAATGAAGGCAAATTGAGCCTATGTCCAACTACAAATAGTTGCACATAGCCTCGGGGGCTACTCCCATCGGGAGCGCTATCGCGCACCCGATAACACATAGTCAGAAAAGGCCTTCAAGCTAGAAAACAAACAGTCGAAACTTACTCGACTCAGCTACTCAGCTCCATGCATAAGGCAAAACCACAGTCATAATCTCTCCGAGTTGCGTCCGCCGCATAAAACCCTCGGATGCTGCACGCATGGTGCATATGTAAGACCCGCCGATCCGTCCTACTTTTGTATATTGTGTCGAGAACTTTTTACTCTTCTGATCCCTCCTCTAAACTAATCTTGGGCCATGTTTTATATAGTGGCATGGCCGGGTACAATGATAAAGAGTATTAACTTTTACTCTTCTGATCCCCTCCTCTAAACTAATCTTGAGCCATGTTTTATATAGTGGCATGGCCGGGGTACAATCATAAAGAGTATTAACTAATCCCTTAGTGGTGCGGGCTAGTAACTCTTGACTTGATAAAGTGTAATGCATATCTTTTTTGAATTGATTGCTACCCGAACGCTTTGCCTTTAGTTTTTTGCACCTGTTAAACTTCATGCTCAACTCGTGGTGGAGTCGACACTCCTAGCCGGGTCACGGACCAGACGGTCCAGTCAGCCTCTCTGTGTTGGTCACTTGCTCGTGGGCTTCCTGGCCTTCATAAGCCTTTTGCCTTGGTCCTTAAAAACAGTCCGGTGGGCCTACTTGGTGTCGGCTCCCTCACCAGTCCTCCAAATGCTAGCAAATTGTATCCCCGATCGAACGCGGAGGCTGAATACCGTGGTGTCACCAAAATTGTCTATGAGGCATGTTGGTTACGCTAGTTGTTGTCCGAGCTCCACCGACCTCTCCAGCGAGATTTGGTGGTCTACTGTCACAACATCTCCGCCGTCTACCTTTCGATGGACCCGGTGACGCACCAAGTATGTGGAAATTGATCTCCATTTTGTTCGTAAGTGTGTTGATTTTGGAGATTTACATGTTCTCTACGTTCCGACGTCTTCCCAGTATGGCAACCAAGCCATATAATCACATCACCGGATCCAATCAATCCAAGTGCAACCATTGTAATTGTCTTTACAAAGTGATCAAGATCCATTCTTACTTTGTTTGTTCCTTTTCCAAGTTGTCTTCTTCTTTTATTTCCGTTCCTCTTCTCACATTGGATTCTTTACCTATTGCTAATTTCCTATTACGTTACCATCCAACTACACCAGTTCTAGGTGTCTTCATCGGTAAGGAAATCCAAACGTTTATTCTCTCTAGATCATCCTGCTTATTGCTTTTATAGTCAGCAAGAAGACCTTTTTTATCACCATATTGAGGTCAATTGTTCTCTTAAAAAACTACATATATATCCCTAACTCATGTACCCTTTCTTTTTCTATACTGCTTCTTATCTCCAGGTCCTGCAATATGTATGCATGTTTAGAGTAACTACTCAAATACAGCGTTGCAACGAGAAAACATACTCCCTCCGTTTGAAAAAGGATGTCTTCCATATATCTAAATTCGGATGTATGTGTACACTAAAACATGTCTACATACATCTGAATCTAGACAAATCTAAGACATCCTTTTCCGGATGAAGAGAGTATAAGTTTATAACAAGATGGCCATGTTTCTGCGTATGGCTCGAGACGAATTTTTTTTTCCTAGCGAACCGAATAGACAGGCCTGGGAAGCTGAGCGCGCAGCATCCGTGAGTCCGTCCCAATTACGCTGCTAGTCCGCTCAGCCGTTTGGGCTTTTGGAGGGCGCGGACCAAGCGGACAGGCGGACTTCCGCCTGCATCCTGAAGGTTATCCCACGGGTCACCCGATTAATATTAGATGTATTTAAATTTTATTGGAGATGTGAACCTTTTCTTTTGATCTATTTACGCCATACTACTGTATGATTATGCACGTGTCTTGATTATTATCGTTTCGGGGGCATGCATCTTGCTTCCTCGTTTTTTTAGCATCAGATTCTCGCTTCCAAGATGATACACGAGGTAGTGTGCTGTGTGCCAGTGTTCCAGATTTCAGCCCATAAATAAATTAAGTGCTAGCCTAACTGGACTTTGCAATCTTATTACATGGCTTGTTGGCCTCAAGAAAAAATAAGCCCATCCAACACGTCTGCTGCTTTGCATACGTGCCAGAATCGAGCTGGGAACATCCAGCTCTTTTAGTACCACCTCGCTCAGCCATGGAGACGGAGGTCTGTCTATAAAACAAGATTCAGAGCGACTGTAGGGGTAGTATTGTCGGAAATGTCTTTCGGGTCATATGAGTACTCCCACTAGAGGAAGTGGTAGGAACGCACGACCCTGTGCCCCCACCCCCGCGTCGCTCCCTCCCTCTGGGGCGACTCGGGCGGCGACCCTAACCCTAGCACTGCCTCCCTCCTCCCCTCGATTCCCTCTCCCCGCCGCTGCCAGAGGTGACCGCCGGGAAGCCGTGCGGCCGCTGAGGAAGGTAGCGGCGAGGCTCACGTCGCTCCGCGCTCCCGCGGTGGACTTTGGACGCCGAGGCGGCAGCCTCGGGTGGTGAGGCGGCGCTGGCTCCGCGGCAAGCAACGTGCGCGGGTGCTGGCCTCCTCCTTGGCCGTGAGGACGGCGAGGAGTTGGCGGGTGTTGGTCGTGGGGCTCGGGCTGCCCGCCCCTGTCCTAGATCTGAAGGTTGACACCATCTCTGGGTATGCCCTCGTTGGTGCTTCACTCCGGTGGCCTCCGGCCGTCAGATCTCTGGCGCGCAGCGACGGTTGGAAGTGGGGGCAAGAACCGGGAGAAATTCCTGGCTGGCCTTGCTTGCCGCGACGGCGGCGGCGCCGGTTGGTGCCGTCTTCTTCCTTGGAGGGTCGCTGAGGTACCTTCCCCCTCCCCCACCCTCTCTCTACCGAGAGAAATCCCCAATCTTCTTGATTGAGCGGCAGCGGCGTCTCGGTGCCATAACCTTCCTGAAGGTGCCGTCTTCGGGTGAGAGGGTGGTGGGGCTTGCTCTGGTTTCAGATGTCAGTGCCGAGGTTTGAGCCATGGTTGTTGGCGCTGAGCTCCCTGGCCCTGGATCCCTTCATCTCTATGGGTGTTCTCGCCATGTCCTTGTCGCACGCTCGTCGACGGATCGGTGCCCTCGTGCTTTGGTCGGCGTGAACACAGTGCTCCTTCTGCAGGTTCGGTTTCCAGCGTTCAGTGGCTAGCAACAACTCGTCTTCTTTGCTCCTTCTACATCAACGACCGCACCAAGCAGCTTCCTCTCCTTGTGGATGTCTCCGTGTTTTGTGGCTAGGCTTCTCTATGTGTGCTCGTGCAATGGTTGGCTTCGCGCCTGGTCCATGTCGCGGTAGCGGATCCCTACTACATGCGTGACAGCCAGCTGGTGCAAGGATCTGTGACACGGACCAGCGCAGTTGAGTACCTCGAGAGGTTCATGTTGCAAAACCAGCAAAAGAATTGCCTTCTTGTGCCTTTCTTTCCCGAGTAAGTACACATCCGCTCGCCGCCGTATCTTGTGCCTTTCCGAGTTCAATGCATGCATGTTTCTGATCATCATCTCATTTAAATTGTGTTGAGCAGGGACAAGTACTGCGTCCTCCTCATCCTACACCCGAGCCATTACCATGCCACTTATTTTGACTCAGGTAGTAGTACTACGAAAGGTATGCCAACATAATTGCTGTCCTCAATCAAGCTCTTCACGGCTACCACCAAAAGGGAGGCGTCTTCGAAAGCACCGTGCAACCACAATTAATTGATAATAAGTTGCGCCGGTTCAAGCATATCACCGAGTTCTCTTGCCTCAAGGAGCAGTCGGGCAGCGAGATGGATGCCTTCTACGCCCTCCGTCATATTAACATGATTATCCGAGATGGAGCGCAATGTGGTTTGCCATCTGCTTTACAAACATGGGTCGAATATGACAGACGCAAGTCCGATATGGATCTTAGAAAAGACTTCCAATGCATCAAGACCAAGTTATCGGAAGTCATCGTCGGAAATGTTATCACAGCAGGGGGGACCTTCCATTGCTCCCGACGAGGTAGATAGGATGTATTATAAAAGAAAACCTTACACATGCACACATACATACTCTATTTTATCCACTTAGATGAATAAATCATGCATGCATACTCTATTGATATTATTAACCAATATATATCTATCTCCATCTACAGGGTTGCATCAGAGAGAAATCGAAGAACGCCTAAAGTTGCAGAAGGACAACAGGGCGTGGATAACGAAGAAAGACGGCAAACCATTCCCGGCGCCGCTCGCACCGCTCGCTACATGAGATCGTCGTGCTCCCGCTTTTGCTCACCGTCAACGCCGAGATGTAATCTATTCGATCCTAGTGTAGGCGGTGAACACTTCATTTGTAACGTGTGCAACGATCGATTAATTTTTGTATATATCTCAACACTTGTGTAAAACTTCGGCACTTTTGTATCAACTTGTGATGAGACATATATTAGTAATGTGTTTGTTTTGATATATGTATCTGTGAAAATATATCCCTGTTTCTGTTATATCTGTGTAAATATGAAATATACATGTATTCTGGTATTATACTGGTATTTGTATTCTGGTAATATACGGGTACAATACGGCACAGTAATTCTGTGGCGCACCCAGAACTATTCTGTGGCGCACCCTATTCTGTGGCGCATGTTGAGTGGGGTGCGCCACAGAATAGTTATTCTGTGGCGCACCAGGATGGGTGCGCCACAGAATAGCCACTATTCTGTGGCGCACCTGGTGGTGCGCCACAGAATAGCTTATTTAGTGGCGACTATTCTGTGGCGCACCACCCATGCGCCACAGAATAGCAAAATGGTGCGCCACAGAATAGCTTTTCTGTACTAGTGAATCTGCAGTGGTAGATTTATCTTCTTATCCTTTTTTGTTTACCTACAAAACAAGGTTAAATGTTTTGGTACTCAACCTCACCTGTGGTTGTCAAGCACAAGGTGTAAGAATGATATCAGGATAATTATGCAATGCAAACAAGAAATAAATATGCAATGATGGTGGATGCAATGGTAAATGATATTTTTGGGTTTTTTAAATGATGTATGCGAGATGAAAAGTATTTTTGTATTTTCGGATTTAATGATGGCTGAAAATAGAAAAGTGGTATATGGTGTTGGAAAGGTGTTTCTTATGATTAAAAATTGACTGGGGTTCATAGTTTCACAAATGCACTCTCTCTCTCTCTTTATAAAGTGGTAGACAATGGAACACACAAAGTTAACATATGAGATTGCAACACAGGATTTGATAACAAGTTACTTAGATATATGGGCATCACGTCCTAACATAGAGATTTTTTGGTTATTAACCTCTCTTATACTCCACCAAGATGCGAACTAAATCATAACACCTCAGTAATTAAGATAACTCAGAGTATAGCATTAAGTATCATGACATGAAGTGAAAATAAGAACATGCTAGATCTAGTCATGGAGTAGTGGCAATGGTCACGCCCACATCCCCGGTAGCATGGTATTTTAGTTTATCCCTAGTGAGGTAACAAAGTAAGGTAAACACCCAAGTGGATCGCGATATTAAGTTGTCAGCTTACCGCACTCACCACTCCCCGTTACTCCAACTAATGCACACGTTCCCCCACACACGCTCTCATAAACATGCTTGATCAAAACAAGTAGACAAGAACGGGGTACATAATATGCATCTATACTCATAACTGAAACAAACATTGCAATCTCAAACATATATTAACTCATAAAGATCCACCACAAAGGTATTACAACGGTGACCGTAATCATGTTCAGCAGCTCATACGGTGCTAATTAGTGAACCTCAAGAGAGGAGAGATACATAAGTTACCTCCACAAACCCATAGTCCAGAGGTGGACTACTCCCTCTTCATCATGGAGACGGTGGAGAAGTCGATGGAGAAGATGGAGACCACGCCGGCAGCGCCCCGCCGGAGTTTTCCCCCTCCAATCTGCAGCTCCTGATCTCCGTTTCGGTGTTTCTGTGTTTGTGCGGCGCTCCTTCCAGAGAACGTCGGGGGACCTTTTTTATAGGTGTTTTTAGGTCAAGACGAAGGCGGTGGAGCGAAGATCGACGGCAACGGAGCCACGAGGCCCAAACGGGTGGGTCCCACGCGGCCTGGTACTGTGGTCGCGTGGGCCATGCCCGTTTGGCCCTCGGGTCTCCGTTTGCTTGCTTCCTTTTTCCGTAGTCCTTCTTCCTTCCAAATATTGACGCCCGTAAATTTCCAGGTGATTTCGTTGACGTTTGGGTCCCTGAAACATTAAAATACAAAACTAGGGTTTTCTGCCTGTGCAGGGTTAATTCCAAATAAATTGGAAAACTATGAAGTATTCCCAAAATCATGATAAAACATTGATATAACCCTTATATGATGCAAATATGATTGGAATATAAGCAATTAAAGTGCAAAGTTCATGTATGCATTTTACATGCATCATTGTGCTACAGTGATTCCTTGCTCTTGGGGATTATCAGATGGAGACCACCCCGGCAGCGCCTCGCCGGAGCTTTCCCCCTCCAATCTGCAGCTCCAGGTCTCTGTCTCGGTGTTTCTATGTTTCGGCGGCGCTGCCTCCAGAGAACGTCGGGGGGCTATTTTTATAGGCGTTTTTAGGTCAAGACTGTGTCGGTGGAGCAAAGATCGACGGCCACGGAGCTCCGAGGGGGAAAAGAGGTGGGCCACGCGGCCAGGTATAGGAGGCCGCGTGGGACCCTCTATCTTCCAGCCTGTTGGGCTTCTGGTCTTCAATTTAAGCACATTGCGTTCATCTCGAAAATTCTGAACCGTGCTCTTTGGCCTTGCCCTTTTTGGAGTCCCGAAGCTCCCGGAAAGTCTGAAACACTAAAAAAGACGTTTTCTGGAAAACAGGGTTAATTCCAAATAAATGGGAAAACTATGAAATATTCCCAAAATCATTATAAAACATTGATATAACCCTTATATGATGCAAATATGATTGGAATAGAAGTAAAATAATGCAAAGTTCATGTATGCATTTTACATGCATCAACATCCCCAAGCTTAACCTATACTCGTCCTCGAGTATGAAGGTGATAAAACTAACATGGACTTTGCAATTTTAATACTATCAATGGATATCAAAGATGATTACTATTGCTACATAGAGTAAAATGATTCATTTTTAAAAGGAGTAGCAATATGCAAGATAGTTTATGAAGTGATATCAAGTATTCAATGCAAGGATGTTCAATGATAATTCACAAAGTGTAACATGAGAGAAAAAGTACTATGGACCACATGTATGCATAATAATAAGTAAGAACATCCTACAATGGTCATAGAGTATTGGTGAAAATCTGAATATAAAAGGTGGACACTTTGGAAAGATATATATATGAGTAGAGGTAAAGCATGAATAAATTTCATCTATCTTCTGAACTTCTCTACTTAAGTCAATGATTGTAATATGGTAATCCTTGGTGTCAAGCTCTCATTCCCCTATCATAGCATCTTGAATGATTAAGTTTAAAGTGAAAGAAATAAGAGTAGTGTGCTTGACAAAGTACAGGTTGAAAGTCTCATGCCCCTTGAATACAAGTACCTACTCCATGTGTTACTCAACTTAGAAAACAAAGCAAGTTCAAGTTAAATATCATTGTAAGTAATAATAGTATCATTAAGAGCGTCAACTGGGGTACCTCTTGTCCCAGGATATGGAACAAGCCCATATCAAAATGACAAGACAAACAAACATAATGAACAATCTCAACACCCTTTTTATTTACCATTGGATAGCTTTTTATTGTAAGGTGTATCACAGAAGGTTCACCATAGCATGTAAGTAAATTTCCACCATGAATGATGCATGGCTTAGATTAGCGGCCCAGGCGTCTCTCTAACCATTTATACAAACTCATTTAAACTCACTTCATTTCCCATTTATTTCACCCATGGTAAGCATCCATAAACAAAAGTACATGATATCAACTAAATAGATGATGTGCAATGTTGAAAGCTTGCCATGTGACAGCACATATGGCTAACTCTCAACCAAAGACATTTGTCAAGCCACAACTCATAATTTTAATCACAATGGGTCATATTTATTTATGCAATGAAAGTAAAGTGTGCATCAAGTTCGTGAGAGCTATATAACCAACTTTTCCCACAACAATAACAACATAAGCATTTTCATTCAGAGGTATAGATAACACAAATATCATGATAAACATACTCGGAATAGCATAAAGCTAATAGGTAGATATGGTGGACTCACTGGAAAAACTTTGGTTGAAGGTGTTGGAAACAAGTTTTTGCTTGTTGGAATTTTTGGGCTAGCAAGAGGGAGAAAGTTGACCATCTAAATGCATGCATGAGTGTCCATAGAACTAACTAATCCATGTTAAACAAGGTAAATAACATTTAGCATCAAAACATGAATAAGAGATAGCTCTTGATAAAATATTTGCAAATTATTACTCATTAACAAGCTCATGAATCATGCAATTATATGTATCTTTTAAAATTAACTAACATCCCTTTTCCCAATCTTATAATAGCATCCAACATAATTCAACCCAAATTTCCAGTAGCTCTCTCATATATAAATGATAGTGTGGTGGTCTCACAAAATAAAAATCAACCTAAACAAACAAAAAGACGCTCCAAGTTTATGCGATAAAGTGTTTCGATCGAAAAACAGAAGTTAGACGTGTGCAAACCGAGAGTGTGTAGGTCCAGTGGGGTTGTCTTCACATCCCCAAGCTTATGGTCTTCACCATCCTTGGATAGCTCTTGGTGCATCTCCTCTAATCCCTGTGAAAAAACTTCAAAACACCGTTTCTCCCATTTCTTTTTCTGTGGGGCACATTAGTAGTGATAAACAAATAGATTTCTTGCTGCATATAATCCTTAGACAAAAATTCATATGAATGTCCAGAAATGTATAATGTTGTATGCCTACTCATAAACTCAATTGGATCAAAAAGATTCATGTTAAAAGTTCTAAGCATGCATCAAACAAAATGGGACAGAATCTGTCCAGAAAAACAGCAGCAGCAAAACGTATTTTTCTACCCTACTTAACTTTGTCGGAAAATTCCGAAAAAATTCATGCATACAGAGGATGAAAAGTTGCCATACAGTTTAAATATGAGCTCATTCGGAGTTACAGAATAAGAATTAAAAATCATACCGTGCACAGATTCGTGCAGGAATAATATCTCCGAACGCTATAAGCAACTTTTCATACCAAAATGAGTAAAACTTGGCACTTTATTAAAAATTCCAGAAACTAAACTAAACACTAAGTCTCTTGTTACAGCAAGAGGACACAAAGAAAATCACAAATAAAAACAACCGGGTTGCCTCCCGTAAAGCGCTTTCTTTATAGCCATATAGCTAGGCTTGATAGTTTTAATGATGCTCACATAGAAAAATATGAAACACATTTAAGTCTAACCCACTTCCTATGCATTGGGATCTTGTAAGAAAATAAATCAATAAAGCACAAAGTGACTAGCATAGGAAGGCAAAGCAAGTGCAACTTCAAGATTTTCAACAAAGAGAGAGGAGACTTAATATTATTGTGGTATATGAAGTCATGTCTCCCTCTCTCATAAAAACTTTCAGTAGCATCATTGATAAAATCTACAATATAACCATCACATGAAACATTCTTACCATGATCCATATGCATAAAAGTATCAATATTTTCCACATAAGCAAAGTTCTTATTATTAATAGCAATGGAAGTAGGATCATTGTAAAGAACTCGAACATGATAGACAAGTTGTATATTAATTGGATGGTTTTGGGTGATCCTTCCATAACTATGACAAGTTTTATGAGGATGATTGTAATTATTAGCATCATCATTTTCAGAATTAGTACCAAAGAGATTTTCAATATCAAAAGTACTATGCTTTTCCCAATCATGATCACTACTATAAGTAACAGGCATAGGATCATCATCGAAATCAGACTCATCAGCAACAACTATAATAGGAGCAACATGCTTAGGGGAAGATACCGTTTCCTCTTTTTCATTAATAAGAGTAAAACAAACATTAGTCCTTTCATATTTTGGTAAAGTATTCCATCTTTTATAATATTTTGTATGTAAGTGTTGGCATGGCAATTATTAACACAATAGAGATAACATCCATGTAACACGCTATTCATATCAAAAGCACTCATATCTAACGAAGAAGTTTTTCTTGATAACTCTTCACACCCCAAAAATAATGTAAGTTCATCATGTTGATTAGGAGTGATCATGTTATCACAAAAGTCTCCCGCAATATCCTTATTAGAACCTGAGCATTGAAATTCGAAATGACCCTCTTTATAGCAAAGTTCACAAATAAAAGGATAGCGGGCACACACTTTTTCAGCCAAATCACTTAGAGCTCTTACCATGTTGTAGTTTTTTCATTCCTATGATGAATACAATATTCCTCTTCGATTTTATTCTTTTCACAAGGTCTAAGTGCTCCACAAAAATTAACATGCTTATAAGAAATAGTATTTTCAGAAGTTTGAGCATGTTTATTGCAATCATTAGTAACAATTTCGGTTTCCAAGCAAGTGTCTTTAAAAGGTTCATGATACATGTCCCAATTCTCTTTAGGAATATTAATATGAGAAGCAAAGGTTTTACAGCAATCAACAATAATTTGAGAATCAAGACCAAATTTAGCACTAAGCCCATGAAAACTAGCAGTTTCAGCGAAAGACTTAATGCAATCATACTCAAAGTTTATACCTGATTCTTTACCTTTGTCGTTCTCCCAATCTTCAGTATTGCGTTGAATTGTTTCAAGAAGATCCCATTTAGCTTCAACCTTCTTACTTGTGAAAGAACCACCTGAAGAAGCATCTAGATAATCCTTGTAATGACCTGAAAGCCTTGCATAAAAATTAGTAACAATTATTTCCTTAGGAAGCTCATGGTTAGGACATTTGAGTATTAATGTTTTCAGTCTTCCCCAAGCTTGAGCAATGCTTTCTCTATCATGAGGATAAAAATTGAAAATGTAACTCCTAGCTAGATGCACTTCATGAAGAGGATAAAATTTAGAGTAAAAGAGAGATTCAAGCTGTTTCCAATTCCAAGGACGATCATCCAGCATCCTATACCACTTCTTTGCTTTGTCCTTAAGTGAAAATGGAAATAATTTCCTCATGACATCTTCTCTTGATAAACCTGCAACCTCAAACAACTCACAAAGTTCTGTAAGTTTCAACAAGTGATCATGTGGACGGACTGTTCCATCCCCTGCATAACGTTCATTCATAACCATTTCAACAATTTCCATAGGTATTTCAAAAGGAATACTTTCAGTAAGTGGATTTAGAATATCACAAGTATCATTAGAATTATCACATATAGGAGACAAAGTATTATCTAAGCAAATTTTCTCCTCCAAAGCTGGGGAACTACAAGGATCATTTTTATAAAAACTAGCTTCCCCAAGCTTAGACTTTTCCATAGCATTAGCCATAGTGTGCAATGAATTTATAGTAATAACATTGCTACCATCAGGCAAATGTCTTTTTCGCGAAATTTTGTGTACGAACATAAAATATATGGATGCTCATCCGAAATTTAATTTAGAATTTTATGACATTTTAAATTGTATTTTTAAATATTTTACATAATATGTCTATCTAAACCTACGACCCAAAACACCGTGTCCTAATATTTTTGAGTTGCCCACGGGGAGGTATCTGCGGGTAACACGCCCGTTAGTGGGGGCGGGTACTTGTTAATTGGCCAGTACAGGGATGGGGCGATTTCTCACCGTGGAGACTCCATCGATACCCGATAAAGCGCTTGACATGTGGGTCATAGATTATCTATCTATACTTCTTATAAAGCAAAATCCCACTACAAGTCATTTATGATTTTCTATCTCAACAAGCAAGCTATCCACACCACCCACTATTTTAGCCAACCAATTGTCCATGTCATCCCACTAACACTCATTAATGACATTTTTTTATGCAACCTATTAATGTCATCTACTTTTTATCCATACAATTCTCACGTCAACCGTCTTTAATCATCAAATGCAAAAAAAAAATCACTTTCAATTAAATTTAGCCTTTCGATAATTGTGATATGTTCCATATTTCTGTAAACAAATTCATATTCAATGGGTATTATATCTCTTTATTTGCATAATAAGTTTTTAAAAAGATTCCCGCCGCACGCGGGGTATGTTTCTAGTATTATAGAAAGTGAAACCCTAAAATTGACTCACACGGTCACACCCCGCCCTTGCCCGGCCATCCCCGTCCATGTTGCCACCTGTACCGATCGATGGGTGCCCGACAGGGTCGGGTGACCCAGTGGGTTCGGGCGTGGGTCAATTTTTGGACCAAAGGGTCGGGCCAAGGGCAAGGTGTTCACCCGATAGAGGGTTTGGCCATGGGTCTGTGATAACCCCCAAGAGCAGGGGATCACTGTAGCACCTCTCAATGTGGAAGTAAGGTATCGATCCGCAGGAGCAAGAAGGAAAAGTTAACTATTCCCTACAACTAAAGTGTCACAAGTTTTAGTTGATTATGCACTAAACAAGTTTAAGGAACAAGATTGTTGATTTAATGGATGGAAGTTTAATGTAACAAAATAAGAATGTAAAAGTGTCCCAATCCTCTTCAATGCAAGAGGACAGGACAAAGGTTTTTTCTTATAGGAACAATGGACATGGGTTCACTTAATCCTCTCTCTCTCATCTACGGTGATTATCATGTTATAGATAAAGTACACACAATTGTCATGTTTTAATGGTAGTTTTTATGACGGCTATATGTCCTAAAACACATAGTTGAAAGAAATACTCATTTGTGTGCTATGTCACCCTCGTAAGGCTAGCATGGTTGTTGTCACTCCCACATCATACTTCTCCCTTTTTACCCCCAGATGAAGGATGTTGTCATCCCATACCTACATACATCATACTTCTTAATGGAAAATATTCTAAACACTAGTGCAATGATTCATATTTTGTGTGTGTGACCACATCTCTCTCATCTATCCACACTTGGTGGTGTCAAGCACCTCATGACAAGGATAAACAAGACATTATGCATAAGTCAAACCATCACATGCAACATAGAATATCTCCAAAGTATGACAAATCATAAAAGTTCCAACACAACAGTAAATGCATAACAAATCATCTCATACCACAATATCCACCATAGGAATTACATAGATGACCATAATCATGTTCAGCAGCTCATACGGTACTAATTAGTGAAGCTCAAAGAGAGGAGAGATACATAAGTTACCATCACAAACCCAAGTCCAGGGGGTGGACTACTCCCCCTTCATCATGGAGACGGTGGAGAAGTCATTGGAGAAGATGGAGACCACCCCGGCAGCGGCTCGCCGGAGTTTTCCCCCTCCAATCTGCAGCTCCAGGTCTCTGTCTCGGTGTTTCTGTGTTTCGGCGGCGCTGCCTCCAGAGAACGTCGGGGGGCTATTTTATAGGCGTTTTTAGACCAAGACTATGTCGGTGGAGCAAAGATCGACGGCCACGGAGCTTTGAGGGGGAAATGAGGTGGGCCCACGCGGCCAGGTACAGGAGGCCGCGTGGGACCCTCTATATTCCAGCCTGTTGGGCTTATGGTCTTCAATTTGAGCCCATTGCGTTCGTCTCGAAAATTCTGAACCGTGCTCTTTGGCCTTGCCCTTTTTGGAGTCCCGAAGCTCCCGGAAAGTCTGAAACACTAAAACAGACGTTTTCTGGAAAACAGGGTTAATTCAAAATAAATGGAAAAACTATGAAATATTCCCAAAATCATTATAAAACATTGATATAACCCTTATATGATGCAAATATGATTGGAATAGAAGTAAAATAATGCAAAGTTCATGTATGCATTTTACATGCATCAGTCTGCTGAAGTTCGACCCGGTCAAACCCGACCCGATTTCTAGCCTTACATGTAGGGCCATTCTACCTTAATTTATATTTCCTTCTATATTTGTTGATGTTGTGTCAAATAAC
The DNA here is from genome assembly GCA_947311845.1 of Poa pratensis. Classification (NCBI taxonomy): domain Eukaryota; kingdom Viridiplantae; phylum Streptophyta; class Magnoliopsida; order Poales; family Poaceae; genus Poa; species Poa pratensis. Next base: position 1,770,150 of record CAMZMU010000075.1, read on the forward strand.
TGGGTGTGACATGTTGGGAGTATACGTTGGTTTTTTTATCGTTCTTGTGTACAAGATCGAGAGATTTGTTCGAATCCTATATGTATACCCCACCACACTTCAAGTTGGACTCGAGTTGGATTGGTGCGGGCTCCTAGTGTGTGTGTGGGGTTTTTTCGACGCGACTAACCTACCATCACCACCTAAAGCATTTTATATATAGTAGTATATATAGTACAATAGTGATTAGTAGAGAGAAGGTCAATTTTGACAAATATGTTGTTGTGTTCATACCAAGGTAAAAATAGCATGCCATAGTAAAATAGCGCCGGCCTTAAAATATGTTATTAGCGTGCTATGTCGCACTATAGAGTGCTATATCGTGCTATAGTGTGCTATTAGCGAGACATTCTACAGTGATTTATTTAGCGAGACAACTCTCAAAACAGTGATTCCCAGTATAGTATTTTGCTTCTTTCTTTTCTATATTACATCAAGATATATAATTTTATTTTCTTAGTAGCAGGTCTGTTTGATAACCATACACCGAGACTAATTTCCTTTCTGAAAAAGGGCTTCTTTTCCATATCGTTCATGTACCCATTGCTATTATCATGCTACTTTTTACCTTCAACTTCAAGTTCTAGGGTAATTAGTACGGTGAATTTTTACAGGCATGTTTTGTGCTTATGCATATCAAAGATGAGTAATGCTAAAATCTGATGGCCACGATTCAAAGAAATTTTCATGACTAATGCCCAGCAAAACTTTGTGCATGGCTTCATCGTGGATATGTAGCAGAGCCTATTCCGATCTTCAGATGGTGTATCAGCTGATACAGTTTATTGCAGATATCCAGCATCTTGACGCCGCTCTTTGCTCCAGTCGAAAACAACACAAATCTTGCTCCAGTGCTCACCCTTCCTGTTCCAAAGGAGTTTATCATCATGCTATCCTCTGACGACGAGGACGATGACACAGCGCTCAGAAACAGCGGAATATAAGTACTCCCTCACATTCAAAATAAGTGTCGAATCAGAGGGAGTAGTAGTTGTCTTAGCATGCCCACCATGTAATGAAGTACTCCCTCCGTCCCAGAATATAAGGCGTCCTTTAATTTCGCTGGTCAACGACGTATAACTTTGACCATGATTTGTACTTATAATATGTACACAAAATTATATAAAAATATATGAAATGAAAGTATTTTGCAAGATGAATCTAGCAGTACCATTTATACATTCTCAATCCATATAATTTATTATTTATTAATGTTTAAAGTTAAACATGAAAAACCACCATAAAAATAGTGCGTCTTATATTTTGAAACGGATGGAGTAGCAATGTACATTAGTGCCCCTAGCTGATGTACCAGTTATGTAGCATTCTGAAAATCATGTAATCCAGAAGGACCATGTATCAGTTTGACCAGCTAATTCGCTTTTCCGATACTACTACTTTGAATTGCCATATACATGCATTGCAATTATCTCTACCATCGCACGGACGCGGCGTGCCTCACTAGTGACAGAACGCAAAGGTTTTGAATCTGGTATTGCGGCAATGCAGGATGCAGCGGTTAACGGGATGCCATGCAAGAGTGACGGCTGTGAGGCATACTCTCGCACAAACATATTTTTTTTGGATTGGAAAAGAGATTCTAGGCTGTTTTATTAGTCACATGCATGCATGCATGCCCTCAGAATCAGCCTATGTTTCTAGATTTATTCTTTTCTAAGGAGTTGGTAGACTACTTTTCAACACACACATGTTGTTGACGACAACACCGTTCTTTATCAGAAAAAAAAGGTAGGTTCATCTAGTCGGGTGCTTCAATAACATCACAAGATTGGTCAAAGCGAGGCTGGCACTCGTGCGCATTCGCAATCGAAACATGCAAGTTTAGTTCTTCACTGTTCCTTGTCCAACTCTAGTCCCCGCGACCCGCATCAGTTCGCGTGTCGTTCACGGCAACCGTGGTTCCGAGAACCCTCTCGCTCTTACATGACCCATAACTGTGTGGTATAAATAACACAGAGGAAGCCTCCTTTGATAGTCGACGGGTCAAAGTGAGGATTACCCAGACAAATAAGGCGTTCTATATAACCGTGGTTGTGACTTCTAAAACTCTTTCAGCTACTTCCGCGCGCTCGCTTCTCTCTGTGAACGCAGCCATGGAGAATTATTTTGCAACGCAGCCCTCGTCTTCTAGCTCCAGCTCCTACCTCTTCATGAGCCATGGCTTGCTCTCCGTGTCCAAGCACGAGGAGCTCTCCAACTCAAAGGATGGTGGCGGTGATGATGCAAGATGTAGTCCAGATGCTGGCGGTGTTGATGCAAAAGGTAGTCCACATGTTGGCGGTGAGTCCTCTGCCGGGCGTGATGGAGGCGGCGCCGGCGAGGTGGATGTTTTTGCCATGAAGAAAAAAGGCGAGAAGAGGGAGCGGCGGCCTCGATATGCGTTTCAGACGCGCAGCCAGGTCGACATCCTCGATGATGGCTACCGGTGGAGGAAGTACGGGCAGAAGGCTGTCAAAGACAACAACTTCCCCAGGTTTGTTCAAGGTGATTTTATGAATTTAAGTTCAGTACTGGATGATACTTGGGTCTAGTATTTATCCTCGTTTTAGCATTTTCGTTTCATTGGTTTGGCGTATAATTTCATGCTTTTCAGTCGTGCTCAAAGAAAGTAGGTGAGATGGAGTCCAGTGAATCTTCCAAGCTCTCTTAGTGGTTGCTTACATGGGATAAGGACATGTCTCATCCTTATCATCTAGACAAAAAAAATCGATTTGGTCCACATGATTTTTATGGGCATCACAAGTAAACAGGGGGTCGATGGCTATCGTGTTGACTAGGAATAATCTGCACCACCGTTGTGTGGATTATCGAATACAGTAGTTGGTTCCATTATTATCCTAGTAAAGCTCCAAAGATCAAGCCAACCCCAAAAGACACAGGGGTTTAAATGTTGAAATCCTCTCCAAAGGGAATAGGAAAAACCTCGGCACTAGGGCTAAAACTTACCAATAGGCACTGGCTTTGACTCATATCATCAGGATTATCATGAGTACTAATATTGCATACCTTCAGTTTACATCGAACAACTATATCTCGAACATAATGGTATTTAACATTATGTGATTTGTTCTCCCATGAAACATTTGATCTTTGTAAACTATATAGCCCTTTGACAGACACAAAACAGACTGATGTACGAATTATCTCCACATAGCTCATCATACAAAAAATTCAACAAAAGTGATTATCTGCATGCTTTTGCAATAGCCATGTATTTTGATTCAGTAGTAGATTGGGCAACTATTGACTACAATGATGTCTTCCAGCTCACAGCACAACCACAACGACTCAAGCGTTCCAGCGATGGGCCGGACTTTGTTTCGCTCCGAGAAAATTGAGTTTTCATATGATTCTTTATATTAATTTGGATCACAACTCAACGATTCTACTAATTGATGTTCTACAATCCTAGGAGAATAATACTTCCGTACTAGAGGTTGACAAATAAGTAACTTAGAAGCTTAGGCCAGACAGTGTAGTAAACAGACTCGGTGTTCTTGGACTCAACCGATAGAAGTTGCACACGACCATTTGGTTATGGTGGCTCAAAAGAAAAGAAAAGGGCAAATGTAATGCTTGCATGACTCTTGGCTTTGACTAGTATTCTAGAGGAACGGCGGGCGTTGCAAAATAAAACTGAAATTCTAGCTAAATAGTTTTTAAAAAGAGAGGGTTTAGGTGAACCGGAGACGGATGCACTAATTGCAAGTTTCATGTTCTCGACGTCTCCGGGTTGCCCGGCGTGGATACGACGGGACGGCACGGCACCATGCAATGATGTCTTGCGCGCGGCGTTCGTCAGGCCGCCCCTGCCATCCACACCATAAATACGAACGCATCATCGGCTAATACCATTCTCTATTTCTCTCTACTCTACGCCCTTTTTGTCCGGAGGAGACTACCCTTCTGTGACAGGTGGGATCGTACACGCTTGAATCGAGAACAAACTCGAGCTAAATAAACCTGACATCGTATGGTTAGCGATAGTAACGTCATTAGGCTACTACTAACCCTATGATCAAAGACTGGAACAAATAAAAAATACCCAACTTTCAGGCTAACCCTTTAAAAGGATCATTGCATGTGCGTCGATAATGACGAGTCCAACCGTAGGTCAATCTCAGGATTTCCATCCCCAAAGTGGATATTCGAGCCATAATCTTCAACACAGACACAACATAGACGCGCATCAACATTGTTTGATCAAATATCTTTTGTCGAAGCGCCTCTATGATTATCGTTGAGCGGCTAACAACACCTCGCTAAACGGACAACTGGAGGAGATATTGGAAACCGAGACGTCATGTACCGCATCGCTCCTAATCATTATCGCACCACCCTCCGTTCCAGCAGTAACATGCATGACTTGACGCCTCCGCATGAGACAAGACGACTTGCATAGAACCTGCGGCAATAGATATTACTTGGTTCATCTGCATTACTTGCTCTGCTAGGCCCTTCGGCAACAACGAGGGGAGGAGGTACGGGAGGAGATGTGTGTAACCAGTGGTGGCTAGGAATTTCCAAATTGGGAGGGGGGGGGGGGGGGGGGGGGGGGGGGTATATTCTAACCAAATATTTTTGTGCCTTTCGATACCGCCACGAGGATGAAACAAGTAGTGTTGCACCTCTTCACAAAATTGGTGTACATACACAGACATCATTTGTGGATCATGTACTCTTATATAACAAAAACCGAACGGAAGATCAGTTAGTGGGTTTGGGAGCTTAGTTCGGATGGTAACCGTGGGGAGCCGGGAAACTCCTTTCCTTTCTCGGCACCAAAATCGACTTTCCCCACGGTATGCGTGAGTTTACCTTGCTCTAGTGGACCTCGCTTGCTACAAAGTGTCGGTCTGGAGATAGTCTTGAGTGGCCAGATGTCGAAAAAGAAGCCTCGAGGGACCGTGCGCCGCGGGTGAATCCAGCTGCTCGGGTGGTGTTTATCCACGACAAGCATGGAGTTGCAACACTGATGTTCTACTTGCACACGTGAAGGAATTCTTGCAACGGTGGTTGGTTCTCGAAAACATGGACGGTTCGGGAAGCCGCTACTACATGATCGCCAAACACGGCTTATGTCATCCTACTCCTCCATTAGTACGACCAGTGGGTTCTAGCGATTACCTTTATAGACCTACTTATGGATGATGTGGTGGCATAACTAGAGCTAGCAGGGCAAACTAATAGCCGGCAAAGAAAAAACAAACGACAAAGAGTTTTGCCCACTGGGTTATAGAGGGCAGCCATAACTGCTGGGAAAATACTTGTCTAGCAGTTTTATTGCCCTGTGAAGTGACCTTTCCGGCAGAAAATATGCCCTCACACTTGGTTCATGGTGTAGTACTATGTGGTGTCCTGAGCAAAATGACACCTCCATGTGGCGCGACGAGGTGATTGGCAACGAACGATGAGGCAATCGACCACCGGCAAGGTGGTTGGCGACGCATGGTGAGGCAGTTGGCACCGCACGGCGAGGTGGTCGACGGGGATTAGGGTAGTTGTGGGAAAGACACGGCTGACAGGCGGCAGAGAGACTGCACACCAGTTATCTAGGTGTCGACGTGGTTGCAAGGTGGCGAGGTGGCAAGGCCGTGCCGGCCAACTTGGAGGAAAGGAACTCCACTCTCTCCTCTCTCATTTCGTCCTCTTTTATCTCGAAACAGGCTTTCGCCCCGCTTTATAAATAAAGCAACATGCCAAGCAAGTTCAAACACAGTTACAGTTACAAACATAAGAGCGGAAAAGGCCGCTTGCTGGGGGCGCAGCACAAGTAAGCCCACACAAATAAGCAAGAAAGAAGTGGGGGGGGGGAGGAGGGGTGGGGTGGGGGTGGGGGGCGGTGTGAGAGATACATCAAGATAGACAGAAGAGAGTGAACAAAAAACTAAAACCCTCCGGCGCTAGCTGGAAGACGAAGAGATGCGCCGAGCGGTCTCCACAAGTCTAGTGATCATGTCGTCCAGCTGCCCCCTGTCCCGCTGCCTAGACAACGGATGCCACTGCTGCAAGAAAGCCAGAAGTTTAAACATCGAGTCAGAAGCCGTCGGAGAAAGATCCGCTCGATCACCATCTTATTACGAATTGTCCACAGGGTCCACATCAACGCGGCAAACACCAACCAGAAGAGGCGCCGCCTCTCCCCGGTACGGTTCGCCTGATTTCTAGGAACTCGCCAAGGTCTGAGGCCTGCCAAGCAGGCCCCAGCGCCTCGTGGGCGAAGTTCCATAGAAACCTGGCTGCGGGGCAGGTGAAAAGGATATGGGTTCCCGTCTCAGGGATCCCACACATTGGGCAAAGCCCATCACCCGGCCCCTGTCGCTTGCGAACCTCCACCCCTGAGGGGAGGCGGTCCCTAAGAAGCTGCCACACGAAGATTTTGATTTTTAACGGTATGGGGGCCTTCCAGAGAGGAGAGGTCCAGGCTCTAATTGGGGAACTAAAAAGACTCCGATACGCCGAATTTACAGAGAACGTCCCAGACGGTGTCAGGTGCCATGACACGAGGTCACGGCCGCCTGGCAGCGACTCAGGAAGTAGACTCCGTAATTCCGTCCAAGCCGCAGCCTCGGCAATACCAAATGTTCGTCGGAACGAGATGTTCCAAGCCCCATTGGATATTGCCGAAGCCACAAACTGCATCGGGTCAGCGCAGATAGCAAAAAGCGCGGGAAACCTATGCTGTAGCGGGCTCCCATCGAGCCACGGGTCCAGCCAAAAGAGGGTGTCCTCTCCATTACCAATGGAGAAGCGAAGACCCTTCCTAATCTCATGCTTGATGGATTGGATAGATCGCCAAAATTGGGATCCATCTTGGCGGTCACAGGAAAAAAGGGGGCGACCCTGCAGATATTTCGCTTTGATTAGCTGCAGCCATAGTCCCCCCTCCTCTCTAAGTATCCGCCAAACCCATCGTAGCATGAGCGCAACGTTCATCTTACGGGAGGCAATGATACCAATGCCCCCCATGTCTTTGGGGGTGCACGCATCCGCCCATTTGACCATGTGATACTTCTGACGCCCATTGGCCGCCTGCCAGAAAAAGCGTGAGAGATCCCTGTCAAATGAGGCGTGCGTGCCTTCTGGGAGTATATAAACTCCCATCAGGAACATCGGTAGACTAGAGAGACAAGCGTCAATCAAGACAGTCTTGCTCGCCTTAGAGGTGAACCGCCCTTGCCAAGGCTCCGCCTTGGCTTTGACACGCTGGGTGACCGGTTCTAGGTCCTTAATGAGGATCCTAGAATCACTAATGGGCGTCCCCAAGTAAGTAACAGGGAAGGTAGACAATCTGCAGTTTAGTTTGTCCGCTATCCGCTGTCGCTCATCATGGGAGTATCCCATGATCATGACTTCGCTCTTGTCGAAGTTAATCTTGAGGCCCGACATGGCCTCAAAGCAGAGAAGAAGAAACTTGAGATTAATAATGTCAAGCTCCGACCCTCCACCATGATCATGGTATCGTCCGCATATTGGAGGTGGGTGATCCCACCTCCAGGAATAAGGTGCCCTACCACACCAGAGATGTGGCCGGCCGTCTTGGCTTTATCCAAGATAGCCGCTAGGGCGTCACCGGCGAGGTCAAAAAGAAGGGGGGAAATTGGGTCCCCTTGCCTCACCCCACGCGAAGACCTAAAGTAAGGGCCAATGTCTCCATTAATGTTTATGGCCGTGCTCCCAGACATGACAATCTGCATAATCCACGATATGTAGCGCCCGTCAAACCCACGACGCTCGAGGACTTGGCGTAGAAAGGCCCAGTCCAAACGATCATATGCCTTCTGGAAATCTAGCTTAAGAAAGACACCTTTAAGGTGTCTCGTCTTGACTTCATGAACTACCTCATGAAGAGCCAGAATCCCATCATGGATAAATCGTCCCTTGATAAAGGCGAACTGGTGTGGGTGAGCCAGGCGCTCCACAACTGGCGCCAAGCGTGTTGCACACACTTTGGAGAGCAGACGCATGATGACATTGATCACCGTGATCGGCCTAAACTGACGAACATCCGTGGCCCCTACAACTTTGGGAATTAGGGTAATCACCCCAAAATTAAGGCGGGACATCACCAATGTCCCAGAGTAGAACTCCTGGAACAATGACATGATCACCGCCTCAATATACTCCCAGAACTTCTGGAAGAAGGATACAGGGAGACCATCCGGCCCTGGGGCCGAACTGGTTTTCATCCCCCTAAGGGCCCGGCGCACCTCCTCGAGACTGAATGGGAGAGTAAGCTCCCTATTCTCGTCATCCGAGACTAAGGCCCCTAAGGGCCAGAAGTGCGTGGCCAAAGCCACTCCCGTGCGGGGGCCCTCCGAAAATAACTCCTTATAGAAGGAGTATATATGATCGGAAAGGTCCTGGGCCTCCTCTAATAGGAGGCCATCCGCCCACAAGCAGGGATCGAGCACCTACGACGGCGGCCATTAGCAATGGCATGGAAGTATGCTGTATTAGCATCTCCACGAAGGATCCAATTCTGGCGACTACGCTGACGCCAGAATATCTCCTCGCCTTTGTAGATCTCCATCAAGGAGTTCTCCAAAGCATACCGCTCTAACCATCCATCCGCGGACAAGCCTGTCGAGTCAGCCGCCGTATCAAGCGTCTGAATCTGGGCGAGGATGTCCGCCTTATTCTTACGCACCTCTGCACCTAAATTCGCGCCCCACCCCCGCATAAATTGGCGCACGACCTTAGCACAGTGGTGCCAAATGTCAACCGCATTATAGGCGCGGGGGGGGACGCGACCGCCAAGTCCCACTTTTGGCGAACCGCTTCCACAAATCCCGGCTGACCAAGCCAGAACTCCTCAAAGTGGAAGCGGTTCGACCTCGGTGGGGCCCCTCCTCCAGACGAGAGGAGAAGGGGGGAATGGTCTGAGCCAATCCTAGTAATCGCACGAAGCGAGCACAAAGGAAAGGCAACTTCCCATTCCACTGACACTAAAACCCGGTCAAGCACACTCCGGATCGGGACGGCCTGGTTGTTGGACCACGTATAACGTGCCCCAACTCGAGTGATCTCCCTCAGAGCCAAGTCAGCAATCCAGTCGTTGAACATACGCATCCTAGGGAGGTCCACATTATCTGAGCTCTTGTCATCAGGTGAGCGAATGAGATTAAAATCTCCTGCCACCACTACAGGGGTAAGGCATCGCTCCACCTTTGACCTGAGCTCAGCTAAGAACTCAGCAGACCTCCGGTGATCCGCGGGGCCATAGACAATAATCACCTCCCAGCGGAGGTGCGATCGTCTATGAGTGAGCAACATGCTCACAAAGAACTCCCCGCGGTCCATATCCTCTATCTCAAAAGTATCCTCCTTGGCACCAAGGAGGATGCCCCCTGAGTGTCCCGTCGCCGGGAGCCAATGCCACGAGAACTTGTGGCGACTAAGGCTCTCTAGCTCTGAAACGGAGAAATCCTGTCGAATCGTCTCTTGTAAACCCACGATGTCCGCATCTTCTTCTCTAAGGTAGTTGATCAACTGGCGGCGGCGGCCCTCCTGCCCAAACCCCCTCATGTTCCAGATGAATGTGAGGACATTCATTGAGAAACAGTGTCGGGGTTGGTCCCCTTAGGGGGACCGATTGGGCCCTACTAGAGGTCGAGGGCCGGGACGTTGACTTCGGGGGCCTCCCACGCCTCTTCCCAGGCTGGGAAGTAGGCACAGCGATTGGGGCAGCATCAGGCCTAGGAGGGGCTCCACTGGCGGACCCTTGTGCCTCCTGCACAGGTCCAGCGGGAGCCGGGGGCCCCTGCCGCTCATGCTCCGACTGAGCACGAGCTGCCGCTAGGGCCCCCTCATAGACCTCCTTAGCCTTGATGGCCGCAATCTGCTCAAGGCGAGGCCCTCTCTCTCCACGGAAAACAATGTCACAGTCCCCTGCAACTTGAGCAAGATGGTCTAGCGGAACAGAGTCGAGAACCGAGAAGCGGGAACCAGAGGGAGGAGAGGAAGGGGGAGGAGTAGGGGTAGGCGTAGGGCGAGACGTACCAATCCCAGAGTCAAGTGCCTCGCGACGACGAGACGCCACCATCGCAACAGTAGGCTCCACCGCCTCGCCTCCAGTCCTAGCCCTCGCCAGTCGCGCGCTGTGGCGACGAGAGCCCGGGGCGGGAGGGGAAGATCGATGACGCCTGGGGCGCCTCCTGGTGCCAGTCACAGGAGTGTCGGGGATGACCGTGACCGGCTCCAGGGCCGGAGCTGCCGGGGTGCCCGGGGAGCGGGTGTACCAGACCGCGCCCGGGGAGCGCGGAGTGTCAGGGGCCATGACCTCCATCCCCACACTCGGCGCGCCGTCGGACTCCTCCACCTCCGCCTGGGGGGAGGGCTGAAGCCCCAAGGCAGACGAGACGAGGCCGGAGATGTCCAAGGATCCCGGCCCCTCACACAGGTTGGAACCATACTGTGAGAGCGGGAATCCAAAAGACAGTGAAGGAGCCTGGCGGACGTCGGACAGAACAGGCGAAGATGCCTGAACCTGAGAACCTGCAAGAGATGCCTGAACCTGAGAACCTGCGGGCGGTGGCGCTGAAGAAGGCGGAGCTGAAGTCGCTGGGGGGGGGCGAGCGTCCGTGGAGTGGGGACCGTCACCGTCAGACGGGTCGTCCTCAGAGGAGCCTCCCTCCCCGCTGGAGGAAGGGCTGCGGCGCGGAGACGGCGAGTGAGAGGCCAGAGGGGAAGTGGACCTCGGCCGGTCCACCTCAGACTCCAGCTCCACTACCAAGGTCCTGCCCACCCCGTCGAAGTAGAAGGTGGGCAAGGGGATGTTGAGCTTGGCGGGGTCCGGTGCCTTGACCCGGATCCGCACGGGGCCATCCCCTGGCAGAGTACTCTCGTCCACCTCCTCAAAGCGACCAACGGCCTGAGAGATGAGAGCCACGAAGCCCACCTCCTTCCGCAGCTCAGACGGGATCCCGTGAATCCGGATCCAAGCCTCGGCAAGAGGTGGTGGCGCGTCCGGGTCGGTGTCGGAGGGCCTGATGGAGACGCGAATGCTGTGGATCGGGAGAGTGATGGTCGGACTCCAGGACAGGTGGGTGAGAAGCTGAGCAGTGGGGAACGCCACCACAAACTCAGTCGGGGAAATCTCCCTCACCACCCAAGACCACGCACTCTCCAAGCCCGCAAGCTCGGAGCGGATGGTCTCAGCTGATATCACCACCGAAGGATCCAAGACCTGCTCGGGAAGCACGGTCACCACGGCCAAATGTGCCGGAGCCGCCAACTTGATCCCTCCGGTGTCCACGTAGTAGAAGCCGGCGTCAACGCCATGTCCGTAGTGCTCGAGGACAGCCGACCTAGGACGTCCCCCGGGTGCCGCTGCCGGGGCACCGGGGCCGGGCAGAACAGCTCCCGAGGTCGAGGCAGCCGGGTGCTTCTTCTTCTTCTTCTTGGATTTCTTCTTCTTTGCACCTTGAGCCGAACCGGGCTTTGGGGGGATGGCTGGCTCCCGGCGAGGAGGGGAGCGGCCCCTGTCAGCCCTCCACGACCCCTCCATGGCCTGGGCACGGCTCCCATCACGCGGCCGCTGGAGCAGCTCCTCCCGCAGCGCCGATTCCCTGCGGAGTCCCACCGGCGAGGTAGCACGGCGGGCCGGAGACCGTTGCCTAAGAGGGCTACGGGCAGCAGGGGCACCGCGTCCCTCACGGGCACGGCCGTCCGGGGAGCGGCGCGGGGGCGACCTCCGAGGCGGCGGACGGTACGCCACGGCCTGGGCGCGAGGTTGCGGGGAGGCACGAGCGCGGGGAGGGGAGGAAGCACGGGCCGGCAGAGGGGAGCGCGCGCGTGTCGGCGGAGGGGATCGCCCGCGAGCAGGAGGGGGCGAACGGGCGGCGTGTCGGCGCGGGGACGGGCTCCGGCGTCTCTTCATGACTGCGTCTGCGAAGGAGCCAGTGAGGGGTGGCGGCGGTTGAACGAGGCGGATACGACGAGCAGAGTGCCCTAATTTCGCGACCTGCTGGGCCGAGGCTGGGCTGGCGCGGGAGAGATCGAAATCTCCCCGGTGAATCCACAGCCAGGCCGCATTCGGCCCATCTGGCCTCTCCTTTTCCGGTCCAGCAGTCGGCCCACCCTAAAATCCTGGCTCCGCCAGGCCAGCATGGGCCTTGGGCCCAGGATACCCCTATCGGGCCTAGGGTTAGCAGCTTGGGCCGGCCCGGGGCCCAACAACGAGGGCAGACCGCCAGGTCTCGTCTCCACGCGCGAGTCCGCCGCCGCCCCTTGCCCCGATGGCGCCGCCGCCGCGCCGCCGGTCGCCTGCACCAGGTCCAGCTGGGGGGCCGCCGCAGAGCTCCTCTCTGTAGCAGCCGCCCCTGCCAGACCAGTACGAGCAGGTCCCGAAGGAGACCCGCCGGCAACTAGCGGCCGCAGCAGTGGGGAGCCACGGGGAGGCAGCCGGCGTGCCGGCGAACCACGGGAGCCACTCCTGGCGATTGGGCAGCGCCGCCGGGCAGGGGACCTCCTCGCCAGCGCCAAGAAGTCGCCGAGGGTTGGCAGCTCCGGAGTCGAGCATCTCCGCTCCAGTTCGAGCCGCTCCGCCTCGGACGCCTCGTCCTCGTCGGCGATGTCGGCCCAGCTACGGCCACGAAGGGACACCTGTACCCCCAGCGGCGAAGGGGGCGCGGCCTCGCCCACCGCGGTCATGGCCACCGGCGCTTGACGGAGGCGGATGAGCTCACCGGATACTCTCCGCGCGCACGAACCCCATCCCCAATCTGAGAATTTCCTCAGTCCTCAGAAGAAAAATATAGTGGACTGTCATTTACGATCACTGAGTGTGTCCTCAAATATGAGAGAGTTATAGTGAGACCTCCTAACCTTTCCTCACAAGGGGTGGTTCTCCTTATATAGAAAGCACGTAGGGGAATTTTACGGAACATTTGAATATTCATAAGATTATACTCCGCTAGTTGCGCTAAAATATAAATACATCCTCATACCGAATATCCATGATACTCCTAAAGCACGTTCTACACTAAGCACCCTACATTGTGGGCACGAGGAAAACTGTCTATTCACATGTAGCTCCTTGCAAGGCATTTCATGCATACTCTATTCTAATCCGGCGTGTTAGTGCGGTCTGTATTTCATGACTCTGTAATGGACCCGCATATACTTTTGGACCTGCCACCTGCATCGGTGGCCGGCCGGCCCTCATCTCTCGGCGACCATTGTCCATTAGAAGTTGCAAGGTTGGCATGGATCACTTTCTGGAATCTAAAGTGATGGGTCCTTTTATATGTCCTTGTATTTATCTCTGCTCCACGATGGGTGCATGGTCTCAACTGCCGGCGACTAATGGTGCATGTGCTCCTGGTGAAGCCATGGGGCCTGCTGCGAGGTTCATTCCTCTTCCTCTTGTATTGTTTGGTTCTTGGGATAGAGTATTCGCAGAGCAATCATAGGTAAGTTTCATGAGGATGACGTAGCTTGCCATGTAGATTCATGGAGGGCCAAACATTCCCCACTACAACAAGATTCATGATTGTTCCTCGATCAAAAAAAGTTAAGGAAGGTGGATGCCTTATATATAAGCCAAAGAAGATCATTGCAAGTGAAGCAACTAACTTTTATGACACGACGTACTCTAACACACTCTCAGTACGTAGTATCCAAGTAAGAACTAGGGAAATCTCTAACGTGATCCTCAAATCTTTCTCTGACATTTGAGGAAAATCAGCCAAAAACCTCACACAATGGTATTTCCTGATTGTCCACCCTTGTCCGCCAATAATCAAATTATGTCCACTTTTCTCATATCATCAACAAATACGAGAAGATCTAGACACGACAACTTGGTGGAGTTCTTCACCATCGTGCTTTGCTCATGAACCTGAATTCTCGGGTGCAGGCCATGCGGCCCATGAGCTCCCTCACTGACCTGGTCGTGCCATCTTGAGTGATCTCAGACTATGCCCTAGAACTCCTCGTCGAGGTGATACGGGATCGTGTCGTGCGGCACAAAGATGACACTCCACGATCTCTATGAGTTGTTCCCGTACAGTCAGAACAACGTCAAGATCGTTGATATATTGTTCAACGACTCAACGAGCCCGAGAGGCGCGCGTGTGAGACTTGCAGTCGACTTTTTTTTTCACTCTGTGCATTTCATGATGAATAAACAATCTCATTTTTGTGTGCATTTTTAGGTCTTAAATTTGTATGTCATTTTTTGTGTATTTCTAGGATTTAAAAAGGAATACCATTTTTAAATATGTTTCAAAATTTGAATGACGTTTGTGTAATAGAATAGAAAATGTCAAAAAGCTGGTGAAATGGACAAATGGGGTGGACAAATGACGAATACCCTTGATAACGTGGTGAAATGTCCATCCTCATTTGTCCAACCTTATCCAAATGGACAATATTTGATAAAGGTGAATAAGATTAGAAACACACCCTTGAGATGCTGTAACATTTATCCTGATACGCACGGATATTAATTAGTACAATTAATACTTCACAGGTACTAGAAGCAAAACTAGTACACTAACTTCGTGTTATATATATGCAGGAGTTACTACCGGTGCACACACCAAGGGTGCAATGTGAAGAAGCAGGTTCAGCGGCTGTCGCGGGATGAAGGCGTGGTGGTGACGACGTACGAGGGAGCCCACACGCACCCCATCGAGAAGTCCAACGAGAACTTCGAGCACATACTCACCCAGATGCAGGTTTACTCGAGGGTCAACAACACATCCTCCACATTTAACACCATATGTTGCAATGAACGTTAGATGGATGGATCCAAAGCAAACTTGGGGTTTTCTTGATTTGTACATTAACCCTAGACATGTACGTAAGCAAACATAAATAATCAGCGTGGTTGGTTAGCTACATGAAGGCTATCCACGCACGTTTTTTCGTTTCTGTGTTTATGTTTTGTTCGATTGTAGATAAACTCCAAACTGATCAATCGACATAGATCATGCACATTTTGTATGGGATCCCTCGGGCTATATATCCTCGGCACATGTGAGATGAGAAGCAGTTACCATTTGGCAAACACCCCATAAGTAGGAAGATCTTGGCCCTCGCGTCGTCCTCCCGAGGGCGACTCGAGGGCGATTAGGGTTTCCCCTCGCGCCGCCACCTCTCCCCTGCTCCCCTTCCCCCGCCGCCGCCTGAGAAGGGTCCGGGCTCGCCCGCCCGGCCTGCCGGTGATGGTGGCGGCGAGGATCCACCGCTCTGCGTCTCGCGCGAAGGGTTTCGGGCGCCGAGGCGGCGGCCTCGGGTGGAAAGGCGACGTCGACCGTGCGGCCGGTGGCGCTCGCGGATGCTGGCCGGCGTCCTGGGCCGTGTGGGCGGCAGGGCGACGGCGGGTGGAAGTCGCGTGCGTGGGCGGCCTTGTTCGTCAGATCTCGAAGGTCAGAACCTCACTCTCCCTCTGGTCCTCTCCTCTCCGCCGGTTTTGGCTGTCGGCGCCCTTTTTGGGGGCTGGCAGAGCTGCCGGCGGGGGAGCTGGTGGTGTGAGCTAGGTCCGGGAGAAATCCCTGGTCGATCTGACCACAACGGCGGCGACGCCTTTTGGGGCGCCGTTTACCTTCAGGGAGGCGCTGTTGAGGTTCCATCTCCCCACCCCCCAAACCTCGGCCCGGGTGAAAGCCCAAAACTCTCGTTGGTTGGACGGCGGCGGCGCCATGGGTGTCGTTTCCTCCTTGGAGGCGCCGTCTGGGGCTCGGTGGTTTTGCAGGTGAGGGGTGCCATGGTTGGTGAGTGTTTGCAGGCGGTGTGGTTGAGGTGGCCAGCGGTCCTGGCCGTCGATGCCGTCTCTGCTCGACTTCACTGCATCTTCGAGGGCAGCGGCTGCTCCCAAGCTTGCCCTTTTCGTCTTGGCCGTCCTTGGCTTTGAAGCTGTTTGGTGCTGGTGCTCGTCGCAGCGTGGCGTTCTCTGTGGTCTGGTCTTCCGTGGTGGTTCCTCGGACCACACCTCTCCTTGTTCTCGGGTAACTTCTCCTTTGTCCGACGGTGCGGTGCCCTCGAGCCTGGGCGAGGGGGTTGGGACCCTCTTCGGCGATGGAAGAGGATGGTGTGTTTTCCCTTGCCACCTGAAGCTGATCACAAGGTGTTGGCCTCATGTCGACTTGCTGCCATTGCCTTTGCTTCTGCTTTGGCGTTCGAGCGTGGAGGACTTCGTTTTCTCCAAGTGGTGCTTCGTTTTTCTTTCTTGTGTGCTTGGGTTGTGCGTCGTGTTGTAAGCTGTTCTCAGCATCCTTGTATCGTTCGGCCGTTGTTGGCTCTGTTAATTCAAAGCAGGGCTCTTCTCGAGCCTGATGTTTTCATGTGAGATGAGAAGGAGTGTAAAACTAAGGTTCTGAGCTAACGCAAATACTTCTGTGTGGCGGATCACAACATCTGATCGGTCGCTCTCTCCTGTGCATCTCTTTCTCTCCAGTCTACTTCCCTACGTTTGCTGCCCACCGGCCACCACTGGCGCCGTTCCCATGTCACTTTTGGGCCCAACCTCATCCATAGGTCTAACAAGATGCCTATAAAAGGTAACCCCGCTCCTTCCCCAGATCCAAAATCTCATTGCCTACTCACTCATTTCAAATTGGAGCAAGGAAAAAGGAATGGTAGGGCAATGGAATGAGGGAAGAAGGTAGACCGGCCGGACCTCGCCTGTTGAAGGTGCTGGCGAGCTGGCCACCGACGGCTCTGACGGGCGGGAAGACTCCCCTGTTGAAGGTCGTAGCGCGCCGGCCACCGGCATCGGTGACCGCTCGAGGTTATACCCTCGGCACATGTGAGATGGGAAGACTCGATGGGCGCCTAGGCCCCGGGAGGGGTAACGTGTGTATTAGATGGAATAGACTGGTAGTAATGTTTATCTTTCTATATCTACCTCACTTGGGATAATGGGATACAATTTTATTTGTTCGCCTAGTGACAGAAAAGTGTTGTCCCTTAATCTTAAGCATGTGACATAATACTGTTGTCCCTTAATTCTAAGCATGTGAACATCCCACTTGCTCGGGGGAGTATTAGAGAGAAGTGTTGCATCATCTCTATATTAGAACATGATGCCCATAAGAATGTGAATCATACACATAAATAAAATTTGCATTGCATTTATCTTTTCTAAAGTGTCCTATTTGTGCCACCATACTTATGAGAGAGTTCATGTGAATCCATGAATTCCAGTCCATTTTTTATCATAAGAAAACACATTTATATTGTTGCATTGTATTTCAAATTTTATGCAATTAATTGTTCCGAAAATACAAAAACACATTGTTTGCATTTAGATTTACAGCATATTAGCTCCCATGACAACGCTTCTTTCTGGAACCATTGCATTAACCACCACGGTTTAGTTGGGGACAGAAGGCAACTACCTCTTGTTTTGTAGGCATTGCTTGAGAGGAAGGTGGATCAGTAGACCCTATGTTTGATGATCAATCGTGATTCATCTTTGTGGGGAAAGAGACACTTTGTTACAACATTCTGCTTCTGGATTCCCAATGAATTGGTATACATGTATTGTTTCCATCGAGATATCTTTCTGGCGCAGTTGTCGAGATCTACAATGCATGCACAGATTCTCCTCGTCGACTACTTCTTTTTGGCGAGGATCTCTATGAGTTCATCCTATTCCATTAGATTAGTTGTCTTGTTATTTTCCTGACTTGGAGCACACTCATGACTCATCTGCGTCCTCGAAGAGGCAAGATACATCATCGACGCCACCATGTTCTCCACCATGGTCACAACCGCCTTCGCAACCATGTCCTCCACCAGTCCACCTCCATAGCCACCTCCTTCGCCACCATGTCCACCACCGTGGTCACCACCTCCAGAGCCACCATGTCCGCCACCGTGCTCACCACCTCCTCCGCTACCATGTCCGCCACCGTGCTAACCACCTCCAGAGGCACCTCCCATGCCAAAATAATTTCCAATCGAGATGCCGCTCCCACCGCCATAGCCAAGCCCGCCCAAACCAGCTAGCAAAAAAACCCAACGTAATTCGATGAAGCAGTCCAATTGGATGGACCGCTCTCGTCCGCGGCTGGAGGTTGGCGTGATGGACGCGTGAGCCCGACGCGGCGGTGCGAAGGAACTGCAGGGGCTCGTTGTAGAGGCTCGAATCCTGTCGTTCTGATGTTGAACGACGGCGGCGTCGGCCGACCGGTGAGACCGAGTGAGCGCGACAAGGAAGATCCCCTGTCTCGCCCTGTCGTGAAAGAAAGCCACCCCGAGATCGTCCTACCAAACCAAGAGGACGCAGACGGTGGGATTGACCATCACCTGTCGCCATAGATGGACAGAAGAAGAAGGAGAAAATGAGATCGAGATCTATATGCTGCAAACTTCCGGTAGGCATCCTTATATATATAGTTGAAATTGGGCTAGTTTTTGGAGCGAAAACTTTCAGATCGAAAACGCGAATGGCGGGAGGTTTTGAAGCAATTTCAGCGAAAAAAAATGGAGTTGTTCTGAGCGGGAAGAACTACAAAAGTGTGAAATTTTGTTTCTGCGCGGGGAAGAAGGAAGCAATGGGCGCGATCGTGGCGAGGGAGGGAAACAACCTGAACCAATGCATGTGCTTAATTTTCGCTCCGCGTTGTTTGTATACAACGAACGGGTTATAGTTTTTCGAGAGTAGGCAATTGCGTACCATATTTTTATAGAAGGCAGAGGTTTGAGTACACGAATTGACAGTCCGTTGCGAACAACACTGTCACACCACTCCACACCGGCTAGTCCGAAGACAGCCCCCACACACACAACAGCAACAACCCGAAAAGCCTATCATAGATTGAGTAGCAAGGCCGCGTCTCAGCTGATGCCGTCGCCTCCAAGAAAAATATCTTCATCATGACTTTCCTCACCTATGCACACACCATCCTAAAGGGGGTGGATGGCGGGATTTGGTCCATCCCGAGAAAGGCGTCGTCTTGGCGACGCTAGCGATGGTGTGCATTGCGCCCCTGCAGACCAATCTTGGATAGCGGCGAACACCGGAGGAATGCAACCTAGGACCTCCAAGCCGTGTCTCCAAACACGATACTCCCAACAGAGGGACGACGTCAAGGACGTCGCTATCGCGCCGGTCCAACTCTAGACCTAGGCTTTCGCCCGGAAACATCAACCAAACCGGAAAGAGGGCGAGTACAGTGTCGACACACCTCAGCGACACCTCCAAGAAGGGAAACGATGCCACGGGCCTCACCGGCACCGACCGAAGACGGACCAAGACTTTCATCGAAGGTCGCACACCTCCCTCCTCGCCCACAGGAATGGGGCAACCGTCCACGTTGCACACACTACCGCCGCCACAGGAAAAACATAGTTGTGGCCGATGCGTCGTGGTACACCGATGACCCCGATGACCCGCACAACGAGAGTCCACCTTGCTTCCACCTCTGACTAGCCGAGCACCCGTAGCCCACACCTTGAAACACCTCCGGTGTGGTCAGGGAACCGCCCGCATAGCTGCTGTCACGCTACTGACAGCTGCCGTATGGCCGCCCCGAAGCCCAGATCGGGTCTGGCTTGGCCCAAATCTAGCCGCAGCACCAACTCCAAGGTCGCCGACGGCAGCTCCACCGTGGCTTCCGCCGCCTCCAGGACGCACCACCGGCGGCCACGGCGCTGCCAGCTCCACCTCCATGGCCCTAGGAAGCCGGCGGACGCAGATCTCGGACCGCTTGCATCTGCCTCGACGCTCTAGACCCGCGCCGCCGCCTCCATCGCCGCTCTGATCTCCGGGTCCACCGCCAGCCACCTCCACTCCGCCACGACCCTCCTCTCGCCGCCCGCCGCACTCAGTGCCACCGTCGTGTGCCGCCCGCTGAAGACGTCCTCCACGCAAAGTCGGCGCTCCATGGAACGGCGCGCTCTCCTCCCCGCCGCCTTTGGCGACCAGAGCGTCGCCACCACCGCCATGACCGGTGGTGGCAGCGGCCAGGGGCTCGGGTGGAGGTTGCTGGCTAGGGTTTCGGCCCCCCGGGGTCGCCCGCATGTGCGACCCGGGAGGGGAGGGGTAACTATTTCATGTAGCATTGCTTCCTTCAGGTCAGGTGAAGCACAAATGTTCTATGACGCGGTGATAGTTCCAATTCTTCCGTTAAACACCGCATCGATTGAACAAAAAATACGACACCGAAGCCCTAATAACTGTCTTTCTCGCCAGTAGATCTCCACATAGGTCGCAGAAATTTGCTAGTTGTTGCTTATAAACCGAGATGAAGGCAGTACATCATTTGGCTCTCTCTTCATTAATTGCATGCCACAACATTTTTTTTACCTACGTGGCATGTATGTTGGGTTCAACATTTCGTTTTAAGTTTTTCTTTCTCTCGTGGCCGAGATTTGCAAATTTCGAGAAATTCACGAAATTTCGAAGAAAAATTCAAATATCTCGGCCAGGTTCAAATTCTGACGCTTAAAATAATTTAGCAGAATAAAAGAAACGGCTGAGATTCAAACTCAGGAGCATGCAGACCATTGACTAGACTCTACACAAACAGAATAAAGCCATGTTGTGATTGAAAAATGATTTATGTGCATGATAATCATTCCATAATAGATTTTGCAAATGTACACGAAATTTCCAGCCGATATTACTTTTTCTCGCCCCGTCCCGAAAATCCTTAATTTCACAAATTTCGACGAAATTTATTTCGTTGTATGTTACTACCTATGTTATTCTCACTACGGATAGTTTAAATTGTCTGCCTTTTATGTTAAAAAAAATTGTCTGCCTTCTATACGGTAGACGTGAAAAGATTTGCATGAAGCGTATTGGTTCGTGTCAAATTCATATCGCACGTAACGTAATGAAAGAACTGCTCAGGCAGAATAGGTTACCGAGCTCTCGGGTGAAAATAAATATCCAACCATGTAGCAGGCGTTTCAAATAATAAGGTTGGTAATAAGGGCCAATGGGGAGCGCTTATGCAGGCCCTTACATAGAAAATAATAAATATACTCCCTCCATTCTAAAATAGATGACTTCCATTTATGCACGTGTAGATGTATCTATACATACAACTATGTCTAGATACATCCACATGTGGACAAATGGAAGGCATCTAATTTGGAACGGAGGGAGTATCAAATTAAAAATTATTCAAGCCCCCGGCTTATAATGCTTTAGACGCTGGCAGCTGATACAAAATTGTCCCTCCTTCACAGAGAGAGGTGATTTGGAGGACGAGCTCCACGGAGCTCTTTTTTGAAAAAATCAAAAACGATATTTTAAGTTTCCAAAAAATCTGAAAATAATCCTAGAAGTAGACCATGGTTATGTCTACCATTGTGCAAAATACCAATGCGAAATATTGTGTATTGTGGTCTGTGCAAAAATAACAAAATTCTGGATCTGAGATGTGATTTGAAAAATTTCAGCTTTACCAGAATTTGTCTTTTTGTGCAGGACAGAATACAAACTATTATGGGGTGCAAATTTACATACTCGTAGAATAGGTCATCTGAACGTCTAGTATTTTTTACAGAATTTTAGAAACTTCGCTCCTTCACAACGATACAAAACTGTCCTTCCTTATTTCACATCCTACAGGCAAAAAATGGACTAAGCGTCTGCCTGTTTTTCTTTCGTCCATACTACAACAACACTTGGATTATAAAACATAACTGCCCGACCGACCAGGAGTTAGATCCTAGCGCCCAGTCACAGTGCCCCACATTGCCCACATTGTACATGGTCTAAGAGCTCTCTAACAGATGCCCTATAATAAAGCACCACTTTTTGTTATAGGACACCTGTTTTCGTGTTTTAGGGCATCACAAAAATTGCTTTACCAGATGCCCTATTTTAGGGCACGTCCTCTCCAACAGATGCCCTATGGTAAGGCGCCGCGGCCACGCCACTTTTTGTCTTTTTTGTGTTATTTGAGAGATAAAAATTAAGATATCATCAACCATGAACTAAAACATTGCAAAAATAACACATATAAATTTAGTTCAATCCATAGCATATCATAGATTCACTCAAACGACACATAGTTCAAACCATAGCATAGGTCCACACAAACAACATCATAGTTCAAAGCATATAAGTAGTTCAAACTAGAGAAACTAGAGAAGGACACATAGTTCATGCTGAAGGAGATATGCCTAGAGGCAATAATAAAGATATTTTATTTGTCATATCTCGATTGTTCATAATACGTTTTGTATCATTCTATAACTGTATTAAGCGGAAACATTAATACACATGTGATACGTAATAACCAGGCCCCTAGTAGCCTCTTTACTAGTCTGTTGTGCGATTGATGATCGAGGTTTCCTGATCACGTGACATTTATGTCAGTTGACAATGGAGTCAATCATTAGGTGAATGATGTGATGGACGCACCCAATATTTATAGGACATAGTCATTATGCTTTCGACCTTGAGATCAACTCTATTTGCTATTTCTGGAAGATAATTTGATTGCATCAAACGTCATCTCTTACATAAGATGACAATAAAGGTGTCCCTCTCGGGTATCGGAAGGAAGTATGTTGAGGCGAGGGATCAAGAGCGGGATTTGCCAATCCACATAGCAGATAGATACTCTGGCCCACTCGGTGAGATTACATCAATGAGGTTGCAAGCATGTGATTAGGTCACGAGGATGTAATATCACAGACGAGTTGTTGGGGACATACCTACTGGGGGTATCACTGACATGGACAAATCCGGCTAGTCCAGGGTGGCCTGCAATGGTGGTAAAGGCTTTGGCCTGCCTGGCGGCCCAGATAGCTGGCGTACAAGGCGGACGACGGATGACGAGACGGAGACCCAAGACTGAAGCCCATGCCGCCTAACGGACCAAGACGGAAGGCGGTGACTTGGCGGATAGGTTTAGGACTTTGTAGTCTTGTCGGACACGTCTGACCCTTGTAACCCTAGGTCCGCCGCCTATATAAGCTGGACCTAGGGACGGCCATTAGGGCACGATCAATCTCATCTCATACTCATTGTAACCTGATGATAACCCCCAAGAGCAAGGGATCACTGTAGCACCTCTCAATGTGGAAGTAAGGTATCGATCCGCAGGAGCAAGAAGGAAAAGTTATCTATTCCCTACAACTAAAGTGTCACAAGTTTTAGTTGATTATGCACTAAACAAGTTTAGAGAACAAGATGGTTGGTTTGATGGATGTAAAAGTGTCCCAATCCTCTTCTTTGCAAGAGGACAAGACAAAGGTAGTAGCAAGTGAAAGCTCTCAAAGAGAGAAAGCCCAATCCTCTATGTAGCAAGAGGACAAGCTCAAGTGTGTGTTTCTTATAGGAACAATGGACATGGTTCATGGGTTCACTTAATCCTCTCTCTCTCTCATCTACGGTGATCATCATGTTATAGATAAAGTACACACAATTGTCATGTTTTAATGGTAGCTTTTTATGACGGCTATATGTCCTAAAACACATAGTTGAAAGAAATACTCATTTGTGTTGCTAGGTCACCCCTCGTAAGGCTAGCGTGGTTTCTCTCACTCCCACATCATACTCTTTCTTTTTACCCCCAGATAAAGGACGTTGGGCGGTACTGTGTCACTCAATACCTATGCCGTGTCACATCGGCCATCCCGTACCCACATACATCATACTTCAAAGTATGACAAATCACAAAAGCTCCAACACAACGGTAAATGCATAACAAATCATCTCACACCACAATATTCACCACAAAGGTATTACATAGATGACCGTAATCATGTTCAGCAGCTCATACGGTACTAATTAGTGAAGCTCAAGAGAGAGGAGAGATACAAAAGTTACCACCACAAACCCTAGTCCAGGGGTGGACTACTCCCCCTTCATCATGGTGATGATGGTGAAGAAGTTCTTGCTGTAGATGTTGATGATGAACACGCCGGAGGGGGGTGGAGCCCTCCGGAGGCGATTCCGGCGGCGTTTCCCCCCTCCGATCTTCTCCGGCGGCAGCCTTCTGTCTCTCTGTTTCGTGGTTTTGTGTTTCTCCGCCGCCTCCTTTCGCGAAACGCCAGGGGACCTTTTTTATAGGCGTTTTTAGGTCAAGACGGAGTCGGTGGACGAAAGATCGACGGCCACGGAGCTCCGAGGTGGAAACGAGCTGGGCCCACGCGGCCATGTACTTTAGGCCGCGTGGGACCCTCCCATTTCCAGCCTGTTGGGCTTCTGGTCTTCAATTTAAGCCCATTGCGTTCGTCTCGAAAATTCTGAACCGTGCTCTTTGACCTTGCCCTTTTTGGAGTCCCGAAGCTCCCGGAAAGTCTGAAACACTAAAAAAGACGTTTTCTGGAAAAACAGGGTTAATTCCAAATAAATGGGAAAACTATGAATATTCCCAAAATCATTATAAAACATTGATATAACCCTTATATGATGCAAATATGATTGGAATATAAGCAATTAAAGTGCAAAGTTCATGTATGCATTTTACATGCATCAACATCCCCAAGCTTAATCCATGCTCGTCCTCGAGTATGAAGATGATAAAACTAACATGGACTTTGCAATTTAATACTTAACAATGATATCAAAGATGATTACTATTGCTACATATAGTCAAATGATTCATTCTTCAAAGGAGTAGCAATATGCAAATAGTTTATGAAGTGATATCAAGTATTCAAGCAAGGATGTTCATTGATAGTTCACAAAGTGTAACATAACAGATAGTAAATGGACACATGTATGCATAATGATAAGTATGACATCCTACATGGTCATAGAGTGATGATGAAAATCTGAATATGATAGGTGGACACTTTGGAAAGATGTATATATGAGTAGAGGTAAAGCATGCATAAGTTTCATCTAACTCCAAACTCTCTACTTAAGTTAATGATTGCAATATGGTAATCCTTGGTGTCAAGCTCTCATTGCCCCTATCATAGCATCTTGAATGATTAAGTTTAAAGTGAAAGCAAATATGAGTAGTGTGCTTGACAAAGAAAGGTTGAATGTCTCATGCCCCTTGAATACAAGTACTACACCATGTGTTACTCAACTGGGAAACAAAGCAAGTTCAATTAAATATCATTGTAAGTAAAATAGTATCATCAAGAGCGTCAACTGGGGTACCTCTTGTCCCAGATATGGAACAAGCCCATATCAAAATGACAAGACAAACAAAACAATGAACAATCTCAACACCCTTTTTATTTACCATTGGAATAGCTTTTTTATTGTAAGGTGTATCACAGAAGGTTCACCATAGCATGTAAGTAAATTTCCACCATGAATGATGCATGGCTTAGATTAGCGGCCCAGGCGTCTCTCTAACCATTTATACAAACTCATTTAAACCTACTCATTTCCATTTATTTCACATGATAAGCATCCATAACAAAAGTACATGACATCAACTAAATGATGAATGAGCATGTTGAAAGCTTCCATGTGACAGCACATATGGGCTAACTTCAACCAAAACATTTTCAAGCCATAACATCATAATCTTAATCACAATGGGTCATGTTTTATTTATGCAATAAAGTAAATGTGCATCAAGTTCGTGAGAGCTATATAACCAACTTTTCCCATTGCAATCAATAACATAAACATTTTCATTCAGAGGTAAGATAACACAAAAACATGAAACATACTCGGAATAGCATAAAGCTAATAGGTAGATATGGTGGACTCACTGGAATAACTTTGGTTGAAGGTGTTGGAAACAAGTTTTTGCTTGTTGGTTTTTGGGCTAGCAAAAGGGAGAAAGTTGACCATCTAGATGCATGCATGAGTGTCCATAGAACTAACTAATCCATGTTAAACCAAGTAAAATAACAATCAGCACCAAAACATGAATAAGTGATAGCTCTTCAAAAAGATTTGCAAACTATTACTCATAAACAAGCTCATGAATCATGCAACTATATGTATCATTAAAAATCAACTCAAACATCCCTTTTCCCAATCTTATAAAAGCATCCAACATATTTCAACCCATATTTCCAGTAGCTCTCTCATATATAAATGATAGTGTGGTGGTCTCTCAAGACTCAAACAAAAACAAAAAGACGCTCCAAGTTTATGCGATAAAGTGTTTCGATCGAAAAACAGAAGTTGGACGTGTGCAAACCGAGAGTGTGTAGGTCCAGCGGGGTTGTCTTCACATCCCCAAGCTTATGGTCTTCACCATCCTTGGATAGCTCTTGGTGCATCTCCTCCAATCCCTGTGAAAAAACTTCAAAACACCGTTTCTCCCATTCTTTTCTGTGGGGTGCATTAATAGTGATAAACAAATAGGTTCTTGCTGCATATAATCCTTGAACAAAAATTCATATGAATGTCCAGAAAGTGTATAATGTTGTATGCCTACTCATAAACTCAATTGGATCAAAAAGATTCAACTTAAAAGCTCAAAGCATGCATCAAACAAAATGGGACAGAATCTGTCCAGAAAAACAGCAGCAAAAACGTATTTTTCTACCCTACCAAACTTTCTCGAAAAATTCCGAAAAATTCATGCATACAGAGGATGAAAAGTTGCAACTACAGTTCAAATATGAGCTCATTCGGAGTTACAGAATAAGAATTAAAAATCATACCGTGCACTGACTCGTGCAGGAATAAAATCTCCGAACGCTATAAGCAACTTTTCAAACCAAAAAGGGTAAAACTTGGCACTTTATTAAAAACTCCAGAACCTAAACTAGACACAAAATCTCTTGTTACAGCAAGAGGACACAAAGAAAAACACACACAAAAATAACCGGGTTGCCTCCCGCAAAGCGCTTTCTTTATAGCCATATAGCTAGGCTTGATAGTTTTAATGATGCTCCCATAGGAATAAGAGTTGAATATAAAAGAGCATCAAGAAGCAAATATCAAACACATTTAAGTCTAACCCACTTCCTATGCATTGGGATCTTGTAAGAAAATAAATCAATAAAGCACAAAGTGACTAGCATAGGAAGGCAAAGCAAGTGCAACTTCAAAATTTTCAACAAAAAGAGAGAAGACTTAATATTTTTGAGATATATGAAATCATGTCTCCCTCTCTCATAAAAACTTTCAGTAGCATCATTGATAAACTCAACAATATAGCTATCACATGAAACATTCTTATCATGATCCATATGCATAAAAGTATCATTACTCTCCACATAAGCATAAACAGTTTCATTAGGAATAGTGGGAGTAAAACATTCATAATAATCATTGTAATCATCATATATAGGAGGCATATCATAATCACAATAAACTTTATACTCAATAGTGGGTGGACTGAAAATATCATATTCATCATCATAAATGGGAGACATAGTATCATTAAACAAGTTAAAGAACCTCCCCAAGCTTAGATGATTGCAAGATATAAAAGGAACCTCCCCAAGCTTAGTCTAGTGCACACAAGAATAGAAACTTAAGCGCTACGCTCCCCGGCAACGGCGCCAGAAAAGTACTTGATAACCCCCAAGAGCAAGGGATCACTGTAGCACCTCTCAATGTGGAAGTAAGGTATCGATCCGCAGGAGCAAGAAGGAAAAGTTATCTATTCCCTACAACTAAAGTGTCACAAGTTTTAGTTGATTATGCACTAAACAAGTTTAGAGAACAAGATGGTTGGTTTGATGGATGTAAAAGTGTCCCAATCCTCTTCTTTGCAAGAGGACAAGACAAAGGTAGTAGCAAGTGAAAGCTCTCAAAGAGAGAAAGCCCAATCCTCTATGTAGCAAGAGGACAAGCTCAAGTGTGTGTTTCTTATAGGAACAATGGACATGGTTCATGGGTTCACTTAATCCTCTCTCTCTCATCTACGGTGATCATCATGTTATAGATAAAGTACACACAATTGTCATGTTTTAATGGTAGCTTTTTATGACGGCTATATGTCCTAAAACACATAGTTGAAAGAAATACTCATTTGTGTTGCTAGGTCACCCCTCGTAAGGCTAGCGTGGTTTCTCTCACTCCCACATCATACTCTTTCTTTTTACCCCCAGATAAAGGACATTGGGCGGTACTGTGTCACTCAATACCTATGCCGTGTCACATCGGCCATCCCGTACCCACATACATCATACTTCAAAGTATGACAAATCACAAAAGCTCCAACACAACGGTAAATGCATAACAAATCATCTCACACCACAATATTCACCACAAAGGTATTACATAGATGACCGTAATCATGTTCAGCAGCTCATACGGTACTAATTAGTGAAGCTCAAGAGAGAGGAGAGATACAAAAGTTACCACCACAAACCCTAGTCCAGGGGTGGACTACTCCCCCTTCATCATGGTGATGATGGTGACGAAGTTCTTGCTGTAGATGTTGATGATGAACACGCCGGAGGGGGTGGAGCCCTCCGGAGGCGATTCCGGTGTCGTTTCCCCCCTCCGATCTTCTCCGGCGGCAGCCTTCTGTCTCTCTGTTTCGTGGTTTTGTGTTCTCCGCCGCCTCCTTTCGCGAAACGTCAGGGGACCTTTTTTATAGGCGTTTTTAGGTCAAGACGGAGTCGGTGGACGAAAGATCGACGACCACGGAGCTCTGAGGTGGAAACGAGCTGGGCCCACGCGGCCATGTACTTTAGGCCGCGTGGGACCCTCCCATTTCCAGCCTGTTGGGCTTCTGGTCTTCAATTTAAGCCCATTGCGTTCGTCTCGAAAATTCTGAACCGTGCTCTTTGACCTTGCCCTTTTTGGAGTCCCGAACCTCCCGGAAAGTCTAAAACACTAAAAAATACGTTTTCTGGAAAAACAGGGTTAATTCCAAATAAATGGAAAAACTATGAATTATTCCCAAAATCATTATAAAACATTGATATAACCCTCATATGATGCAAATATGATTGGAATATAAGAAATTAAAGTGCAAAGTTCATGTATGCATTTTACATGCATCACCTGATCAAGGCTATTGTCATTATAGTGATTTATAGCAGCACATAGGATCTCACCACCGCTGTGAGATCTGAAGCTGGGTAAACCGCCTTGTTCGATCCCGACCTCGACGATGTCCACCTTTTTGCCCTACGTTCACCCTCGGCTAGCAGGACCCCGTCTCCTATCAAAGATGCCGATACGACGACAGTTGGCGCCCACCGTGGGGCCTAAGGCGACAGGCGTCACGTTCCTGGCGGGAATACTTGGCGGCATCAGCGACACCATCGTCGTCGGCCACGCTTCGCGATTCGGCAACATCGGCTACGTTCAAGATGACGGAAGCTACGTCCCGGCAAGGGACGGGCTCATCGTCTACACCCTTGTTCCAATAGGCGACATCGAGCTCTTCATCAGCTTCACTCCCGAGTCCATGGCTTTCCCGAAAAACCACACCGTTTTCGGGCCCACCCGCCACCCGGAGCAAGATTGTTTGACAGACAGATCTGAGTCCGCCTTCTCCCAAGAGTCGGCAGATTCTGATCTGCAGTTTGTCGGCATGACAGGACTGGGATCCGACTCCCAGCCTAATCGCAATGATCCCGAATCAATCCTCCCTGCGTTGCAGGACAAGGCCATGTCGGATGTCGGATCCAGATCTACTGTTCATGTCAACGTAGACTCTGACTCCGAGGAAGTCTCTGCAAGCATGTTTGAGCAACGGATCAAAAGGTGTTTCAATGCACCCGAGCCTCCGCCTTCTAAGGCGGCTACAGGCTCGTCCGCCAACATGCAGCAGGTTTTTGTGGTGGATGTAACCAACACAGACCCAGCTAAGGCAGCGGCAGCAGATGCCGCCAATGCTGGGACTGCGGCAGCCGATCCACTGTTCGAAGAGCCCCCCCGGCTCCGATGAAAAAGAGAATTCTGGAGAAAGGCGAGCCCAGCAAGACAGGCAACATGGCGGCCCTGGCGGAAGTCCTGCACACGCCGGTGAACGAGAAAACTAATCCGGCTGACTTCGAGAACCTCCGAAGCTCTTTGATGGAGCAGACCCAATACCTCAAAACCAAGCAAGCGGAGGTTCAGGGTATACTCGAAGAAGCCAAGGAAGAGAACGCCAAGATAACCACCAGGCTAACCTCAAAGCGCAATCTCTTCACCTCAACCCCGGTTGCCAAACCGGTAGGACGTGCAACGGACAAGAAAAGCAAGCAAGGCCGCAACCCGCTTAACGACGACTTCAAGTCCCCGGCGCAGAGACTTGGTTTCGAGTGGGCTTCAGCACCGCTGCGTAAGGACAAGAACGGGGATGTCATCCTTTGCACCCATGTCCTCAACACTGCGGCCGCCTTGGACATCCTCAACAACGACGGTTACGATAAGGACGAGAAGATCTACTACGCCTCTATCCTTGCTCACAAAGCTCTAGAGCAGCAGGCCCGTGCTGATTCCCGTGCCGACATGGCGGACGCAAGGGGAGGCAAGCTGGAATCCAAATCCAATGCTTGCAAAGCTGCGGCCGGTGGTCACCCCGAGGACCCATCCGGCTCCAGTAGCCATGGGAAGGGGAAGGACAACAAGGACCCGCGTAAGTCACCATCTCCTAAGAGGCAACAAGACGAAGCATCCCGAACAGGCAACAGACGTGAACCTTCACCTCCTCCACCGCCTAAACGGGATGAAGGCAGAAGCCGGGGAAGTAAGCAACCGCTAAGGAGTGGCGGAAACCCCGACAACCCCCCACCGCCAAGAAGAAGCAGGGACCGCACACCGTCTCCACTGCCAGCGCCCAGGTGTGAAGGCGGAAGTTGGGGACAAAACAATGAGCCTAGGCATAGTCGGGCAGCGCAGGACGAGCCCAATGCTGATAGATCCAACAGGCAGCTCGATCCAAAAGACGCACGACATCGTCTCAATGACATCAAGGCAGGAAAACAGGACGCCTACCTCGGCCCTGAGTGCTTTGGCCCAGCCATCCGCAACGTTCAGATCCCTCGAGATATGACATCAGTGTCAAAAACTCATCAGAGGTACAACGGAGCGGATAAGCCAAACTCATGGTTGTCGGACTACGCGCTAGCCGTAGAAATTTCCGGGGGTAACGGCCTGGTCGCCGCACGCTTCCTTCCCCTCATGCTGGATGGGACAGCCAGAAGCTGGATCGAAAACTTGCCGAAAAAATCAATTCATAGGTGGCTCGACATGGAAAAGGTGTTCACTCAACACTTCCAGGGCACATACAAGCGGCCCAACACATATACAGACTTGGTTCGCTGTGTGCAGAAGCCGGATGAAACCGCAACAAGCATCCTGCAAGGTGGATCCAGACAAAAGCAAGCTGTGAGAACGTGGACGACAATCAAGCAATCCATGCCTTCACCACAGGCCTCCTGAAGGGGTCAAGTCTCAGACACAAGCTAGTACGCATGCAAGTCAAGGACCTCGGAGTCATGCTTGAAATAGCAGCCATGTACGCACAGGCAGATGACGACGCACGCGATGTTGACGGCGCTCATGACATGGCGCCAAGCAGGCGAGCCAGTCACAAGCGCAAGGCCCCCCAGGATGACAAAGCCGGATCATCAAACGAGATCGCCGCCACCTTTGAAGGCAAAGGCGGAAATCGCAAGTGGAAATGAAAGGCTATAGAAGGCGGCTCCAGCAAGCAGCACCTAACTTACGATCAGGCAAAATCCTTACCCTGCCCAATCCATGCATCCTTGGGGAAGGTTAACCATACACTGGGAGAGTGCCGATTCATGGAAGATTTCAAGAAGCACCCCGAGGTTGGCTGGAAGCCAAAAAAGAGCAAGAAAGCTGAGAAGGCAAAAAAGGAAGATGATGATGAGGCAGTCTCCATGTCGGAAGATGAGGACCCTAAACCGCCACGCAAGGAGAAAAAGTATCCCAAATTTCATGGCCAATTGGTCTGCTTTTTGGGCACTCCTTCGGTAAAGGAAGAGAAGG
Organism: Poa pratensis; assembly: GCA_947311845.1. Taxonomy (NCBI): domain Eukaryota; kingdom Viridiplantae; phylum Streptophyta; class Magnoliopsida; order Poales; family Poaceae; genus Poa; species Poa pratensis. Next base: position 1,801,966 of record CAMZMU010000075.1, read on the forward strand.
CTGAACTGCGTGAGCTCAATGCTATAGTGCCTGATGTTCCTCAGTACTTAGACTGGTCCGAAAAAGAAATCACATGGGACAGGAATGACCTCCCGGACCATGTGCCGCATCCCGGCAAGTATGCCCTCGTCGTCGACCCAATTGTCGACAACTTCAGATTAACCAAGGTGTTGATGGATGGCGGCAGCAGCCTCAACATCATGTACGAGGACACCCTGAAGCGCATGAACTTGACGGAAAGCCAGCTTGATTACAGCAAAGTCAAGTTTCATGGCATTGTTTCGGGAAAGCAAGCCAAGTCAATGGGAAGCATCAGCTTGAGGTTACTTTCGGACCTGAGTCAAACTACAGCAAGTTGAAGATGCCTGGACCTAACGGTACCATCACCGTCAATGGCAACTTCAAAAAAGCAAAGGAGTGCAAACGTGGCAACGCCGCCTTCGCGGAGATCGTCCTCCATGCAGAGGAACTGGCCATAATGAAGAAAGAAACTGATACGTCCAGTTGCCAGAAAACGTGAAGATAGCCGAGCCCAAGAAGACTTTTAAGGCCTCCGAGGAAAAAAAGAAGGCGGATCTGGTGCCAGGTGACAACTCCAAGCAAATCACCACCGATCCGGCTTAGACGACAAATAGAAAAGTGCGATCATCGAGTTCCTCCATGAGAATCGGGACATCTTTGCATGGTCATCAGCCGACATGCCGAGTGTACCAAGGGAACTTGCCGAGCACTCTATTAATGTCTACAAAGGAGCCAAGCCAGTAAAGCAAGGAATAAGACGCTACGGTGAAGACAAGAGGAAGGCAATAGAAAAGGAGATCATCAAGTTGCAAGAAGCTAAGTTCATTAGGGAGGTAGTACACACTGATTGTCTGGCAAATCCTGTACTGGTTCTAAAATCCAATAAGGAAATGAGAATGTGCATTGATTATACCGGTTTGAATAGGTGCTGTCCTAAGGACCACTTCACTTTACCACGTATAGATCAGGTCATAGACTCCACAGCCGGCTCAGAGCTGCTGTGCTTTTGGATGCGTACTTCGGGTACCACCAAATTAAAATGCGAGAATCTGACCAACTCAAAACATCATTCACTTCGCCCTATGGGACCTTCTGCTACATCACGATGCCCTTCGTCCTAAAAAAATGCCGGCGCGACGTATCAGCGATGCATGCAGAGATGCCTTCACGAGCAAATTGGCCGGAATGTTCACGTCTATGTAGACGACATTGCCGTCATGTCTCGAAAGAAGGCGGATTTGCTAGACGACTTGCGAGAAACCTTCGATAGCCTCCGGGTATATAAAATGAAACTCAACCCGAAAAAATGCGTTTTCGGGGTTCCTGCCGGCAAGCTGCTTGGTTTTATCGTTTCCGAATGAGGAATAGAGGTGAACCCAGAGAAAATCAAGGCAATCCTCAACATATCCAGGCCCAAGGACCTAAAGGACGTGCAGCGCCTTGCCGGCTCGGCGGCTGCCGTCAGTCGTTTCATTAGCCGCCTTGGAGAGAAGGCAATGCCTCTCTACCGGCTTCTGAAGAAATCCGACAAGTTTGAGTGGTCAGACGAAGAAGATGCCGTCTTAGAAACAACTCAAGGAAGCATTAACTTCTGCCCCAATTTTGGTAGCGCGTCATACACAGGAACCAATGCTGCTTTATATCGCGGCAACCAACTTGGTTGTTAGCGTAGTCTTGGTTGTGGAGCGCAAGACGGAAAAATCAGAGATCCCGGGGCAGCGTCCTCCTTGTTTCAAACCTTTTAGCTCTATATGATACAATACCCGTTAGGAGATTAAACGGAGATTCTGCTAACAAAAGGATAATTTGGATTATCAAGTTTTGTGCGGATAATTTCATCATAGTCCAGTATACGCTATGATCTCTGCCATAGAGAATGAACTGTGGATGTGTGTTGATAGATCGCGAACATTTGGAATGGTCGCGGAGATTGATGATCTGTATGCACCGTAAATCAGGTTTTCTTCTCGACCAAGATGGAAGAGAACACTCGCATTAAAGGAGCACGTGGTAGTTATACTTGATGACATTGGTCATACTTGATGACATTGTGTCGTCGTATCGGCATCTTTGATAGGAGACGGGGTCCTGCTAGCCGAGGGTGAACATAGGGCAAGAAGGTGGACATCGTCGAGGTCGGGATTGAACAAGGCGGTTTACCCAGCTTCAGATCTCACAGCGGTGGTGAGATCCTACGTGCTGCTAAATCACTATAATGCAATAGCCTTGGTCGGTTTACCCTGAGTATGAGATGAGATTGATCGTGCCCTAAAGGCGTCCCTAGGTCCGGCTTATATAGGCGGTCGGACCTAGGGTTAAAGGGTCAGACGTGTCCAGCAAGACTACAGAGTCCTAAACCTATCCGGCAAGTCACCGCCTTCCGTCTTGGTCCGTAAGGCGGCATGGGCTTCAGTCTTGGGCCTCCATCTCGTCATCCGTCGTCCGCCTTATACGCCAGCTATCTGGGCCGCCAGGCAGGCCAAAGCCTTTACCACCATTGCAGGCCACCCTGGACTAGCCGGATTTGTCCATGTCAGTGATACCCCCAGTAGGTATATCCCCAACATTAGCCCCCGAAAAGGTTGAAATTCTCCAGGCGCCGTCTTCTTCATCCACGATATCCGCCTTGTGTGGGCGGCTGAAGAGCTTGAAGCATTCCGAAGTTGAATCAGGCGGCAGTCCGAATAAAAGTTGCCGGATACATTGCCGCCAATAATGGGAAAGACGGCTGACTGCTGTCAGGATCTTCCAGGCAAGGTCTTGTCAGTTCGACCAGTCCCGTCAAATGTTGACGGATGACGTCACGAAGCCCACGACAGTTTGAACTCAAGTGTGCATCACTAGTACAGAACGACTCATCGGAAACGGGCCAAAAACCCCTTCGGCAACAGAGAAAGGGTCCGTGTCCCACTTCCGATACTGATGTGAGGGCCCTCATCGGTAACGGAGGCCAAAAACCGTTCCGATGAGGTCTCCATTGGCAACGGTTGGCGCAGACCTCCGTTGCTTTAGTTTTCCTACATCAGATACAGAGTTTTCCATCTACCCGTTTGCACTGAGCTTTTCTCATATTTCGGTTATATGCCATAACATGAAAGGCTGATTGCACAATGCACTAAAACGTTATTCAATTCATAACATAGAACAAATGCCATCATTACATTGGTATACAATAATATCACCGTTTTTTACAATTTGACTACAATCATATCTATCACACATTGGCATAATGTAATATCACCTATTACACTTTGAGTACAATCATGAACTCTAAACCTATAAGCAACTAACCTAACAAGATGGAAGGCTGGCTTAATTAAACCAGCGTTCCATCTTTGACTGGAGCTCACCTTCTATGAGCTCTCGGTCGTCGCTGTACCCACTCCAAGACCAGTATCCACGAAATTTCCTTGCCTTATAGCAGTGTTGCCGAAATAAACTCCTGCGTGAAAGAAAAAAACTATTAGCGAAATGTACAAAATACATCTGATATTAAAAAAATCAGTGGCTATTTCCAGCAACTGCTTTGTTGGGTTGCCATTTTCGAGAAACTGCTAAGATCGACGCAAATATCTAGGAACTGCTCTGTTTGGTGGCAGACAGTTCGCATTCCTTCCTTCTCTTCTTCCTCGTTCCACACCCCAATCCCGCACCCGCCATGGACGAGAATAACAGAGACAACTACCGTCCGTACCCACGGCACCGTTCTGGAGGTGGTACACGAACGAGGAGCATACCGTGGAGCGGATCCTCGACAAGTACGAGGAATGGCTAGCAGAGGAAAGCATTGGTTCATCGGCCTTGACATCGAGTACACCCGTAATCGTCGGCACATGTCTGTCCTGCAACTCGCCATGCGCCAGCATGTCCTCTTGTTCCACTGGTGCAAGTCCAAGAAGAATTGTCCAGAGTTAGGCAAATTCTTTGAACGCAAGAATATCACCTTCGCAAGTGTGGACATCACCAACGACAGCAAGGTGCTTTCTTCTGCCAGCTTCCACATTCCGCCGGAGTACTACGTGGACATCCAACTCGTATACAAAAATTAAGGGTGGAGACGAGAGGGACGGAATGGGTGATCTAGCGGCAGACCTCATCGACAAATCATACGCCAACATGAAGAAGAGTTCCCATCCAACCAGCACGATTTTTGGAGTGGATGCCGCTGCACAAAGTTAACCTCGACTACGCAGCAATAGATGGGTACGTGACCTACGAGTTGTATCGCAAGATCCTAACCTTGAAGGACAGGCTACGTCCAACATGGCAGAAATGCTCTGCCCTAGGTGCAAGAATGCCCTAGGTGAATTGCAATAGGCTTTGGATGTGGGTGTTTAACTAGTTTGTACAGTTGGTGCTTTAACAATAAGTGTTTGTAACTATCAGAACATGTATGTGTGAATTTGCACTAGGAATTTGTTTATGTGATGAAATGCTCATACGTAGAACCTAGTTTCATTGGCATCACAGCCGGTCACAGAAAGATTTATACCTTTCACCCGCGGGAGAGGAGGTGCAGGCCTCTGCCAGATGCGCTGAGATGCTACCAGCGCGCTGCGACGCAATCACCTCCTCCTCCTTCTCCTTCGTCGACATCCACCTCCTCCTCCTTCTCCAGATCAGACACCACCTACAGATCCCCACCACCTCCAGATCAGCCACTTCGTCCTCCAGATCGGCCACTTCCTCCTCCAAATGGGATTTCTGCATGGTAGATCCGCCGGAGGTGCTGCACCACCACCTCATGAATGACCTCCTCCACATCGGCTTGGCTCAGAAGAAGCCGGGCATCACCGGAGGAGGAGGGCGTCAGATGGTGGCGCTGCCGCATCATTAGCGGACGCATGGCCGCCTCCAGATCGACCTTCCCCTCACGAAGGGCTGCCGCTAGAACGGTGCTGCCGCGGCGGCTAGAGCCGCGGCCGCGATGGCCGGATCTAGAAGCGCCGACAGAGGAAGCCATTAGAGAGAGTGAGAGAGTTGAAAGCCACAGGTGCGGCGGCTAGGGTTGGAAGAGAGACAAGTGAGAGAGTGATAATGAGACCGAGCCGGCAGTATATATAACGCCACATTGGCAACGGACATTTATATAACCGTTTCCATTGATTTTACACCAGCGAGAGAGTAAACTTACTAACAGTACTCTAAATTACATATGAACGCAGAGACCACTTAGCAGCTAGTGCTACTACATACGGACTTGATAATGAAGTAAACGATTACATATTGCTACTACTAGCTAATGCTACTACTAGCAGCTGCTGATGAAGACTCGGGCTCGTCGTCGCTGTAACACGAGTGCGTCCCTCCGCATAAGTACCGTCGAAGATCTTGATGAAGAACCCGTTGTCGCCGTCGAACTCGAAGCACAAAAAGTGCCCGTTCTCAAGCTTGTACGCTTGGCGAATGACTTCCATCCCTGCCGAGGTACAAATTCCCCCCCGGCACTCACGCCGCTCACACCGCCCAGCTGCCGTCTCGCAGTCCTCCATCTTCAGATGCATGGTAGCTGCCACCATGCCTTGGACTTCTCTGCGAACGTCCTCGGGACCTCAGGCGGCTCTCGATGCCCTTGTATAGGATAACCAAGAACTCGAAGCCGCGCAGCTCCGGGGACATGTCTTCAGAGACGGTGAGGCGACACCGACGGCGTGGCATTGCGGCTGCGCCCCCTACCACGGCCGCGCCCTCGTCCACGGCCGCGACCGCTGATGTACCCTCTCGCCGAGGACATGTCTTCAGAGGACGGAGAGGGCGACACCGACGGCATGGCATTGCCGCTGCGCCCCCTACCACGGCCTCGCCCCTCATCCACGGCCACGACCACTGCTGGTACCTCTCGCCATGGATTTGGACGGAGGGGATCTGGCGAAGTTTGAATAACTATAGGCGATGGACTGGGGCTTCAAAGAGACCGCTGCTGGTACCATCTCACCATTTATACTCGCGGGTCTGCTCCGCCCACCTCCCCATCTGCCCATTTGCTAGCCTCCACGTATCAACATTTTCAACGGTTGGAAAATTCTATCCGTTACCATAGAGGCAAATAAGGAAATGGATAATTTTATTAACCGTTGCCAATATAATAGGTGACGGAGATTGGAAAGGGTCCGTTGCCAATGTAGGCGGCCTGGTCAGGTTTGTACGCACCGGCCGCGCGGAAAACGCGATTCTTTCCCGTCGCCTAACACCTGCCGTTTCCATAGAGGGTATCCGATGTGTCGTTCTGTACTAGTGCATCATGATTACTATCCCACTTAACGCGGGAGTAGGGGCGACAGCAGTAACACCGCCGCCACGACGTGCAATCGTGGGCGCGTGGCGGTGATCGTGCCACCGCCAGTTACGCGCAGGAATCTCGCGCAAGGGGATAAATACCCCTGGAACGCCACAGAGATGAATTCCTCCTCCCCATTCGCATTCACCGCTGCCACTTCCTCTTTCTCAAGCACTCCCTCCACCTTGCACCCAACTCGGCGAGTACACTGAGCAGCGCTTCATGCCAAATGGCGAACAAGGACGAGCAGGCATCGACGGCGGCGGCGGCGTCAGCTGCAGCGTCGACGATTGCAGCTGGATCTGGATCTGCATCGGCGGCGGCGGTTCCCGCTAACACCGCGCCGGCGACTTCCTATTTCCTCGCCGTGATCACGGGCGGGGGTCTTCATCTTCCCCATCTCCGGTGACCCCAGCGACGGCCGCGCCCACCTTTCCCCTTCCGTCCATGAAGGAGACAGACACCGAGCTTACGTCGAAGCCAGAGGCTGCCGCCGGCGATGCTGCCGTGAGGAAGAAGAAGTTGCGGAGCTGGGCTCCAGGTACTGGCCACCGTCATGTGTGACGTCAGCATACCTGCAGAGCTGGAGGATGGCGGCTCATACCGCCCCAGGCGGACTGCGCCTGGCGGGTACCAGGCAACGAAGCAGTCCCCGACCCCCAAGACGGCGAGCGAGTAATCTTGGCGTCGCACAGCCTCCGCGGTATGTCTTTGCCGCTATCCGCCTTCTTCTTGGCGGTACTTAGCTTCTATGGGCTGCAGCCTCACAACATAGCGCCGAACAGCATCTTAGTGTTAGCCGGCTTCCAAGCGCTATGCGAAGGCTACTTAGGTATAGCCGCCTCTGTAGAACTATTCCAGTACTGCTTTCTGTGCCGCCGGCAAACCATAGCAGGCGGCCAGCTGGCAACTTGTGGTAGTGTGACTTTCAACTGCCGCCAACCTGACTGGTATCCCAAGATTCCCTACATCGAGTCGGTGAAGAATTGGACCGGTACCTTTTTTTTACTGCAAGGACATCCCGACGCCCGGCACCACAAAGGGGATTCCTCCCTTTGTCAATGGTCCGCCAACCCACAAGGCCTGCTGGACGGCAAAGGTGACACTCGGCAGCTTGTCCAATGACCTCCGACTTGCCGTTAGGCGGATCGAGTTTTTGACGAAGACGATGGAGGCTCCGCGGCTTGATGGAGTTGACACCGTTGTCTGCTGGCTGTCGAGGAAGATAATGCTGCTCCGCCAACGCCCACTGAAGATGTGTGAGTACAAGGCGGACGACGCCGGCAACAGCACCCTTGACCAGGATGCGCCACTATATCGGCTTAGAGAGCTCATCAAGCCTCTATTTGTGAAGGCGGCCGAAGGCGTCGCCATGTTCACTCATGACAACCTAGCCCCAGTGGTAAGCCGGAGCTACCTTATCTTTTACTTTTTCGTCCACTGGGTGCTGAATCAATGTTGCCTTTTCCTTTTCAGCTACAGACCTTGGAGGATACCGACTTGTTTGCAGTGCCAAGCCTTCCATGCCCAAACTTCGAGCCAATCTGAAGGCTGCTGCCGGAGGGGCAAGCCACCAAAGTCTTCTCCAGCCACCACACCGGGTACGCCTGCCACCAACACCCCCGTGGTTCTTTGCTCGGGAACCTACGTGGCGGGCGCCACGACGCCGAATGATCCTGCGATGGCGGCAGCAGAGAAGATGGCGGGCAAGAAATCCGTTGCCGGCCCTACTACTTCCTAGACGGCTGAAGCTTCGGCTAATGATGCCGCTCGATTTATTGCCATGAAGCAGGAGGCGGGAGACGAGATGGGGGAGAGCCTTGGTGCCTCCTCCTCTAAGTCTGGTCCCAACTATGGCGCGGGAGCGAAAGATCCCCGCGAAAAATTGAAGACCATGCGCGAGGGCACAAAGTGCTGGTACTCGCACATGGATCAACTCTATGACATGCTTTAGAACGAACTTGAGGTAATCCCTAGTCGCAGCCCCCGAGCACTTTGGCGGCTAAAAAAGTTGTTTTTAGCCGGCGGAGTAGTCTTTGACTGGGTCTCAACCGTTGCGTTGCTTTTGTAGGCGGCTCTTGCTTCCAATGCGGAGCTTTTTCAAGCCCAGGGCAAGAAGAACACGGAGTGCCGCCAACTGCGGCAGGACATCGAGCTTAAGATCGCCCAGATTGCGAGCTTAGAAGAGGCTCGCAAAAAGGATGAAGGTGACAAAAAAAATTGCCTTCTTTTCGTCCGTCTAGTTTAAATTTTTTCTTCCGACAAGTTCTTTAGTCGGCTTACCTCATGATTTGTAGAATTGCTAAACACTGCGCAAGATGTTCTCAAGAACTCCACTGACATGCAAGCTTTGATGAACGAAGCTGCAGATCTTGCCGAGTTGGTAACGAAGCTGAAGGCGGACCATGCCAAGGAGCTGGAGGAGCGGGACCTGGCCCACGCCGCCGAGGTTAGCAAGTTGTCGAGGCAACTGGAAGCCTTGGGCAACAACCTGGCCGAGGTAAACAAGAACTCCAAGCAGTAGCAGGACCAACTTTCTAAGGCAGTCCAGCTAGCCCAAGAGACTCTTGCCGGCCGCCTGGACGAGGTCAACGCCATCCATGAGCAAGTCCTGGGTAAGACCTTTCCTTCATCTCTGTGACCTTAAAATCTTGTCATAAACCGCAATGTCTAACAATAGTTTGCGTTATGCAGCGCCGGCAGGCTTAGGCGATGACGTGGATACCTCGCCCCGCCTTGCCCGAATCTTGAAGGTTGGCGCAACAGTCAACCAGATTGTCGGTGCGGGCAAAACGTTTGCCGCCAAGTTCTTCCCTGGCGACAACAGCGATCCCGTTGACTTTGACGCCTTGCCGGACTTGCTGGAGAAGGCGGCTGCCGAACAGGATGGCCAGCTATGATCAGCTGCACGAGGTGGAGCCAAGTTGGCGTTGGCGTTGGCGTCGGCGTGGTACCTGGAGGCTGATATTAATCAAGTCACTGAGTACTTCCCGACCGAGGACGAGAACAGCCAACTCATCGTGATGCAAGATGTGTTGTGAGCTATTTGGGGCTACGCGACCCGGGTTGCCAACATGGTGGATATCTGCACGTTCTATAAAGAACACCCGGATTCCCATGTCGAGGTGGCTGATCCCTCCTTGGCGGATCCCGAAGTTGCCGGAGGTGGAGAAGGCGAAGCCGCGGCTGACGAGCGTAGCCCCTGATGGCTCTTCACGTAGTTACCTGCGTGAAAAGTAAATGGGTTAGGTTGAGACTCCAAGTGCAGAGTGTGTAGTAAGTAGAAGACGTGTTTTCCCCACGAGGGGTGACTCGAGGGTTTAATATCGAACTCTCGGGGAATCAGTAGTGAAGATTTATCTTTCCTATCCTTCTTTTGGTTACCTACAAAACAAAGTAAATGTTTTGGTCCTCAACCTCACCTAGTGGTTGTCAAGCACAAGGTGTGAGAATGATATCACGATAATATGCAATGCAAACAAGAAATAAATATGCAATGGTGGTAAATAAATATGCAAGGATGGTGGTAGCAATGATAAATGATATTTTTGGGTTTTATATGATGAATGCAAGGTGTAAAAGTGTTTTTGTATTTTCGGATTTTTAAATGGCAGAAAATGGTAAAGTGGTAAAAGTGGTTGGAAAGGTGTTTCTTATGATTAAAAATGGACCGGGGTTCATGGTTTCACAAATGCACTCTCTCTTTAATAAAGTGGCAGACAATGGAATACTAGAGTTGACATATGAGATTGCAACACAACAGTTCAATGACAAGTTATAATTATATGGGCATCACGTCCTAACATAGAGACCTTTTGGTTGTTAGTCTCTCTTATACTCCACCAAGATGCGAACTAAATCATAACACCTCAGTAATTAAGATAGCTCAGAGTATAGCAATAAGTATCATGACATGAAGTTAAAATAAGAACATGCTAGATCTAGTCATGGAGGAAGTGGCAATGGTCACACCCACATCTCCGGTAGCATGGTATTTCTTTCTATCCCTAGTGAGGCAACAAAGTAAGGTAGAGATATCCAAGTGGATCGCAGAACTTTCTCCCACGTTCACTGCACTAGCCACCCCCTGTTACTCTAACTAATGCACATGTTTCCCCTCACACGCTCTCATAAACATGCTTGATCATGACAAGTAAATAAGAACGGGGTACATAATATGCATCTACTTTCATAACTGAAACAAAACCATTGCAATCTCAAACATATATTAACTCATAAAAAGATCCACCACAAAGGTATTACATAGATGACCGTAATCATGTTCAGCAGCTCATACGGTACTAATTAGTGAAGCTCTAGAGAGAGAGAGAGAGAGATACATAAGTTATTTCCACAAACCCATAGTCCAGAGGTGGACTACTCCCTCTTCATCATGGAGACGGTGGAGAAGTCGTTGGAGAAGATGGAGACCACACCGGCAGCGCTCCGCCGGAGTTTTCCCCCTCCAATCTGTAACTCCAGGTTTCTGTTTCGGTGTTTCTGTGTTTCTGCGGCGCTCCTTCCAGAGAACGTCGGGGGACTATTTTTATAGCCGGTTTTAGGTCAAAACCGAGTCGGTGGAGAAAAGATCGACGGCAACGGAGCTCCGAGGACCAAAAGGGGGGTCCCACGCGGCCAGGTACATGGGCCGTGTGGGCCCACTCATCTTGGCCCTCGGGCCTCTGCTTGTTTGCTTCCTTCGCTCCCACGCTTTGTTCCTTCCAAAAAATGATGCTCGTAAATTTCCAGGTCATTTGGACGTCGTTTGGGTCCCTGAAACATTAAACTACAGAAATAGGGTTTTCTGCCTGTGCAGGGTTAATTCCATAAAAAATAGGAAACATATCAAATATTCCCAAAATCATTATAAAACAGTGATATAACCCTTATATGATGCAAATATGACTGGAATATAAGCAAAATAATGCAAAGTTCATGTATGCATTTTACATGCATCAACATCCCCAAGCTTAACCTATACTCGTCCTCGAGTATGAAGGTGATAAAACTAACATTGACTTTGCAATTTAATACTAACAAAGGATATCAAAGATGATTACTATTGCTACATAGAGTCAAATGATCTATTATATACTAAAGGTACATGATGGGCTCACCAGAAAATAGAGAAATAGGCTAGAAAATCCCACAATAATCAGAAACATCTGGCCATTAGTTTTACTAACTAGACGATCACAACCGACGGATTTTACAAGAAAAAACTATTGATATTAAGTTTCAATCAAATTACCCACCAATGCCCTTTATAAGTTGGCCTGTACCTGTTCGACTTTTGCCTAGCTAAAAGAGAAATCACTACGAGCTGCAGCCGCCACCATACCCCGATGCCCTAATGTGTCCTCACGTAAGCTAGCTGCCGCCGCCGGCGAAAACAGCGCTTTCCGCAGCTGCTGCCGAATTCCTTTGCCCTCCTCAGTCCTCACGTACGCAAGCTCCCGCTGCATTTTCCTACGTGCGCTCTGTCGGTCCACTCTCCTACGCCGGTAGGCAATCATGCACAGCAGCAGCTTTGCAGACTCTATTGCAGGTTTAGTCTTGCCTAACGCGCGAGACATTTAGCTGGGCAAAAGATGGATAAATCGAAGCCTCAGCCTCATGCATGCGCCATGTAGGCGTGCAACAGAGGGATCTTGCCTCACACGGCCGGACAACCTAGAGCCTGGTAATGGTACGTCACTATCTTCTTTTCTTTCTTTTTTGACTGCACCATCTATTTCTCTACTACACAACGTAACTTTACAAACTTTAGCAACGTAGAACAAGATGTCTGCATCTATCAACATGAGAGAAAATTGCTCTGTTGTGAAATTTATCATGGTACCATATAGATGTGAATTATGTTCTTATAACTCAAACCCTAGCATATTAGGGGGCCATATGTTGTACGGTAAATTCTTATAACTCAAGCCAAACAAGCATTGAACCATAAAATAACTCTGTCAAAGATATGACAAACCGTTATTCACATTAAGCTGTTGTTTTGGTTTAGGAAATTATATTATATGTTGTATTTGCACGATAGGCTTCAGGCATACTACAATATCAAGAGGGCGCCTATACGACCAATTTTTGTCGTTAATGTTTACACATGAAGAAGCCATAATTCTGCACAAGATTTGGTTTCCGAGTCGGTAAGTAAGGTACAAATATCTATCTCACGACCTATATCTCTTTTTCTGTCAGTTGTCGTTAATGTTTACACATGAAGAAGCCATAATTCTGCACAAGATTTGGTTTCCGAGTCGGTAAGTAAGGTACAAATATCAATCTCACGATCTATATCTCTTTTTCTGTCAGTTAACTGATAGGATGTGACCTTCTATTGCCATGCTAAGAAGCCATAATTCTGCACAAGATTTGGTTTTCGAGTCGGTAAGTAAGGTACAAATATGTCTCTCACGACCTATATCTCTTTTTCTGTCAGTTAACTGATATGACGTGACCTTCTATTGCATTAACTTGAATTGTTCAAATTCAGTCTGCCTGATTAGCAAGTTGCATCACTACTAAAGTTGTATCTATTCTCAGGCAGTATCATAATCCATGCTAATACCGATCCTCCTTTCAAACTCATTGTATATACATTTTTTTGAACGAAATCTTTATATATATACATTGATTCCTATTACAATGTTGCAGTGCATTAATGGGGATCAGTGTACAAATGTTCATCCTTATTCAGTAGTATATGCTCAATCTTGGATATGTTACAACGTGTATTGCCTTCGCATTGTGTCCTTAAAAAAGGTATTTGTTCTGTTGGCCTTTATTTGATAATAAGTTATATTTGATTGCCTTTCAAATTTGATAGGGTTGCTACTAAATGCGTTTGACATATTACACGCAAATATTTTATCGTTATTTTGTAGATATGAAAATAAAATGAATTGTAATTCACGCGTGTTGAATACTTATGTGAACAGATAGAGCCTGGTGTCAAGAGCATCGATTCTTGGCCCAGATCAGTAGGACACCATCGATCACTGCACTGAAGGCCTGAAGCAATGGGAGACCGGGAAGGATATGGTTTTTAATTTTTGTCTACCTTTGGTTGTTCGTTCTTGAAGCAAATATCACACATGTGAGTGCTACTTTTATAGCTAGAGACCTATCATTTAGTTTAGTCCGAAATGTGATCATCCACAAGAGGTGGGCTCATGGTGGATCACAAAATAGCCTCTCCAGGTTACTGAGACATGGTGTTTCAGGAAATTCCCAAACCAAAATTCTGATAATGATGATGGAGCTGCAACACGAGGAGAAAAGAAGTATTTGTCAGCTACACTCCCTGGATTTTTTGCACAGGATCATTTCTGAGGCACCTCATAGGAGCGCCCTGTTGGAGGATGCACAATTGATCCATATAATCAATCCATCAAGGAAGAGTTATCCGATCTGTGGTATATATATAACTACAGATGTGCTAAATAAAGTTTTCTCTAGGTATGTAGTAGTGGAGAAGATATGTCAATGTCATACATCAAAGCAATATGCCCCGAGTACCAATTTGATATAAGACCGGTAATATGCCTGATGAATCCATGAAAGGTCTGCGGGTGTGGTAATTAGTTGTGCAAACCTCACTGTACATCGAGAATTATGCATTTTCATATTCTGAAGACTTGCAAATTCTGAAATCTTAATGTGCATTAATTCTGAAGGTATAGTGACATGGGAAGTTCATCGCACGTGGCTCCACCTTCTGTCCATGTGAATTACAAGATAATTCTGCTACTTCTTCAGTTAAGTACCAGTGAATCACAAGATAAATTATTCGTCTACTTCCCGAATGAATGATGGGAACTATAAGAGTTTTGCTAAATAGTACAGCAGGATTACAAAGTTTACTAACAGATATGATGTCTATGATGAAGACAGGACGCTGCCTAATAACTGCAGCTACCAGAAAATTACCAAGAGCTAGGAAACTAAATCTGAACATGTTGTGGTGTCAAACAGTGAGACCAGTGAATCTATTTCTTACGACGCCTTTGAAATACTTGATGAGCTCATTGACCAGCAATCAAAATCTTTTTTATAGGAGATGAACTGCTACATACCATTGGATTATTGATGATGATATATCGGTAAAATATAACATAACATTATTGTTGATTAATTGCAGTTCTTCATATATTCATCAGGTGAAGTTAGTTTTTGCCATGGTAAATATTACATTAAAGATATTTATTATCGAGAAGTCACTTGAGATATAGTTGGATTATTTTTGCAACAATGTCATTAGTTAGTTTATAATCTGACTGAACTTTCCTATTCTATACTTTTTACGATAGATCACTACATATTATATGGTACAAAGAACTTGCAGAATAATGCAATATCTCTTATTTCAGAAGACGCAGCAAATGAGCAACTACACATTCCTGAGGTGGTGCAGGATTATAGTCTGTCACCTGAAACTATGCTACTCAGCAGATATTGTTTTTTATATCTTCTTTTTATTTAAGCCTTATGCTTACCATCCTCTGCTCTAGACTACTGACTGGAAGCAAATCATGGCTTGAAGTCGGTCTGGTACTAATCCACCAAACCAACAGAAGATATGTGAAAAATCTGCATGTCTATGCTTACAAGATGCATGGTTTACTTCTACCTATCCATGACCAAAGAAATTGGCACGTGTACCTGAAGGACATAAAGCAAAAGGTAAGGAAATCCCTTCTAAACTATGAAGCAACGTGAATAGAACACGTAGGTATATGATAACCGGATGCCCTCTAAGTTTTCCATCCTATGGTAGAAAGAAATCATGTTATATTGAGTCCCAATGTAGTCAAGTTTTCTGAATTAGAATGTCAATATTAAATAAATCATGATGTTACTTACATTATATATGTACAAAATGATATGATATCATTAAGTCAAATGTCAACATTTCGACAATATTTAGTCTTCACATGGCTGGATTATATGTCATAGTTTTACTTAAATTTCAAAAGTCGGTTAACTTTTGTAAGATAAATGAGACAATAGTGTTTTCAATAAATCTATAATGTATGATTATTATAGAATATACTAAGTGCAATAGTTGAACCTTGGTGAAGTAGGTGAAGTTGTTTATCCCATATCATTTAACGTTTCCTCATTGCTACCTTTCATCTTTCAACAAATAAGTAGATACATTAATATGTAAGGGGAAATACTACATATTGTGTATGCCTTAGAATCATCCAATGATAAAAATATGTAATATAAAAACAACTAAGATGTTGCCCGCGCGTGGCGCGGGCCACCCTGCTAGTTCATTATTAAAAGGAGTAGCAATATGCAAGATAGATTATGAAGTGATATCAAGTATTCAATGCAAGGATGTTCAATGATAATTCACAAAGTGTAACATAAAAGAAAGTACTATGGACCACATGTATACATAATGAGAAGAAAGAACATCCTATAATGGCCATAGAGTATTGATGAAAATCTGAATATAAAAGGTGAACACTTTGGAAAGATATATATAAGTAGAGGTAAAGCATGAAATAGTTTCATCTAACTTCTGAACTTCTCTACTTAAGTTAATGATTGTAATGTGGTAATCCTTGGTGTCAAGCTCTCATTTCCCTATCATAGCATCTTGAATGATTAAGTTTAAAGTGAAAGCAAATATGACTAGTGTGCTTGACAAAGTACAGGTTGAAAGTGTCATGCCCCTTGAATACAAGTACCTACTCCATGTGTTACTCAACTTGGGAAACAAAGCAAGTTCAAGTTAAATATCATTGTAAGTAATAATAGTATCATTAAGAGCGTCTACTGGGGTACCTCTTGTCCCAGGATATGGAACAAGCCCATATCAAAATGACAAGACAAACAAACATAATGAACAATCTCAACACCCTTTTTATTTACCATTAGATAGCTTTTTATTGTAAGGTGTATCACAGAAGGTTCACCATAGCTAAGTAAATTTCCACCATGAATTATGCATGGCTTAGATTAGCGGCCCAGGCGTCTCTCTAACCATTTATACAAACTCATTTAAACTCACTTCATTTCCACATTTATTTCACCCATGGTAAGCATCCATAAACAAAAGTACATGATATCAACTAAATGAAATGAAGTGCATGTTGAAAGCTTGCCATGTGACAGCACATATGAGCTAACTCTCAACCAAAGACATTTGTCAAGCCCAACATCATAATTTTAATCACAATGGGTCATGTTTTATCTATGCAATGAAAGTAAAGTGTGCATCAAGTTCGAGAAAGCTCTATAACCAACTTTTCCCATAACAATCAACAACATAAGCATTTTCATTCAGAGGTATAGATAACACAAATATCATGATAAACATACTCGTAATAGCATAAAGCTAATAGGTAGATATGGTGGACCCACTGGAAAAACTTTGGTTGAAGGTGTTGGAAACAAGTTTTTACTTGTTGGAATTTTTGGGCTAGCAAGAGGGAGAAAGTTGACCATCTAAATGCATGCATGAGTGTCCATAGAACTAACCAATCCATGTTAAACAAAGTAAAATAACATTCAGCATCAAAACATGAATAAAAGATAGCCTTTGATAAAATACTTGCAAATTATTACTCATTAACAAGCTCATGAATCATGCAACTATATGTATCTTTTAAAATCAACTCCAACATCCCTTTTCCCAATCTAATAATAGCATCCAACATAAATCAACTCAAATTTCCTGTAGCTCTCTCATATATAAATGATAGTGTGATGGTCTCACAAAATAAAAATCAAACCAAAACAAAACAAACAAAAAGACGCTCCAAGTTTATGCGATAAAGTGTTTCGATCGAAAAACAGAAGTTAGACGTGTGCAAACCGAGAGTCTGTAGGTCCAGTGGGGTTGTCTTCACATCCCGAAGCTTATGGTCTTCACCATCCTTGGATAGCTCTTGGTGCAGCTCCTCTAATCCCTGTGAAAAAACTTCAAAAAACCGTTTCTCCCATTTCTTTTTCTGTGGGGTGCATTAGTAGTGGTTTCTCCCATGAGTAGAAAGGTCGGAGTAGAGCTATATTCCATGGTCGCAGGAACCAAGGGAAGATGGGCTGGACAACCCCGGATCAGAGGTCAGGCGACCATGGAATATAGCTCTACTCCGACCTTTCTACTCATGAAGGGCGCAATGTATGTACCTCGGTTAATCCTTAATGAAATGTCGGCACTCCGAGGTTGAAGCTCGGGGACTGCCTCGCTCTTGTGCTTGTGTTTTTTTCTGTTTGTCAATTTCGTTCATATGCCGAACTATTTTGAACCTCGTCTCAAACTTCAAGTAATGTATGCTGTGTAACTAATCTTGTGACTCGACTGACGAACGCCGAAATGGTAGTCAAGAGCAAAGATGAAAAAACGTGGGAAACATGAAAATGGACTCGGGGACTCGGTCCAAAAATATAGTTCGGCATGTGTCGTTTACTAACCCCTGTCTTTACCTTTCGTTTATGTCGGATGATTTTGAAACACACCTCGACATTTGCTAAGTACTGTATGCTATAAACAACAATCTTGTGACTCGACTGTCGAACGCCAAAATGGTAGACAAGAGCAAAGAATGCCAAGTATAGTAAACACGAAAGTGAACTCGGGGACTCGTTCCAAAAGGGTTCGGCATAAATTCTTAGAAAAGCATGGTTCGGATAGCAAGATAATAGTACTGGTAGCAAGGCAAACTACTTAAGTATATTACATCTGCACCCGGCATACCGGGGATTTAATGTTTTTTGAGACAAGTTCAGGCCTCGGAACCAGAGACCTCGGTCGCCGAGTTGTGGTAGCAGGGACCTCGGGCGCAGGAACAACCTCGGGCGCAGGAACCACCTCGGTCGCGGAAGCAACCTCGGTTGTTGGAGTGGATGCCGGGGTGTCCGTCACGTCGGGGGAGATCACCTCGGTGGCTACGGCTTTGCCGGACTTGCCCTTGGAGTTCGGAGGTTCGTCGAAGCTGAAGTCATCATCAGAGCCTTCAGCCACCTCGGTTGTTTTGCCGGCCTTGCCCTTGGAGCTCTCAGGCTCGTCAAAGTCAATTTCCTCGCCGTCAGAACCTTCTTCACCGGACTCTGCTTCCTCGTCCGAGCTCTCTTCATCCTCAGAATAGAGGCGCCCGTCATCAAAGGTCCGGGTGTTTGCATAACTAGCAAAGCGGTCGGCTGCTGCTTGGCGTTTCGCAATGCCATCAGGGGTGGAGTTCCAAGGAGAGCCCCTGCGCAGGGAGGTAACCGTGTGGATCTCAACATCTTCATACCAGACAGCACGAACACCAGGGCCTTGTCCGCTCCAGCCCGAGCTGATGAGCATCTCCACTCCCGAAGTCTAGCCTCGGCTCCTTTCAGCTTCGTGGCGAGCTCGTCAATGCAAGTGGGAGTCTTGACCTTGGGCCAGAGGGCACGGTGGACCTCGATGGCAGCATCAACCAGCTTGGTTCCAATGGCCCGAGCGGCCTGATCCGAGCATTAAGGGCAACAAGGTGGTCCTGGATATCCCAGCTTTCGCTGAGGGTTTCTGTCTCAGCCCTCTTTGCCCGAGCTGCTTGAACTTCGCGGATAGCCTTGTCCTTGGAGTGCTCGAAGTTCTCTGAAGAAGACAAAAAGGCTGTCGCTGAAATAAGGCATACGGTGGCACGGGGTGTAGGTCGGCAGAAAATAAGGAAAAGGGGAAAAGAAACTTACTGTCCATTTGGTGATTAATCCGAGCGAGCTCGGACAACCAGCTTTTCGATATAGCTCGGAGGGCGATAAGTTCGGCTTCGGCCGAGGTGGCGCGGCTCTCCAGGGTCTTGGCAAGCTCTTGCTGCTGTTCGGCGGCCTGGTCTTGACCTTCATAGCGTCCTCCACAGCAGTTTTGGCTTCGTTAGCCCGGTTCAGCTCTTGTTGCAGCCGAGCTATTTCATCTTCGGCTGTCTTCAACTTGGAGGCGTAATCTTTGTCGCTCTGCTCCTTGCGGATAGAAGAGTCCGGTGAGACTTCTTCAGTCTGTTGTGATCCAGCAGGAGGTTCTTGAAGATCTTTGTCCGAGCATTGTTGCACTCCTGAAAAAATAGAGAGATCAGTTCGAGAAATCCGAGGTTTTTAGCACCCGAGGCCCAATTGAGTCCCGGGGACTTGGCATTGGCCTCGGGGACTCAGCATGGGAGAAATGACAAGTTTTTGAGATTCAAGCCGAGCAATTTTAACTCGGTGGAGTGTCAATTGCTCAACCCGAATCTCGGGGACTGGGAATAGTGTATGTTTGTCATTTGGTTTCAAAGGAAGAAAGAGAGTTGCGTAAAGAAACTTACCGAGGCCTTCTTGCTGCAATCAAGGACCGCAGTCTGCATGTTGTAGATGGACTGGAGCACGGCGCTAGGTCCAACTGGATGCTCAGAGCTCGGGTTAGAGGAGACCTCGGCAGTGTCAGCCGAGTTCCAGTCCATGTCATAGTGCTTCTCCGAGCCTAAGCTGTTCCCGCTCTTGGTCCGGAGTTGCCCGACCTCCCAGCTGCTGATGTTCGGCTGGATGGTAGCAGCGAAAGAGCTCGGGAGGTGGCGACCTGAGAGCTCGAGGGCGCGGTCTTGATCAAGGTGGACCTCGGCGCAGAAGCGGGAACATGCGGCACCAGTTGGGTGCTCGCAGCCTTGGGGCCCGGTGGCGGTGGCGGCATTGGAGTTTGCTGTGGCTGTTTGGGGGGCTCAACAACTGGAGCTGAATCTTTCTTCTGCTTCTTCTGCTTCTTCTGCTGCTGTTGCTGCTGGTTGCGCGCAGCTTGAGACTTGGGGGAGAGCCGAGGCTCCTGCACGGTCTTAGCCGGAGTCTTGGCGCGATCTGTCTCCGCATCCTTCTGAGGAGGCGGAGGAGTCTGATCTCGGCGGGGAGCAGAGTGCCCCAGGCCGGAGTCAGAGCTCGGCGGTGGAAGTTCGGCGGAGGAGACACGCACCGGGGAGGAGATGGTCTTCTCCGGGCTGCTGAGGTCAATGGACCGTTCTGGAGGAGAGGCTCTGGCGGGGCTGCCGAGGTTAACCTCGACCTCGGTGTCTGAGCTTCAACCACTGGAGGCAGTGGTGAGTGTATCGAGCTATGGCTCTGCTTGATCTGCCGAGCCGGGCTAGACGAAAAAGAAAAGATTAAGTTAGAGTATAAAAAACTTAACCTCGGAACAGCGTGAAAGGTAAAAAGGAGCAAGGTGACTTACGCATCTTCTCCACGGGGCCTCGCTTCTTGTGCCTCGCCGAGGTCTTCTTGGCACGCTTGGCTTTGGGCGCCGCAGTCTCCGAGGTCTTGGAAGCCTCGGCATCCGAGGTACCAGGTCCTGAGCGCTTCCGGGAAGCTGCAGACGCTGGATGAAAGTTCTTATATGTTGGAGGAGCATATGAAATGGGAATAACGTTGACAGGTTCCAGAATTTGGCAATCGTCATCGTCATCATCGGGCCAATCCTGGATGGACGAACGAACTGGTGGGCGGTGCGAGGTGAAACCACGAGTCTTACCCGAGGTGGCCTTGGGAATGGGGAGGTGATCCTCATTGTCCGGATCTTCAACCTCGGCGGCCGGGACAGGCAGGTCGGGAGTCCACTCCTTAGAAGAAAGGGGGCCATCCTCGATTTCCTGTCGAGTGAACTTCTGCAGAGGTGGCAAGGTAAAACCGAGTTAGCACAAGAATCAATACAAGGCCGGGGTGAAAATGAAACCGAGGAATATTTTACGTCGGGTAAAGTACACTTACTTGAGCTGGAAGGTGATCTCGGTCATAGGGCTTGACACCCCATTTCCACTTATCGGGCATGGTGGTCTTGGCGATGGCCGGATGCGCCTCTTCACCTCGGAGTCATCAAGTTCAAAGGTGCTGTGCCGAGTGGGGTCGTAGCGGCCACTCATATGGCAGATCTTATGGGCCCGCTCTTGTAAAGGGCTAACTCGGCGGGTGATCATGGTGCGCAAGATGTCATCTGCCCCCAGCTTTTCTCCTGGAGGGACATCATGTTTGGTGGATCAGAAGAACCTCGGGAGCGTCGGGTGCAGGCTCATAATCCCAGTTGAGTTGGGCAGCGGGGGTTCCAATGGTGAACTCCGGCAAATTGATGAGATCTTCGTGCCCGGGTTCTTCACATAGAAGAAGGAGCGTTGCCATTTGCGGCAGGAGTCCAGGCCCTGGATCCGAGGAAACTCAGAAAGGCGCCGAGGTGAAATCGAGGCCGCCCCGCAAGCAGTCATCTCCTTGTCCACGACCTTCTTGTTCGGGACACTTTGCTTCTTCAGCTGGAAGTACTTGGCCCAGGACTCGATGCTTGGCCATAATCCGAGGTAACCCTCGGAAAAGGTCGCGTAGGCCGAAAGTTGGAGGATGGCGTTGGCGGGCAGGTGGTGTGGCTGTAGCCCAAATTGTCAAGAAATCCCGGAAGAATTTCCCGGCCGGGAGCCCGAAGCCACGTTCGAAGTGATCCAGGAAGACGACCCGCTCCCCGGATTCCACCTCGGGTTCGATATCTCCTTTCTTCGGAACTCGGCAGATGAGTTTAGCCGGGATCCGCCGTGAATCTCGGAGCCATTTGATGTCGACCTCCGTGACATCGGATCCCTCCCAGCTACCTCGTTCTCCAGATGCTCCTTCCTCGGCGGGATCCGAGGCAGAAGACATGTTGAGCTTTCCTGCAGAAGAGGGAGGTTCAACCGGGGTAAGTACCTCGGACAGTTCAGGATAGCCGGGGTAAATACCTCGGATCATTCAAGACAGCCGAGCTAAAGGATTTAGGCGGGAAACATGTTTCTACCCTGCGAGATACTAGCAAAGATCTACCGATGAGCTAAAAAGGGAAATAAATTCGAGTTCATCAAGGGCAAACCTAAGAGGACAGCACGGGTGCGTCTGAAACAAATCTAGATGAGATCTAAAATGTACTAAAAGGGCTCGAGGGGATCATCTAGTTCATCAAGATCTTAGGGTTCATCAGGATCCTCGAGTTCATCGAGGATGAACTCATCATGGCAATGGAGGGGAAGCGAAGAACTCACCGTGGAGGAACGCGAGGGATCGGCGGCGAGTCGATGGCGCCAGGCGCAGCGCGCGTACTCCGGTGCGGCGAGGCGCTCGACGGCGGTGCGGAACGATGCTGCAGAACGGCGGCGCGTACTCCGGTGCGGCGAGGTGCTCGACGGCGGCGATGGAGGCAGAGGCACGGAGCAGTGGGCGAGTGGGGAAGAAGAAGATGAAGTTACCCCTGGGCCCCTATTTATAAGCCGCGTGCGGTAACGGCGTGCGGTAACTGCGCACTACCGCGCGGTTACCGGGAGGCGCGGATCGTGTGCGGGCGAGCGCACGGTTGCGCGGTTGGTGGCCGCACGATCGGCCACATCGTGGGCCGCAGAGTGGCAACCGCCAGCCTCGGATTTCCTGTGCTGGTCAGCGCGAGAATCGAGGAGTCTGGGCGGTCAAGTTGGCCTCGCACTTGAGTGCGCAGGTGCGCTGTTTGGTGGGTCCGGCTGACGAGGGCGGCGTGTGGTCAGGACCTGTCTTTCAGAGGTCCGGATTTCGAGGTCCGGGCAGAGATTCTTCGCCACGTGCCTCGGAAAATCTTGAGGCAAGATTGTGCTGAGTCAAACAGCTCGGAAAGTTCAGATTGCAGATCAACCTCGGATTAGATTATGGTATGTGGGAAGTACCTCGGCGGAGCTATGTTGGAGGTCGGTTTTAGAGGTGGTGCCTTGCTTATTTTGAACCTGCTACGGCCCTCCATCCGAGGTCGTAGGACCGCACCAGCTTCGGGGACTAATGTCGGGGGGCTACCCCCGGGTAGGGTCAAGGCTTGGCATAAAGATGAGTTTAAAGATATGCCGAGGTACGGAAAGGGCCGACCTGCTTGGGCCTGGGAGTGTCCGAGCTTCATCTTGACCTGGAGGATATAAAGGCCGACCTATCTTGGCCCAGAGGGATCCGAGGTATCCCGTTGGCCTGGGCCGAGGTTCACTGTCCGAGCTATGTTCAGCCGACCTAACTACCTCGGTGCTATGGTTTGTGTTGTGAGAGCAGGAGAAGCTGTGGAAGGAAGTAAGATCCGACCTGGTAAAGATCTTAAGCGCAAGACCCGAGGTACGGAGCCCGTCACATCCGTGCCGAGCTAACCGAGGGAAGAGGTGTAGGTCGGGCAGGAGTCAATGCTCCTGTCACTTCCAGCCTGGTACAAGAGCGCCTGACGCGGGAGCGTCTGTCACGGAGCCTGGCAGAGGCGTGCCCCGGGTTCGGCGGGGCTGCACGTCTCTGACCGCTGACCACGCGAGATCCGGGAAAAGGCTACGAGGTAGCACGGCGTGGCCACGTCCTGTCTCTGTCAGAGGGGACATGCTAGTTCTGCCGTTAGGCAACAGGAGATGGGCATGCCATGTCTTGTCCCTGACAGAGGTACGGTGGTGACCGGTGCAGAGGCATGGCAACAGTGTTCAGCGAGGGGCACAACGGTAACTCGGCTGGCCTATATAGTGGGCTTCACCCCCCTCCTGCTTGGGGGAGGGACGGACAGATCGATCAACAGAGAAAGAAAGAGAGAAAGGAACCTCGGAACACCCCGGAAACACCTCGGATTTAGCTCGGAGTGCCTTCTTCCTCCCGTGTAGCTCCATCTTTTACCTCAAGTTCTCACCATTGTATCATCATACAGCTCGAGGAGCAGCTTGTACTTGTCACTTTGAGCTATACACTGAGTAGGATAGTGCTGCAGTAGGGGTGTTACCTCCACAAGAGGGCCCCGAAGCAGGGTACATCGTGGTGTGCTTTGTGTTCTTGGTTTCTTGTTTCTTTGTTCGTGTTCTTGCGTGTTCTCGCGTGTGCACTTCTTGAGTGCATAAACCCTCCCCGGATTCCCCCAACGACCATTCGGCCCCATCTTAGCCATACCTATGGCATCTGCCGTGATCCCACCACGACAAGATGCGAACTAAATCATAACATCTCAGTAATTAAGATAACTCGGAGTATAGCAATAAGTATCATGACATGAAGTTAAAATAAGAACATGCTAGATCTAGTCATGGAGGAAGTGGCAATGGTCACACCCACATCTCCGGTAGCATGGTATTTCTTTTTATCCCTAGTGAGGCAACAAAGTAAGGTAGAGATACCCAAGTGGATCGCAGAACTTTCTCTCACGTTCACTGCACTAGCCACCCCCCGTTACTCCAACTAATGCACACGTTCCCCCTCACACGCTCTCATAAACATGCTTGATCATGACAAGTAAATAAGAACGGGGTACATAATATGCATCTACTTACATAACTGAAACAAAACCATTGCAATCTCAAACATATATTAACTCATAAAAAGATCCACCACAAAGGTATTACATAGATGACCCTAATCATGTTCAGCAGCTCATACGGTACTAATTAGTGAAGCTCAAGAGAGAGAGATACATAAGTTACTTCCACAAACCCATAGCCCAGAGGTGGACTACTCCCTCTTCATCATGGAGACAGTGGAGAAGTCGTTGGAGAAGATGGAGACCACACCGGCAGGGCCCGCCGGAGTTTTCCCCCTCCAATCTGCAGCTCCAGGTCTCTGTTTCGGTGTTTCTGTGTTTCTACGGTGCACCTTCCAGAGAACGTCGGGGGACTATTTTTATAGGCGGTTTTAGGTCAAAACCGAGTCGGTGGAGGAAAGATCGACAGCAACGGAGCTCCGAGGACCAAAAGGGGGTCCCACGCCAGGTACATGGGCCACGTGGGCCCACTCATCTTGGCCCTCGGGCCTCCGCTTGTTTACTTCCTTCGCTCCCACGCTTTGTTCCTTCCAAAAACTGATGCTCGTAAATTTCCAGGTCATTTGGACGTCGTTTGGATCCCTGAAACATTAAAATATAGAAATAGGGTTATCTGCCTGTGGAGGGTTAATTCCATAAAAAATAGGAAACATATCAAATATTCCCAAAATCATTATAAAACAGTGATATAACCCTTATATGATGCAAATATGACTGGAATATAAGTAAAATAATGCAAAGTTCATGTATGCATTTTACATGCATCAGCCCCCAGGATGGCGGAGCCAGCCCCAAGGATGCCGATGTCAGCCCCCAAGACCTCCAGACAGCCTCCACCAAAGCGGCGACTCCTTAGGCGTCTTATCCTGCGACAGTAGCAACAAGTAGATGCGTTAATTTGTAACGCGAAAAACTTGTTTTATTTTGTTATGTAAATATGTTGGGCCAACTTTTATGCTATACTTGGCGGTAGGCTTACTTAAGTGGCCCGCCTTAATATGTATCTCGTTTATGTGCTTAGCTGTTTCATATGTTGGCGGAACCTCATCACAGTTATTTCAGCTGAGCCAACCAGGTTCAATACCAATTAGTTTAGACTTAGAGACCAAAACCGGCATGTTGGTTCCAACGCCATACTACTAGGCGACCCACACAAAAACAGGCAGATAAAAATACTAGGCGGTGCAAAGGTTGTTTGCTGTTTTTAGCCGATAGACGGCAAATGTCAAAGAAGTTGGAACCTTAGCACGGAGCAAAATATTTTTTGGTAACTTTCATGACAACAGATATATGATTGCGAGAAAAGACAAAAGATGGCATGGTCCCAAAACTGAATGAACAAACCACGGACTTTTATTTCATAATCATATAGTACTTATTACAATGTAAAAATTGATAAGTGTAAAAAGGACGTAGCTGCTCAATGTTGCAAGGCCGCTTGGTTTCGTCATACTTGTCGTCGGCTTTCCTTTTGCGCTTGCAGCCTCGCTTTTTCTTGTAGCCGTCTCGTGCTTCTACCAAGTAGTAAGATCCATTGAGCAACACCTTGCTGACCACAAAAGGTACTTCCCATGGCGGGGATAACTTATGCAAGCCTTTTCTGTTTTGTATTAGGCGGAGGACCAGGTCACCAACTCTAAAACTACGTTGCCGCACTCTTCGACCGTGATACCGCCGCAAACCTTGCTGATAGATGGCGGACCGTGCGAGGGCAACATTGCGTTCTTCATCAAGTAGGTCAAGGCCATCCTGTCTTGCATCTTCTGCGTCTTCCTGGACATAGGCTTGAACTCTGGGGGAATCGTACATCATGTCGGATGGCAACACTGCTTCTGCGCCATAGACTAAGAAGAAAGGAGTGAACTTGGTTGATCTGTTTGGGGTTGTTCGTAAACTCCAAAGGACAGACTGCAACTCATCCACCCAAGCCCCAGCTGCCCTGTGCAATGGTACTTCGAGACGAGGTTTGATGCCCTGCAGGACCAAACCATTCGTACGCTCTACTTGGCCATTTGCCATGCTTATAACAGTATTCCTCAACTTCGCCTTGCGACAAGTTAGTGCCGTTATCGGTGATAATGCTGTGAGGCACCACGAACCGAGAGATTATTCCCCACGGAAAATTTGCAGTTGTGGCGCCGTCTAGCTTTTTGATGGGCTTAGCTTCAACCCATTTGGTGAACTTATCTACTGCTACAAGCAAATGCGTGTACCACCAGGTGCCGACTTGATTGGGCCAACCATGTCCAAGCCCCAGACTGCGAAAGGCCATGTGATGGGTATTGTCTTAAG
Organism: Poa pratensis; assembly: GCA_947311845.1. NCBI lineage: Eukaryota > Viridiplantae > Streptophyta > Magnoliopsida > Poales > Poaceae > Poa > Poa pratensis. Next base: position 1,828,794 of record CAMZMU010000075.1, read on the forward strand.
CTCCTGAGCCGGCATGTGCGGTTGTCTGGCATATAGTTGGCAGCCCCTGCATGTTTTGACTATGACTTCTGCGTCAGCTTTGGCTATCAACCAATAAAAACCTTGCCGGAAATCTTTGGACACAAGGGAGCGAGACGAAGCATGATGTCCACAAACTCCAACATGTATCTCCTCCAGCAAGTCTTTGCCCTCTTCTTGCGAAATGCAACGTTGGTAAACACCAGTGGTGCTACGCTTGTACAATTCACCGTTAATTATTGTGAATGCCTTGGCTCTTCTTATGATTTGCTTTTTCAAAACCTCATCGGCTGGCAACTCCTGATTGATCAGGAAGTCCAAATATGGTGTCGTCCAATCCGGCTTTACCAGATAGATGGCATAGCTAGCCGCTTCTACCGGTTCTGCCGATTCTGGGTCAAGGAGGTCTGCTCCTTTTATTGACGGCTTGTGTAGGTGCTACAGGAAGACATCTTTCGGTACTTTTTTGCGTTCAGACCCCAATCTAGCAAGTGTGTCTGCCGCATCGTTTTGAGCTCTTGGGATATAGCGGACCTCATAGCCTAGGAAGCATTTAGTGAATTCATCAACGGTAGCGCGGTATGCCGCCATTGTCTTGCTTTTTGCGTCCCAGGTTCCACGTGTCTGTTGTGCCACCAAGTCTGAATCTCCATAACAGAGTACGTGTTGGACGCCTAGTTCTTTGGCGATGTGTAAGCCGTGAAGGAGTGCTTCATATTCGGCAACATTGTTTGTTGCTTTGAAGTGGATTTGTAACACATAGCTGAGCTTGTCTCCTTGCGGGTTTCTTAACACAATGCCAGCCCCCGAGCCTTGAAGCATTTTTGATCCATCAAAATGCATGATCCAATATGCTTCTTCAGGGAGAGGCACTTCGTCCATGGCTTCTGTCCAATCTGTGATGAAGTCTGCTAAAGCTTGAGACTTAATGGCATTTCTGGGTTTGTATGTGATGTCAAAGGCGGCGAGTTCAATGCCCACTTGGCGACTCGGCCTGTAGCATCCGTGTTGTTGATTATATCTCCCAGAGGTGCCTTGCTCACTACCGTTATTGAATGTTCCTGTAAGTAGTGTCGCAATTTTCTGGTGGCGTAGAAAACACCATAAACCAGCTTCTGGTAATGCGGATAACGCTGCTTGGAGACGGAAAATACTTCACTGATGAAGTAGACCGGACGCTGCTCTGGGATCTCTGATTTTTCCGTCTTGCGCTCCACAACCAAGACTATGCTAACAACCAAGTTGGTTGCCGCGATATAAAGCAGCATTGGTTCCTGCGTACGAGGCGCTGCCAAAATTGGGGCAGACGTTAATGCTTCCTTGAGTTGTTTCAAGGCGACATCTGCTTCGTCTGTCCACTCAAACTTGTCGGATTTCTTCAGAAGCCGGTAGGGAAGCATTTCCTTCTCTCCAAGGCGGCTAATGAAACGACTGACGGCAGCCGCCGAGCCGGCAAGTCGCTGCATGTCCTTCAGGTCCTTAGGCCTGGATATGTTGAGGATTGCCTTGATTTTCTCCGGGTTCACCTCTATTCCTCGTTCGGAAACGATAAAGCCAAGCAGCTTGCCGGCAGGAACCCCGAAAACGCATTTTTTCGGGTTGAGTTTCATTTTATATACCCGTAGGCTATCGAAGGTTTCTCGCAAGTCGTCTAGCAAATCCGCCTTCTTACGAGACATGACGGCAATGTCGTCTACATAGACGTGAACATTGCGGCCAATTTGCTCGTGAAGGCATCTCTGCATGCATCGCTGATACGTCGCGCCGGCATTTTTTAGGCCGAAGGGCATCGTGATGTAGCAGAAGGTCCCATAGGGCGTAGTGAATGATGTTTTGAGTTAGTCAGATTCTCGCATTTTAATTTGGTGGTACCCGGAGTACGCATCCAAAAAGCACAGCAGCTCTGAGCCTGCTGTGGAGTCTATGACCTGATCTATACGTGGTAAAGCGAAGTGGTCCTTAGGATAGCACCTGTTCAAACCGGTATAATCAATGCACATTCTCATTTCCTTATTGGGTTTTGGAACCAGTACAGGATTTGCCAACCAATCAGTGTGTACTACCTCCTTAATGAACTTAGCTTCTTGCAACTTGATGATCTTCTTTCCTATTGCCTTCCTCTTCTCTTCACCATAGCGTCTTATTCATTGCTTTACTGGCTTGGCTCCTTTGTAGACATTAAGAGAGCGATCGGCAAGTTCCCTTGGTACACCCGGCATGTCGGCTGACGACCATGCAAAGATGTCTCGATTCTCACGGAGGAACTCGACGAGTGTGCTTTCCTATTTGTCATCTAAGCCAGGTCCGATGGTGATTTGCTTGGAGCTGTCACCTGGCACCAGATCTGCCTTATTTGTTTCCTCGGAGGCCTTAAAAGTCTTCTTGGGCTCGGCTGTCTTCACGTTTTCCGGCAACTGGGACGTATCAGTTTCTTTCTTCATCATGGCCAATTCCTCTGCATGGAGGACGACCTCCGCGAAGGCGGCGTTGCCACGTTTGCACTCCTTTGCTTTTTGAAGTTGCCATTGACGGTGATGGTACCGTTGGGTCCAGGCATCTTCAACTTGTTGTAGATGTAACACGGCCGAGCCATGAACATGGCGAAAGCTGGCCGTCCAAAGATGGCATGGTAAGCACTCTTGAAGGGGACTACTTCAAACCTGAGATACTCCGAGCGGTAGTTTGACTCAGGTCCGAAAGTAACCTCAAGCTTGATGCTTCCCATTGACTTGGCTTGCTTTCTCGGAACAATGTCATGGAACTTGACTTTGCTGTAATCAAGCTGGCTTTCCGTCAAGTTCATGCGCTTCAGGGTGTCCTCGTACATGATGTTGAGTCTGCTGCCGCCATCCATCAACACCTTGGTTAATCTGAAGTTGTCGACATTTGGGTCGACGACGAGGGCATACTTGCTCGGATGCGGCACATGGTCCGGGTGGTCGTTCCTGTCCCATGTGATTGCTTTTTTGGACCAGTCTAAGTACTGAGTAACATCAGATGTCGGGGGAATACCCAATGGAGTATGAGCCGACGTACGAACTTATCAAGAGATATCCTGACATAGGATAAATGTGGCCCAACATGGAGAAGTCCAAACAAGGCGGCTTAACGTTCTGAGTCGCACAAGGACTCCACAAACCGACTTGTAATAGAAACCCTAGTTTGTATCCTAATAGGACACCGCATGTAAACCTGCCCCTTCCACCTATATAAGAAGGGGCAAGCCGTACCAAGCTCTCGGATCTCAATAGACTAGAGATAACAAAACAGAGAGAGCCGCCACATTGGCGACTCGCTCATCGGCATACGAAATAAGATCTAGCCACAAACAGCATGTAGGGCTTTTACCGGACGATGTTTCCCGGGGCCTGAAGCTGTATATATCGCTCTTCTGTGTGCAATCTCGCTCCCGGAAGATAGAGAATCTTCGTCGACAACGCGACCTCCAAGGACGGAGTCGCAACCTGGTGAACGCTACGATGCATTTGGCATAGGCCAACGGATCGGCCGATCAAGGAGCCAGCGGCCTCGCGTATAGCATGGAGACGTGTTGGATCAGAATTGGATCAAGGCATCGCTCCCAAGGAATTAGAAAAGCAACCTAAGTCGCTACGCCAAACACACGCACATGGGCTTCACGCGAGGCACAAGCAAAAAGGAAAACAATAGAAGAAGAAGGAGTGGTCATCTGAACACCCATCAGATACATCGACTATTATTTCAGCGCCCATCGCGTCAGAGTCTTGAAATACAAAAACTGGAGATGGACGTACGCCTGGATCGACGTAGACGACTTTAGGCTCGAGTCAGCTGCATCCGGCTTCAAACAATGACGCGGTCTGCTCTGACCCCGTTGCGGACGACGTTGACGTTGCGGCTTACTCCGTTTTCAACGAGTCGCCCTCGGCACTCCGCAGGATTATGCCATTAACAGCTAAGTCGTTTTCATGTTTAAAATCCATATTTTGTTTCAAACAATAAAATAAATCCGGCACCTTTGAGTTAATATCGGGGGCTATTATTTCTTCTCAAAGTCAGTTGAGTCGCTGCATAATTATAGCCAGCATACAGTTCGTAGTACCAGCTAACCCATCGTTGCAGCCGGCTCGCCGCACCAAGCTAGCTCATCGCCACTATCTCCACACACGCGCAGCTGGTCTAATTTTGAAGAAAACGGCAACTCATCGCATCACTGTTGGCTCGTGGTGATCGGTCGCATAAACCACTCACCTGAGCAGCGAAGAATAAATGTTTCATTTAACAAATTTCATTGATTAGATTGATTCAGTTAAGCATACAGACTAACACATTGATTTTCATTATGAGCATGCATCAAAGTACTTTGTATGAAGAATCAATCATGAAGAACACAAATAGATCGATTATCAGATCAAATCCCGAGGAGTCGGAAGCGGCCGGATAAACCTGCTGCTATTTATGTGATAATCATATGAGCCTCCGTCCTCGCCGACGCCGGCTCAGCCATCCATTAAGACAGCAAGTTTTCCTTGGCTGGGAGAAATAAATCTCAATTATCTTCAGATATCAGGTGATATTTTACTAAATTACTTCGGTCTGCAACTTTAATCATACAAAAATATTGTCCAGTTTGTACTACCTCCTATGTGCAGCTTTACAAACACGTTCAAGATATATACGTGTGTGAAAATTGCGTCAACAAATCCAGCCAACAACTTTGTCTACATGGACGACCTTGGCAATCGGACTGACCAAACCTGCTACAAAATTATCAGGGTTATTCATTCTATTTTCTCACATCATGTACAAATTTTATAAAGAATATCCTTTTGCCTTCTCCACTCTTACTTGCAGGAGACAAAATCCGGATGTATATCACGCATAGGCGACCGGGAATATGCGCGTTACGCCACTACGGAATAAAGCCGGCAGGACGCCTTTGTGGGACATCCGTGTCGCACGAGACAACTAGGGAGCCCATGGACCGGTGATAACACGCAGTACAAAGCATGGTGGCGCATGTGATCAAACAAGCCACGTCCGGCTACCATACAAAAAGAAATCAGGTTTCCACACAAGCCATGACCTCATCTATGCGACTGTGCTGATGGCTATTTACCGCCGTTCGCAACTTATCCTGCATCATCAACGACGTGAGAATAAAAACAAGATAAGTCGCTTTCACGCTCAAATTCTGCAGCTATTAAACACGATTAAGTTTCACATTCGAGTAAATCTCGGGGCTGCATGTCTAGTTTATGAAGCTTATTATCAATATTTCTGCGATTCAAAATAGACCATGCCGCATAATTCAAATTTAGATCACTTTAAAGGCTTAATTACATCCACTTCTTAAAGTAGGGTCTTACAGCCCGTATTGGATTTATTAAATTCGAGTTCTTTATAGCTCACTATATCTATCAAAGTTAAGCTCTTTCTATGGCTTGCATGATTTATTGCGAAATCAGCTTTTATTTACATCCGCAAACAGATTTCTTGATGTACCAATGTCACCATTGCATATTCAAGCATTGATATTTGGGGGCTCATTATATCATTTCATGATGTATCATTATATCATTTTATGAGTCGCCTAGTGATTTACCTTCATATCATTTTATGAGTTGCATACAGCTCATCATTACATCAGTTTACGAGTCACTAACGAATTATCATCTTATCGATATTTGAGTTAAACAGGTGACTCGTTGTATTAATTCTTGGGTCAAATCAGTGACTCGTGGTATCACATTTACAGCTAATCAGAGCTGGTTATCATCAAAACTAATTAGAGCTCGTCACGGCTATTGCAGCTGATTATATCATAAATCGACTGCCACCTACGCGTGGTCGTACATCAGGATTAGTGAAATAAAGCGGGCACCACCGGTATCCGGGGTTTGTCATTTCGCCTCAATTTTCACTAATCTCTGGGTTTCACAGGGCTTTGTAGCTTTATAAGCTCGGCTTATTCTCGTGGAATCGCTCTTTGTGAAAAAAATTCCTGGTTATACTCGTCTTAAGTCAGATGCACTTCGCACTATGCGGCCAAAGTACCGGCATTTGGCGTCAATCGAGTCAGATTGCCTATCATGGCCGTTCTCGACCCTGAACACACATTAGACCTTGGAAATACTGAGCCGCGCGAGGGCAGAAGGGCTAAAGTACCCACATGTGGCGTCAATCGAGTCTGAATGCCTATCATGGACTTTCTCGACCCTGAACACACATTAGACCTGGGAAATACTAAGCCAAGTACCATATGCTATCATGCATCGTACCATTTGCTATCATGCAACCATTTGCTATCATGCAAAATACAATTTGCTATCATGCAACCATTTGCTATCATGCAAAATACAATTTGCTATCACGCAAAGTACAGATTGCTATCATGCAGAGTACCATACGCTATAAGGCGGAATAATAAAGTTTTATCATAATTATTACCAGCCGCCAGAGCTAAAATATTATCATCATGTTATCTATTGTTTCCTCGGGGGCTTTTGCCTTTTGAATTACAGGAACCTATAACTCGGCCAGGTGAGTTCGAATTGGCACGACCAAATTTTAATGATGGGGATAATTATTTTCCCGACATCGGCTGTTGAAGCCATCATTATCTATATAGCCGCATCAAGTGGAATTCTTAATTCATATTCCTTGATTTATCTCTAAAGCTTTTACAGGGATTATCTTTCTAGCGGCTCAAAGAGTATTTCACAGTTTCGAGTTTATAAAGTTGCATTGCTATACTCCAAATATCATTATTTTCTTGAAACCAACAATTTTGTTCAAGTTGTTGCAGGATTAAATTGCAAAAGGAGAAATATATGACATCAAGCAGGATGACAAAAGCATGCCTACTTAATGCCCTTGGGCTAGGACAAACAAGTTTTTGTTTAGCTGAAAAGAGTTTGATTCTCAAGCCGCATGAACAAGCATACAACTTGAGCCTCGGGGGCTACATCCAGTAATAACCATGGATTTTTCATCAGAGGCTATGTTGGCATATACTACAATTTCAATTTCTGCCGATGGGAATATTCTAGAGCCAAGCCCTAGGGCCCGACAACTGCACTGCCGCTGGTTTATCGTGGCCTAAATCTGGCTCCAATGAAGATTGATAATGTCCAACCATCAACAGAGACACTACATGCATGGATATTGCAGCGAGAAGTCCAGTCCATGTAGTATTCAGCTAGCTACACGTGAAGCTCTCAATGGATTCACGTATCCAAGAGAAAAAAGAAAAGAAGGAAAAGTCAATCAAGAATAGCTAAGCCAGCTACCAGCACGTGTGTATCTTCGGATATTACTTGGAAGATGATGGCAGTTTTAGCGAGTTGTCGACTTCTTCATGATGGCCGCGACTCATATTTGCTCGCTCCAAGACTCTGGGCGTGTTACTACTGCTGGGCGAAGAACTCGGTAACGTGGCACGGCGACCTCGACAGTCTGTACCCAGCGGTCATGCGTGTGCATTCAGCTCAGCAGTATGACGCAGCGACCGGGCGATTTCTTCATCAACAAATCTGTAGCACATACAACATTGTCAAACATCAGCTACCCATCGCTTCTACATCAGTGGCTCAATAAGCCGCTATGCTTGCGACTCATCGTCATCAACACCAATAACTCGCTAAACATCAGTGAGTCCCCAAGCTCAACAAGGGAAGAAGTGTCAAGGCAAATCGGTGATGTCAAGATCTTAAGTCGGCATCACCGAGCATATGAAGAGATTTAAGAAGCCTCCAGATAAATGGACCCTGATGCTACAAGGCATGACCAAGACAACCTGTGAAGCCTTTTTGAGTTTACCCAGGACATCCAGCAGGCGGCTTATCATATGACATTGGCGACTCGCGAAGATGATGAAGCATGTGCTGAGCCCAAGCTAAACTTGGGGGCTAATGTCGGGGGAATATCCAACGGAGTATGAGCCGACGTACGAACTTATCAAGAGATATCCTGACATAGGATAAATGTGGCCCAACATGGAGAAGGCCCAACAAGGCGGCTTAAGGCGGCTTAACGTTCTGAGTCGCACAAGGACTCCACAAACTGACTTGTAATAGAAACCCTAGTTTGTATCCTACTAGGACACCGCGTGTAAGCCTGCCCCTTCCACCTATATAAGAAGGGGCAAGGCGCACCAAGCTCTCGGATCTCAATAGACTAGAGACAACAAAACAGAGAGAGCCGCCACATTGGCGACTCGCTCATCGCATACGAAATAAGATCTAGCCACAAACAGCATGTAGGCCTTTTACCGGATGATGTTTCCTGGGGTCTGAAGCTGTATAAATCGCTCTCCTGTGTGCAATCTCGCTCCCAGAAGATCCTACGTCGCCTAAATCCCACACCTACAAAGTCATCCTGAAATGGCATGTGCCGTGACAAACCCACGACATCAGGCACTATAGCATTGAGCTCGCGCAGTTCTGCCTTCTCTTCCTTTGCCGAAGGAGTGCCCAAAAAGTAGACCAATTGGCCATGAACTTTGGGATACTTTTTCTCCTTGCGTGGCGGTTTAGGGTCCTCATCTTCCGACATGGAGACTGCCTCATCATCGTCTTCCTTTTTTGCCTTCTCAGCTTTCTTGTTCTTTTTCGGCTTCCAGCCAACCTCGGGGTCCTTCTTGAAATCTTCCAAGAATCGGCACTCTCCCAGTGTATGGTTAACATTCCCCAAGGATGCATGGATTGAAAAGGGTAAGGCTTTTGCCTGATCGTAAGTTAGGCGCTGCTTGCTGGAGCCGCCTTCTTTACCTTTTCCTTTCCACTTGCGATTTCCGCCTTTGCCTTCAAAGGTGGCGGCGATCTCGTTCGATGGTCCGGCTTTGTCATCCTGGGGGGCCTTGCGCTTGTGACTGGCTCGCCTGCTTGGCGTCATGTCATGAGTGCCGTCAACGTCGTGTGTGTCGTCATCTGCATGTGCATACATGGCTGCTATTTCAAGCATGACTCCGAGGTCCTTGACTTGCATGTGTACTAGCTTGTGTCTGAGACTTGACCCCTTCAGGAGGCCTGTGGTGAAGGCATGGATTGCTTAATTGTTGTCCACGTTCTCACAGCTTGCTTTTGTCTGGATCCACCTTGCCAGGAAGCTTGTTGCGGTTTCATCCGGCTTTTGCACACAGCGAACCAAGTCTGTATATGTGTTGGGCCGCTTGTATGTGCCCTGGAAGTGTTGAGTGAACACCTTTTCCATGTCGAGCCAGCTATGAATTGATTTTTCTGGCAAGTTTTCGATCCAACTTCTGGCTGTCCCCTCCAGCATGAGGGGACAGAAGCGTGCAGCGACCAGGCCGTTACCCCCGGCAATATCTACGGCTAGCGCGTAGTCCGACAACCATGAGTTTGGCTTATCCGCTCCATTGTACCTCTGATGAATTTTTGATACTGATGTCATATCTCGAGGGATCTGAACGTTGCGGATGGCTGGGCCAAAGCACTCAGCGCCGAGGTAGGCGTCCTATTTTCATGCCTTGATGTCATTGAGACGATGTCATGCATCTTTTGGATCGAGCTGCCTGTTGGATCTATCAGCATTGGGCTCGTCCTGCGCTGCCCGGCTATGCCTAGGCTCATTGTTTTGCCCCGGCTTCCGCCTTCACGCCTGGGCGCTGGCGGTGGAGACGGTGTGTGGTCCCTACTTCTTCTTGGCGGTGGGGGGTTGTCGCGATTTCTGCCACTCCTTGGCGGTTGCTTACTTCCTCGGCTTCCGCCTTCATCCCGTTTAGGCGGTGGAGGAGGTGAAGGTTCACGTCTGTTGCCGGTTCGGGATGCTTCGTCCTGTTGCCTCTTAGGAGGTGGTGACTTACGCGGGTCCTTTTGTCCCTCCCCTTCCCATGGCTATTAGAGCCGGATGGGTCCTCGGGGTGACCACCGGCCGCAGCTTTGCAAGCGTTGGATTTGGATTCCAGCTTGCCTCCCCTTGCGTCCGCCATGTCGGCACGAGAATCAGCACGGGCCTACTGCTCTAGAGCTTTGTGAGCAAGGATCGAGGCGTAGTAGATCTTCTCGTCCTTGTCGTAGTCATCGTTGTTGAGGATGTTCAAGGCGGCCGCAGTGTTGAGGACAGGGGTGCAAAGGATGATATCCCCGTTCTTGTCCTTACGCTGTGGTGCTGAAGCCCACTCGAAACCAAGTCTCTGCGCCGGGGACTTGAAGTCGTCGTTAGGCGGGTGGTGGACTTGCTTACTTTTCTTGTCCATTGCACGTCCTGCCGGTTTGGCAACCGGGGTTGAGGTGAAGAGATTGTGCTTTGAGGTTAGCCTGGCGGTTATCTTGGCGTTCTCTTCCTTGGCTTCTTCGAGTATACCCTGAACCTCTGCTTGCTTGGTTTTGAAGTATTGGGTTTGCTCGATCAAAGAGCTTTGGAGCTTCTCCAAGTCAGCCGGATTAGTTTTCTCGTTCACCGGCGTGTGCAGGACTTCCGCCAGGGCCACCATGTTGCCTGTCTTGCTGGGCTCGCCTTTCTCCAGAATTCTCTTTTCATCGGAGCCGGCGGGGTCTCTTCGAACAGTGGATCGGCTGCGCAGCCCCAACATTGGCAGCATCTGCTGCCGCTGCCTTAGCTGGGTCTGTGTTGGTTACATCCGCCACAAAAACCTGCTACATGTTGGTGGACGAGCATGTAGCCGCCTCAGAACGCGGAGGCTCGGGTGCATTGAAACACCTTTTGATCTGTTGCTCAAACATGCTTACAGAGTCTTCCTCGGATTCAGAGTCTATGTTGACGTGAACAGTAGATCTGGATCCGGCATCCGACATTGCCTCATCCTACAACGCAGGAGGATTGATTCGGGACCATTGCAATCAGGCTGGGAGTCGGATCCTAGTCATGTCATGCCGACAAACTGCAGATCAGAATCTGCCGACTCCTGGGAGAAGGCGGACTCAGATCCGTCTATCGAACAATCTTGCTCCGGGTGGCGGGTGGGCCAAAAACGGTGTGGTTTTTCAGAAAACCCATGGCCTCGGGAGTGAAGCCGATGAAGAGCTCGATGTCGCCTATTGGAACAAGGGTGTAGGCAATGAGCCCGTCCCTTGCCGGGACGTAGCTTCCGTCATCTTGAACGTAGCCGATGTTGCCGAATCGCGAAGCGCGGCCGACGGCGATGGTGTCGCCGATGCCGCCAAGTATTCCCGCCTGGAACGTGACGCATGTCGCCTTAGGCCCCACGGTGGGCGCCAACTGTCGTCGTATCGGCATCTTTGATAGGAGACGGGGTCCTGCTAGCCGAGTGTGAACGTTGGGCAAGAAAGTGGATGTCGTCGAGGTCGGGATCGAACAAGGCGGTTTACCTAGCTTCAGATCTCACAGCGGTGGTGAGATCCTACGTGCTGCTATAAATCACTATAATGGCAATAGCCTTGATCGGGTTACAATGAGTATGAGATGAGATTGATCGTGCCCTAAAGGCGTCCCTAGGTCCGGCTTATATAGGCGGCCGGACCTAGGGTTACAAGGGTCAGACGTGTCCGGCAAGACTACAGAGTCCTAAACCTATCCGGCAAGTCACCGCCTTCTGTCTTGGTCCGTAAGGCGGCATGGGCTTCAGTCTTGGGCCTCCGTCTCGTCATCCGTCGTCCGCCTTGTACGCCAGCTATCTGGGCTGCCAGGCAGGCCAAAGCCTTTACCACCATTGCAGGCCACCCTGGACTAGCCGGATTTGTCCATGTCAGTGATACCCCAGTAGGTATATCCCCAACACATTGAGACGCCTCGCTCAGCTCGATCACTTGATGACAGACAACGTTGCCAGATGCAAATGGTTTGTCATAGACTATGTCATGCAAGGGGAATCGTTCACCTTCATGAATTCTTGATTGCGTTGAAGAATCAAGAAGATGAAACAGATCACCGGAAAGTCATTAATGATGATGGTGTATATATATGATATACGCGTTATGAATGTTTTACCTAAACAAGTACTCGCTGCAGTGACTAAGTTTTGATACTGGTCATGTTTTATGAAACAAGATTTCTGCTTGAGTAGCTTGGAAGGATGAGGAGACAATGTGTGTTGATGATGGCAGGCAATATGTTGTGATAGCCATAGACATTCTCTCTCGACATCTACCACTTGGATTAGTTTGGATATGAACGAATTCCTTTTGATCGCTTGTTAGCATGATCGTTATAAGTGTGTCTTGCCTCTAGCGAGACAATTATTCATATATGCTAGTGACAAGATTGTTGTCCTGCACTTATGAGTGATATCTTTAATGATCGTACACCGATTATGAATTGAGTGTTCTTATATGAATCTAGATGGTAGTAGCTCTCACATTTATAACATTAATGACAAAGGATACAAACTTAGTAATGACACCACATTCTTGTGGCACTAACGTTTTGAGTCATGTCAAAGTTATAAGCATGAAGAAGCTCCATTCTGATGAATCTCCGAGTCTTTAGATTTCGATCTTATGACACTTGCAAAATAACTAAGACACCGTTTTCTGGAAACGGGCATCTAACTTGTTGAGAATCATACATAATGATGTGCGTGGATCAATGAAGTATGTTAACATGTAGTGGAAATCATTATTTTGTAAACTTCACCAATGATTTGAGTAGATATGGGTATATCCACTTAAAGAAATGCTGGTCTGAAAAGTTTGATAAAGATCAAACAAGTTCAGAGTGAAGTACGAAAATAAACTTAACAAGAAAAACAATTTCCTATGATAACTGATCAAGGAAACAAAGTTTTGAGTTATAAGTTTGGCATGTCATTAGGAGACTTGTGAGAAGAGTTCCACAAACAACACAATGTTATGGTGTGTTAGGACATCGTAATCACACTCTATTGGATAGTGTGTGGTAAATAAAATCTCTTATCGAATTATTGTGATCATATGGTGGAAACAAAACATTCACGTTAGATAATAGAGAAACCATCTAAATCCGTGGAGGCAATACCATACGAGTGATGGTATGGCTTTTAGCCTAGATTGTCGTTTCGATATTTTAGTGTTTTGATATGATCAAACCTAAATCGGATAAATCTTTGTAGTGTACCTAAAGAATTAGTTGGGTACATGTCTCACAACAAAGGCAAAATTGTTGCCGGAATATACCTTACTCAAGAAATAGTTTCTTATCCAAGGGTATAAGTGTGAACGAAAGTAGAGCAAAACGAAGTTAATGAACTTCTTCTCTGGACATCAGAGTGGCGCAACGGAAACAGTTCTGGTATCGTCCTCCACAACTGGAAGGGAGCTGATGATCATGATGCTCTAAGCTCATACTAAGATCGTAGGCGTACGAGAATGCATTCTGCACTATGTGGTAGAACAATCTTGTTATGAACATCATGTTAATGGAACATGACAAACCTATGAACTACAAAGAAGCGATGGTGAACCTAAAGTCCGAGAAATGGCTTTGAGCCATATATAATCCGAGATAAAATCCATGTACGATTGCCAAGTAATGACTTGGGTAAATCTTCTTGATGGCCTCCAGGCCATTGAGAGTAAATGCAATTTTATGACAAAATAGACGCTGGCGGAAAGGCAACCATCTATAAGGATCGATTTGTCACAAAACAGTTTTGATAAATTCAAAAGTTGACCACAACGAGATTTTGTCTCAAGTGGCGATGCCTAAGTCTGTTTAGGATTGTTCTAGCAATTATTTTCAATTGAGAAATTGATGGATGGATAAAGAAACCGTGTTCCCTAATGGCAACATTAAGGAAGAGTTGTAATTGGTACAACAAGTAGGTTTTATTGATCCTATGGATGGTAGACACGTATGCAGACTTCAGTTGTCCATTCATGGGCTGAAGCATGCATATCGGAACTGGAATCTTCACTTTGATAATGTGATCAAAGGATTTTGGTATCGTCCAAAATAGTTGAAGAGACCTGCATTTACAAAGAAGTGAGTGGGGAGCTAAGTAGCTTCCTGGATCTTATATGTGAATGGCATATTTGAGTGGGAACTAAAAGGAAATTCCCTGGTCTTATATGCGGAAGGCATATTTGAGTGGGAGTTGGGTGTCATTCCAAACTTTGTATGTAATGAAATATTGAGAATGATACAGATACTCTAGTAAAGTATAAATGATTATTTAAGTGATTAAATTTTCTATGAATGAAGTTAGGAGTATTAGGCATCAGGTCTATAATTTGTATAGATCAAGAAGGCTTAATAAACATTAGGTCGGAATATTTTCCTATGTTAAGATTCTGAAGTGTTTCAAAATAGAACAAGCGAAGAAAAGGTTCTTACTTGTATGACTAGGTAAAATATTAAGTTTATCTTGGCGTTTCAGCGATAACTAATGAAAGAAAAGAATGTCCGATATCCTCTATGCCTCAGCCATAGATTCTATCATACTGAAAGCTAGACTTAGTGTGACCCAAGTTCTTGGTTGAAGAACGGGTTCTAGAGTGATCCCTGGATGGATCAATGAACAAACGTTAAGTATATCCTTAAGTGTCTAAAGAGGATTGAAGATATGTTTTCTGGTACAGGGTGAGAGTGAAAGACAACTTGCCGTAAAAGGGTAACGATGATGCAAGTTATGACACTACCCCACACGACTAGAAATCTCATACAGGAGAAGTCCTTTGTTTTGAAGAATGGCATGGTTAGTGTTGACGACCAATTTCGGCTTATAAAGAGATGTCACCAAGATGATCTCAAATGAAAAAATAATGTGAACAAAAGTTATGCGCCTCGTCGAGACAAGCGACTTTGGTTTTTGGATCATTTCAATCCGAGGTCATATGCAACTTTTAAAGAAGAAATACAGTTAAAACTTAGAGTTACGCACTGAATCAGACATACACCGGCCAATGTCTGCCCGGATGCGTGAGGAAAAGTGCCCTAGGAGGCTGCTCATTTGGGATATACTTTTTTCCGTCCGAGCAAGAATAAACCCTTAAGATGGACTCGGATGAAAAAACACATAAAATGAAAGTTCTTCGTTTTTTCAAGACGAACAACTTTGTCTCCTACGAGATTTTGATCCGAGGTCGGCAACTACCTCAAAAACAACCCGCAAGGTGCAGACCGAACAGTTTTGAAAGGTTCGGGTCAGACCATCCGAATTGGACCCAAATTAGGGTTTTGGACGTGAATCCAAGTCGTTTCCTTGCACGGGAAATCCAGCCGCTCCTTATATACATGAGGGGTGACGGCCGATTGAACCAACACCAATCGAACAAATCAATCTACTACTTTTTCGTGTTCATCTAGTTTTTATCCCTCTCCCTTGTATCTTTCTTCTCGTTCTTCGTCGTTCTTCAAGATTGGAGGCTGCGAATCCACGAGGCTCTAGGAGCGTTCAGGACGACCTAGGGCAGCCCATAGCCGCCGCGAGCCCTGACGGGGTCCCTCCCGGGCGAGCGGGGTTTCGGGTCTACAAAAGCGCCCGCCGGATTGTCTTGCGTATCGCGCTTCCGGCGAGCCTCCCGCGGAGTGAGTTGCGGAGCATCTCCCTCAGCGCCGCGGGTACACCGTGAAAGTGCGAAGCCGAATTATGTGTCTCACTAGTTCCACATGAAGCCGAAACGTTAGTAACATAAGGTACCGATTGAGTAATCATATAAGGCGCAATATATGTCGGTTGGGAGTAACCGGCCAAGTCGCTGGTACCAGCATAGCCGATTCCCCCATCCATTGGCCTGTTTGGGGACGACCCCGCATATTGCGAGTCGGCAGCCGATGGATAAAACCGTGAAACATCCTCTTGCCCATGAGGTGTCTCATACTGATCTATCGAATAACCCACATTACTCATCGGCCTAAGATATGGGGCAGCCGATGCATGAGAACTTGAATATTTATGTTGCACGTTGCTAATATTATAAGGATTTGAAGCATAGAGATTATTTTGCATCAGCTTTTGCGCATAGCGTAAACTAGGGTTAGCCGATACGACACTCATATCAAAAAATGTACTAACGTCAACATAAGAGTAATTTGCATCTACACAAGGAGATTGTGAATTCATGTTACCGATGTAGACTGCAGTCTCTTGATGCGCTCCTCGTAGCAAGAACGGGCTGGAGACCGTTCGCTTCGTCCCCAGCGGAGTCGCCAAAAAGTGTGTTGACACACGAACACGTCACGTGTACCCGCGGTGCCGAGGGAGATGTTCCGCAACTCACTCCGCGGGAGGCTCGCCGGAAGCGCGATACGCAAGACAATCCGGTGGGCGCTTTTGTAGACCCGAAACCCCGCTCGCCCGGGAGGGACCCCGTCAGGGCTCGTGGCGGCTATGGGCTGCCCTAGGTCGTCCTGAACGCCCCTAGAGCTTCGTGGATTCGCAGCCTCCAATCTTGAAGAACGACGAAGAACGAGAAGAAAGATACAAGGGAGAGGGATAAAAAGTAGATGAACACGAAAAAGTAGTAGATTGATTTGTTCGATTGGTGTTGGTTCAATCGGCCGTCACCCCTCATGTATATAAGGAGCGGCTGGACTTCCCGTGCAAGGAAACGACTTGGATTCACGTCCAAAACCCTAATTTGGGTACAATTCGGATGGTCTGACCCGAACCTTCCAAAACTGTTCGGTCTGCACCTTGCGGGTCGTTTTTTAGGCAGGTGCCGACCTCGGATCAAAATCTCGTAGAAGACAAAGTTGTTCGTCTTGAAAAAACGAAGAACTTTCGTTTTATGTGTTTTTTCATCCGAGTCCATCTTAAGGATTTATTCTTGCTCGGACGGAAAAAAAAAAGTATATCCCAAACGAGCAGCCTCCTAGGGCACTTTTCCTCACGCATCCGGGCAGACATTGGCCGGTGTATATCTGATTCAGTGCGTAACTCTAAGTTTTAACTGTATTTCGGCTTTAAAAGTTGCATATGACCTCGGATTGAAATGATCCAAAAAACCAAAGTCGCTTGTCTCGACGAGGCGCATAACTTTTGTTCACATTATTTTTTCATTTGAGTTCATCTTGGTGACATCTCTTTATAAGCCGAAATTGGTCAACATAATCTACATATGTTGTAGGAATATATGGCTACTTCAGAAGTAGCAAGTGTGATTGGACTGAGCGGTTTTCCCGAGCATGCATGGTTTCACTTAATAGATCTCTTAGACTTTTAAGCTCCATGCTACGCGAAGTTTAGAGTCTCACTCCATCGACAAACATGTATTCCACCGTTATCATAAGATATGGGATGATATCAAACTAGGTGACATAGAAGTGTTGCAAAGCACATACAGATCTCAATGTGGGAGATTTGTTGACTAAATTCCTCTTCCACCAGACAAGCATGCACCATATTGCTATATGTGTTCTTTTACCAAGTTGTAAACTAGATTAAATTGTACTCTAGTGCAAATGGGAGACTGAACGAGATATGTCCTAGAGGCAATTAATAAAGATATTTTATTTGTCATATCTCCATTGTTCATAATACGTTTTGTATCATGCTATAACTGTATTAAGCGGAAACATTAATACACGTGTGATACGTAAACAACCAGGTCCCTAGTAGCCTCTTTACTAGTCCGTTGTGCGATTGATGATCGAGGTTTCCTGATCATGTGACATTTATGTCAGTTGACAATGGAGTTAATCATTAGGTGAATGATGTGATGGACGCACCCAATATTAATAGGACGTAGTCATTACGACTTCGACCGTGAGATCAACTCTAATTCCTATTTCTGGAAGATACTTTGATTGCATCAAATGCCATCTCTTACATAATATGACAATAAAGGTGTCCCTCTCGGGTATCGGAAGGAAGTATGTTGAGGCGAGGGATCAAGAGCGGGATTTGCCAATCCGCATAGCAGGATAGATACTCTGAGCCCACTCGATGAGATTACATCAATGAGCTTGCAAGCACGTGACTAGGTCACGAGGATGTAATATCACAGACGAGTAAAGATAGTATTGTCAGGTAACGAGATCAAGCTCGGTATCATGATGCCGGAGATCGAGTCTCGGACAAACTAAGTATCGCCAGGCAAAAGGTTTGAGACTTGACGTCTAAAAGGTTCAAACGACAAAGTTATTCGTGGACGCACAGGGGCTATCATAGCCATCCAGGTCTCCCTGATAGTCATTGATCGGAGAAGGGTTCTCGATCATGTCTGGAGTGATCCCGAACCGCTAGGGTGTCACAATTAAGGGTAGGTGACGTTTATATAAGATTGGATATTGAAAAGAAAATAGAGAAGGGTTCCTGAATGGTTCCGGGACTTATCTGACGAAGTTCGGGGGCCGACGAAATGGTTTTCGGAGCCGGAATAAATCAGATAATATGTGTTTAATATTAATTATTGTAATTAATAGTTAAATACATTTTTATTTATTTATTTTTGGAATTATAAAGGTAGCCCACCTTAAATGGGCCTTCCAATGGGAGAGAAGGCCCATAGGGGGAACTTCCGGGAGCGCCTATAGGGCGCTCTTAGCATCGCTTCGCGCTCGAACGCCTGAAGAACTGGCCGTGTGGGCCGGCCCAGGTAAGTTGCTAGCCAGTTTCGTGCTTTTTCCTTCTTTTAGCTTCTAAATTTTAGAAATTTGAAATTGTGTCATGAATTTAAAAACTGAACATTTTTGTAATCTTAACCATTTTCAGAAAACTAAAACATTTCTAAAAATGAACCATTTTCAAAAAAGAACATTTTTCAAATCTGAACCATTTTCTAGTAATGAACAAATTTCGAAATATGAACCATTTTCAAAATAAACCATTTTCAAAATGAACAAATTTCAAAAATATGAACCATTTTCTAGTAATGAACAAATTTCGAAATATGAACCATTTTCAAAATGAACCATTTTAGAAAATGAACCATTTTCAAAATGAACCATTTCAAAAATGAACCATTTTCAAAAGTGAACATTTTTTAAATCTGAACCATTTTCAAAAATTAAAAAAATTGAAATCTGAACCATTTAAAAAATGAACATTTTTCATAAATACGAAAACATTCATGAATTTTAAAAGAGTCAAAAAATGAAAAGAAAAAAGAACCGAAACATTTAAAACAGACCAAAAAAACAAAAACCAGTAAATCTGAAAAAAAGAACGAACCGGAACATTCTAGAACCTTCACAAAACCAGAAAACCCGCGTTGAAAATATAATGGGCCGGCCCGACAGTAGCTTTCCATGCAGCGCATCGTACTAAGGAGGGGTACGCAATGGGCGTCGGTTAGGTTTCACCGAAACTTCCCTCCTAGGTGCGAATTGGGAGGGGCTGCCCTAGGTGGGCCAAATGGCCCTCCTAGGGGCGCAGCCCTCCTTGGTGCGGCTGGGCATGTGGGGGTTTAGTCCCACATGGCCTAGCCACCAAGGGTGACACCCCTCACATCCCCTTTATAAAGGGTTGCCCCCTTGCCTTTGAAAAGAGCACCATCCTCTCTCTTTCTCTCATTCGTTTAAGTTGTGGCTCCGCAAATGGGGATACGCACGGTTGAGAGAGTTCTCTCCACCATACGCGCACCGCCGTGCTGCTGGGTCCAAGTCTTCTGCTTCCGCTGCTTTGCTGGATCGGAGCCCGGATGACGAGGGGTAGACTCATCAAGACCCATGGTTAAGGTCCCTAGGTTATGAATATGGGGGAGAGAACGTGGTAGAGCTGGAAGTATCGTCGGCTGACAAGCAGGGCAAAGATTTTACCCAGGTTCAGGGCCCTCGTGTGGAGGTAACACCCCTACGTCCTGCCTGTCTGTTATTGCTTTGTGAATATGATGGTTACAAGGATCCCGGCGAGATGTCGATCTCACTAGGGTTTGTGGCTCTGGTGGTTCGTTGTCTGGTTCGATGGCCCTCCCAGTCCTTAAATAGTAGGCTGGGTCTCGGGTGTTTGTAACCGACTCGATTTACAATTAAGGAAACTCTAAACCGACTATTGCTTCACCAAACTTGGAGGATACTCCATCTTCTTGGGCCTCCCTGTCGTGGTGGGATCACGGCAGATGCCATGGGTATGGCTTAGTTGGGGCCGAACGGTCGTTGGGGGAATCCGGGGAGGGTTTATGCACTCAAGACGTGCACAAGCAAGAACATGCAAGAAACCACAAGAACATGAACAAGAAACCAAGAAAGCCAAGAACACAAAAGACACCACGATGTACCCAGGTTCGGGGCCTTCGTGAGGAAGTAAAACCCCTACTCCTGCCTTGCCTCTCTCAATATATCAGTGTGGTTCTCAGGTACAAGGTGCTCCTCGAGCTGTATGTTGCTACCAAAGTGAGAGCTCGAGGTAGAAGGTGAAACTACGAAGGGGGAAATGAGCTAGGGTTTTGCCGTCCCCTCTCTGGAGGTAGAGATGCCGCATATATACACAGGCCGAAGTACATTTTTACCCCTGCCTACAACTGACAATGGCATGGCCAAAAGGTAGAAGACAAGCCTCTGCCTCCTGCCAGCCAACGGCCGGACTGTCAGGCCAGCCAGGCCTAGCTTTCCTCTTCGGTCATACTTCAGTAGCCTGCCGAGGTCTAGCCTGTAGACCTTTCCCGAAATAGCCGAGTCAGCTCCTAGGCCCCCGAGCTTCCGGGAAACCCGTGGACGGACCTCGCCGTCCTCTGAAGCCTCGGGCTACGAGCTCTGCGGCACCCGTGACCTCTCTGACATGCCTCGATCCTTGCTGCCAACCTCGGATAACACTCCTGATCATATACCTCGGTAGAGAATATCTTATTCCTGTGGTAGCTAGCTGACTGCCCCGAGGTTGATACCTCGGAGGATATACCTCGGAAAGTATACCTCGGACGTACACCTTACGTCGGATGACGCCTCCTGCGTCCTTGCTCAATCGTTCCCTCGGACAGCTTACTGCCTTAACCTTACATGTCTTTACCTCATCATTACCCTACCCGGGGGTAACCCCCCGACAGTAGTCCCCGAAGCTGATGTGGTCTCGCAGCCTCGGATGAAAGGCCGCATCAGGTTCAACCCGAAACCACATGCGCTACGATGTTTTGCAGGTACCGAACCAATACCCGAGAAATCCATCGGTCTGTTCCTCGGGCCACGCTGCTTTTCCGAAGTATCCGCCGAGATCTCGGACGTCAACCCCTCGATTTCTGCATCCTTACTGACTTCGGTCAGAGAACACTGTTCACGTGTCCCATCCGTCACTTCCTGGTCCACGATAGTCAAAGCACTCGAGTGCTTTCCACCACGCGGCCCACGTCAGCGGAGGTTTCCCGCTTGCGCCGCTTCGCGCTCCAGTAACCGCGCCGCACGACGGTTTGCCTCCTGCAACCGATCCTGTGGCCTGCTCGCCCACCGCTATCTTCGTGCCACGTGGGCCATTGTGCACAAACGATCCCACTCGCCGCTCCGATAACCGCGCGGTAGTGCGCAGTTACCGCCCGCGGTTATAAATACGGGCCCAGGGCAGTGCTTCCCTCTTCTTCCTCATTCACTCGCCGTCTCGCCTCCATCGCACCAGCGCCGCCGCTTCCGGTTGAGAAGAAACGCGTTCCAGCCGCCGCCGACGAGCAGCTCCTTCGTCGCCGCTGCGACCGCGTCACCGGCGCCGCCCTTCAGCACCTCGTTTTCACGGTATGTACTCCCTTTCTTGATACCCTAGGCATTGCTCTAGGTTTCTTCCTCTTCGCGCTTTGGTTCTTCATATGTTCTTGAATAAAATTCTATTTACCTCCTCCGGTAGATCTTACTCGCATACTTTTTTGGGTAGAAATGAGTTTCATACCTCGGACAGACGTTCGCCTAGCATATATGTGCCTCTATGTACATTAGATAGCCGTCCAACTCCTCCTGAGTTAGCCAGATATAGCCTTAGATTCCAGATTTACTTTTTCCTTTGCTAAACTTCTGTGCATTCTCTGCAGATTGATTCTGCCGAGATGTCTCCTCCTGAGACTTCGGAACAAACCGAGGTTCCAGACCTCGAACTGGAGGTCGGAGAACGAGCCGGCTGGGAAGGTTCGGATGTAACTCCGGACGAAATCCAGTGGCTCAGGGCGACTCGGCGGATTCCCGCCGGGGTAGAGTGTCGCCTGCCAGAGGGCGAACTCGAGCCTCAAGTCAAGAAGGGGAACGGGTGGTCTTCGTCGCGCACTTCCAGCGCGGCTTCGGACTGCCCGTTAGTGATTTCTTCCGGAGCTTCCTCGACAAGTTCGGACTCCAGGTTCATCACCTCCCCGCCAACGCCATCACCACTCTCTCCTGCATCGTTTCCTTCTCTGAGGGATACCTCGGCCTCAAAGCCACGGTAGACCTCTTTTCTCGCTACTTCCAACTCAAGCGGCAAGTGATCCCGGATCCAAAGAACAAGGATCTGCCCAAGCAATTAACCGCCTGCGGAGCTGCCACCGTAGCTCCTCGCCGAAACTCCATCTTCCCACGTATCACTACTCCGGACACCGTTCGCAAGTGGCTCCGGACGTGGTTTTACGTGAAGAACTCCGGCGAAGAGGACCTCCTCAACCTGCCGGCGTTTAACCTCAGCCCTCCTACAGAACAGCTCAACTGGGACTACACTCCCCCTCACAGCGGCGAACTCAAGTCCATCCATGGGTACATTGCGAAATGGCAGGACCCGGAGGACCCCGGAAACGACGGGAAAGTCCTGACGGCTGATGACCTGGCCTGCACATTCGTGAAGCGCAGGGTCTCCCCTCTCCAGGCGAGGTCTCACAAGATCTGCCACATGAGCGGTCTTTATGACCCCACCCGCCATACGCACGTTGCACTGGACAACGCCGCGGTAGCTCGGCGAGTCCGAGCTATCACCAAGTCCAAGATCCCTGACGCTTGGACATGGGGAAGGGAACCCCACTACCGGACCAAGCCAGCGAAACAGGTACGCTATTCCGACGTTTTCTTCGTACTCCTTTACCACCGAGGTCTTGCTACCGACGTTCATCTTGACAATTTTCTTCCTAACTCCTTTTCATATGTCTGCCATACAGCTGTTCTCCCGCCAGACCGCCGAGGATGGAGTCCATCCTGCGGACCACTTCGGCAAGGATCTCCCTGTCGAGGACCCACCATCCAACGTGGACCCTGACGACGAGGATTATATGCCCATTGCCTCGGCCCGCATCACCACCGCGGGTAAGCCTCAAGCACAAGCTTCAGTTCAAGAGATTTCGGATGACGAGGAGGGGTTTCTCGTCATGGAACCAATAAACGCGGTACCTATCTCCTGCCTTCCTCACCTTCCGAACTTTACTCCAGCAACCAGCCGGAAACGCGCTGGTGCCGCAACTTCGGCCGCCGAACCATCCGCCACTGGAGCCTCCGGACCCACTGAGGCTCCGGTCAAGAGACGTCGGCTGAAGAAGTCCGGAAATCCTCCTCATGCCCGGGGGGCAAGAGGTTTCCTACCTCGGATGGGTAATGCTTTGCTTCTATAGCCAACAATGTTTGTTGCTTAAACATATTATCTCGGTATTAACACTTGACCATCTTCTTTTCGTTGCAGTGCCCCATAGACGTGGATCAGGAGGTATCCTCCATGACTGCACCCGTTGGTGCCTCTGAAGCCACGACCACCCCGACGAACTCTCGCCCCGGATCTCCTCCACCGAGGTCTGGCCCGGCCTTGGGGAAATCTGCCCCCACCCGAGGTCAGACTTCTCCGCGTCCTCAAACGGATGCGGGGACCAATCGCGCCAGAACTCCGGCTACCGCCTTGCCGGAGCCTCGACTCTCCCCCCGCAGCCAGACTGCCCGCAACCAACAGCAGCAACAGCAGAAGCATCAGCAGAAGCAACAGCAAGCAACAGCCCAAGCAACAGCCCCAAAAACCAGTTCGCCAGACTACCTTGCCGTTGGAGAAGGGCAAGGAGAAAGAGAAAGAGACGGTGAAGTCTAAGGTCACCCCCAAACCAACATCTGGGTCTGGCACCCTGACTATCTCTTCTCCTTCAAGGATGCAACCGAGGTCTCCTCCCCCGGTGACACGCCGAATTCCTCCATTCGCCGCACCCGTTGATGAGACTGCCCCTCCGGCCGAAGAATATGCTCGGAGGGCATCTCTTATATTGGATAACCGGCCTGCTTCAAGCTCCGAGGCTGCTTTGGCCTTGGAGGCCTCGGTTAGGGGCATCGAGCAGGGCGGACCGTGGGGATTTCCTCCTCTGCGCACTGACAGTGACCAGAGCCTCGGCTCCTTGGAACACTACAATGCAGACTGGAATTCTGCAGACGAGGTCTCCTCGGCCTCCCTAGCTGCTCCGGTGGCTGAGCATCCTGCGGGAAACAGCGCCTGCGGCCGAAGCGTATATGATCTACAAACTGCTGCCCTGCGTGCTGCTCAAAACATCGACGTAAGTCCTATTCTCTTTACTTTCATGCAGTATCTCATCTAATATCCACCATTCCCAGTCCCCGAGATTCGAGGTAAACTATTGACGCTCCGCCGGAGTTAAAATTGTTTGGCTTGAATCTCAACTTTCCATTTTCATCCGACGTATCCAAACCATTTTATCTTACTTTAGCATGCACCTCGGGTACGAGTCCCCGAGACTCCTGTCGAGGCATACCCCGGCAACATTTTCCCAATGATTTGACTCCGAGTCCCCGAGACTCTTGTCGAGGTATAGCCTTTCTAACCGAGCTATGTTTTTCTTCCTTGCAGAATACTATGAACGTCCGCACGGATATCTTTCATACCCTCTTGTTTGACCACAAGAAACTCCACGACGAGCACAAGGCCGTCCTTGCAGAAAAGAACTCTTTGGACGAGAAGCTACAACAAGAGAAAGCCGAAGTAGCTCGTCTGGTAAAGGAGCTCAAGCGCATCACTGAGCTGCGGACGTCTGAAAAAGAGCAGCTGCAGGCGGAAAAGGCCAGTGTTGTCGAAACAGAGAAGAAACTTCGGGAGGATGCCGCCAAGGATCACCAGGAAGCGCTCCAGTTAGCCGAGACCCGCGCCACCTCGGCCCGAGGCTTTGGAAGCTCTGCAAGCGCAGGTCAACCAGTTTCTCCCGACGCTGCAAACTATCAACCGCGAGATGGACGGTAAGTTTCTTGCCCCCTTAGCTTTGCTTTGTCCTCAACAATACCGGCTCTTTGCCGAACTTTCTTTCATTATTAACATGCTATCCTTCTGCAGAGCATTTCACCTACACCCAAGTCTCGGCCCGCAGTATCACTGCTCGGCACAGGGAGAGGCGTAAGGAGACGAACCCCGTCTGGACCGTTGAGGACCACATCGTGGCCATCAAGGCTCGGATCAATCCCTTGAAAACCATTGGGTCGGAACTTCTTGATGCAGGTGCGTCTGCTTTCCGAGCCTTATGGCCTCTTGCCGACGCTCCCAAATCTACGCCCGAGCTCGCCGCCCAGCTTCGCGACACCGAAAGAAGATTGCGAGAGTGGCGCTCATCTTCAGCTCGCGCTGGAGCTGATGCCGCTCTCAGGTTTATCATGACTTGGTGCGAGAAGATCGACCTCGAGAAGATGAACACTCTCCGGCGAGGCTCACCTTGGTCGTCCGACCCGATCCTTGTCGCGCGCCGCCAAAAGATGGCCAACTACTTTGCTGGATATGCCACACGAAGAACTTGAGCGAAGGAGACACCTACTCCGACGCCGAGGATTACGAGCCAGAAGACGAGGAATACGAAACAGAATCCGACGTCGAGGCCGAGCAAGGTGACGGCGGTGAAACCCGCGAAGCAGAAACCGAGGCTTCTCCACAACCTGGTGCCGAGGTTACTGCCGACGTTGCCAGCACTTCCCAGGCTACCTCGGCTCCGGACGAAATCCCTGCTACATCGGCTGCTGCCGACGTAATTCCTGATGCCTCGACCTGAACTTATGCTTGGCCAAAAAACTTCATTAAATCCCCGGTATGCCGGGACGCAGATGTAATCAAACTTAAGTAGTTCCTTTGCTACCTCTATTACTATATGCTCATTCGAACCATGCTTTTCTAAGCTTTATGTCGAATCCTTTTGAATGATTGCTCGAGTTTACTTTCGTGTTTACTATATTTGGCATTCTTTGCTCTTGTCTGCCATTCTGGCGTTCGACAGTCGAGTCACAAGATTGTTGTTCATAGCATACAGTACTTGGTAAATTCCGAGGTATGTTTCAAAGTCATCCGACATAAAAAAGAAGTAAAAACAGGGGTTAGTAAACGACATATGCCGAACTGTCTTTTTGGACCGAGTCCCCGAGTTCATTTTCATGTTTCCCATGTTCTTTCGTCTTTGCTCTTGACTGCCATGCTGGCGTTCGTCAGTCGAGTCACAAGATTAGTTACATAGCATACAGTACTTGAAGTTTGAGACGAGGTTCAAAATAGTTCGGCATACGAACGAAGAAAGAGTACAAACAAAAAGAAACATGCAATCATAAGAGCGAGGCAGTCCCCGAGCTCACTCTCGAGGTGCCGAAGTTTTTATTTAAAGATCAGCCGAGGTACATACATTACTTCCTTCAACAGTAGAAGGGTCGGAGTAGAGCTACATTCCATGGACGCTGAAGCTCGCATCGGGTCTGTCCAGCCCATCTCCCCTTGGCTCCTGTGCATCTATAAGATAGTACGAATCATTGTGCAAAGCTCGGCTCACAATGTATGGTCCCTCCCATGGAGGTGACAACTTGTGCCGACCTTTGCTGCGCTGAACAAGCCTCAGCACTAGATCTCCTTCATTAAACTTTCGGGGTTTTACATGCCGACTTTGATAACGTCGGAGACCCTGCTGATATATTGCTGACCGAGATAAGGCCAATTCTCTTGCTTCCTCGAGCAGATCTACAGCATCTTCCCGAGCTTCTTTAGCCTCGGCTTCTGTGTACATTGCCACTCTGGGCGCATCATATTCAATGTCGGTTGGCAGCATTGCCTCGGCCCCATAGACCATGAAAAATGGCGTATAGCCAGTTGATCTGTTCGGTGTGGTCCTTAGACCCCACAGAACTGCTGGTATCTCATCGATCCAACACCCCGGTGTTTTCAACAGTGGTTCTACCAACCGAGCTTTGATTCCGGCCAATACCAATGCATTTGACCTCTCTACTTGCCCATTAGCCTGTGGGTGAGCCACCGAGGCTACGTCAAGTCGAATTCCCTTACTCATGCAGAACCGAGCAAACTCTCCGACAGCAAAGTTCGTGCCGTTGTCTGTAATGATACTATGAGGATATCCGTATCTCAGGATTATTTCCTTCAAAAAGGTCACCGCCGTATGACCATCCACTTTTCGGATTGGCTTCACCTCGATCCACTTAGTGAATTTGTCCACCATCACCAGTATGTGAGTCATATTGCCTCGGGCTGGCTTGAATTCTCCCACCATGTCCAGACACCAAACTGCAAAGGGCCACGTGATAGGAATGGTCTTGAGCGCCGAAGCTGGCATGTGCTGCTGCTTGGCGAACCTTTGGCACCCTTCACATTTCCGAACTATATCTTCTGCATCGGCATTGGCGGTGGGCCAATAGAACCCGTGCCGGAACACCTTGGCCACCAGAGCTCTTGTGCTGCAATGATGTCCACATTCTCCTTGGTGGATTTCTAAAAGCATCTCCTTGCCTTCAGCTGGTTCGACACACCTCTGCAACACCTCGGTCACACTTCTCTTGTATAGCTCCTTGTTGATGATGGTGTATCCCTTAGCTCTCCTCTGGATTCTCCTTGCCTCGGTTGTATCACTTGGCAAACTTCCATCGGCTATGAAGTTCATGATCTGCTCCGCCCATTCCGGCACTGGATGCAGAGGAAAAAGCCTCTCATCTATCTCCATTGGTTCGGTCGCCATGATCTCCTTCATGATTTCCTCCACCATTGCTCGGCCAGTCCCCGAGTGTTGGTGCGAAGTCCCCGGGTCAGACCCGAAGTTCCCATCATCTATCTCCATAGGAAAAGCTCCATCAGTCCTCGGATACTGCGAAGCAGTCCCCGAGTCCGGCCAAACGCATCCGACGTCTACCTCCATAGGAATAGGCTCAGACTCCGAACTTGGCGGTAAGAAAATTGACTCGGAGTCAGGCGAGGGCTTGATTGAAGGAGTTCTCAAATGGTTCAGCGCTATCCCCGGTGGCACCGGTTCTTTGGATGAACCGAGCTTGGACAATACGTCGGCGGCTTCATTCTCCCCCCGAGGTATGTGCTTGTACTCACATCCTTCGAAGAACCCAGACACCTTTTGCACATGAAACCGATACAACTCCATGTTCGCATCCAACGCATCCCAAGTGCCGGTGGATTGATGCACCACCAAAGCTGAATCGCCGAAGCATTCTATACGCCGGACACCTATCTCCTTTGCCACCTTGAGCCCATGGATCAGGGCCTCATACTCCGCCACGTTGTTCGACGCCGAGAAATGGATTTGCAGCACATACTTCAACTGGTCTTGCTTCGGCGAGGTTAGGACTACGCCGGCACCTAATCCGACCTTGGTCTTGGACCCATCAAAGTGCATCTTCCAATAATTATAGTCCGGCAAGGGCGGCTCATATTGCATCTCGGCCCAATCGCATAAAAAGTCCGGCAGCGCCTGCGACTTGATTGCATCTCGCCTTTCATAATGCGGAGTGTATGGAGATACCTCGATCGCCCATTTGGCAACTCGCCCAGTTGCGTCCTTGCATCCGATGATCTCCGAGATTGGAGCATCACATACCACCGTCATGGGATGCTCTTGGAAGTAATGCTTCAGTTTCTTAACCGCCAGGTATACTCCGTACGTCATCTTCTGGTAGTGGGGGTAGTTTTGCTTCGACGTGGATATCACCTCGCTCAGGTAGTAGATTGGTCTCTGCACCGATTTGCCTCCTTCGTCTCGCTCCACCACCACTGCAACACTTACGACCGGTTTGTAGCCGCAATGTATATCAACATCGGTTCATTCTGCAAAGGGGATGCCAACACCGGAGCAGTGGACAACATCTTCTTCAGCTCATTGAACGCCGCGTCCGCCTGCGGGGTCCAAGTGAAACTGGTACTTTTCTTCATAAGTTGATACAATGGTAAGGCTTTTTCTCCTAGCCGACTTACAAACCGACTTAAAGATGCAAGGCATCCCGTGAACTTCTGCACATCTTTTAAACAGTTCGGCAACTTCATTCTTTCGATAGCTCGGATCTTAGCCGGGTTAACTTCTATACCTCGGCTCGATACGAGGAAACCGAGCAATTTTCCAGCCGGGACACCAAAGGTGCACTTGTCCGGGTTAAGTTTCAACCGATACTTTCTTAAATTTGCAAATGTCTCTTCGAGGTCTTCGATGAGAGTATGCTTCTTTTTAGTTTGATAACAACTAGCTGGGTGGCCCGCGCAATTGCGCGGCTAGTGATGATATATACATATAATAGAGCTCTTATATTACTAATTTATCATTCTTCTCCTTTTTATTATCTTTAAATATATATAAACATTTATAAATTTAGAAATGATTTCGGATACTCACTTTGTTGAGCTTCCAACTATTTCCACGTTTCAAGGTATGTGATAAAACATATGTACATGCTGCAAATTTAAAATCTGAATTACATTTACTGTTTAGGCTCCCGTGTTCTCTTATATGCAACGGTAGACTATTCACCATTTTTATAGTTTAAAACTCCATCAATCAATTTTTGTCTCTGCGCCCGTGGAGTATTTCCAGGTCATCTAACATTAAGAAATTCGGTTATGTCAGCTAGATACATAAGGGCAAACACCTGCAGATCATGTCCGAATTATAGTTTCGCTAGTAAGGACAGAAGCTAAGATATATAAATTGCTTTTCATACAAAGGGTAAATCATCGAAGGTTTATAAACCCATTATGTAAGGATGAATAAATCACAAACCAATCTATTGAGCCTCTTTTGTTTTGTGTGTGTCCCTTAAACTCCTATTATCTTGTCGTCTGGATTAATCAAGTTTTACCATAATAAACAAGTGTAAATCATATCCTGTTTTTCTACTATTAGTATGGCAACCTGACATCATAAGTTCGAAAGTGCCACAATGTTTTTCTCACTTAACAATTTACAGAAATTCGCACCTGTTGTATGCGAATATAGCTTCTTCATCGCTAATTTTTTTTGCGTCCGCAAAAGTTTAAAATAGATTTTTTCAAAATATTGTCCCCTAATGAAGTATGTCCCGTATTTGATTGTTACTTTTTCTGTGAAATAATGCTATTATTTTTATCACTTTATTACAAAATATCTCAATACTTCGTCCTCTGATCATCCCGCGTCTTATGGGGAGCTTAGTACAAATAAATATGTATATTGATGATTGACTAAGAATCCATAACAACATACCTATCGTTTTGATCAGACGACATTAATATTAAGCAAGAAGTAAATATAGCTGACTTCTGCCCATTTTATACATGAAGAAAATTTAAATCATAAGAATTTTCTTCTGTGAGTGTGCGTCTAAGTTTTTCAAATATGGTGCATATGAAATAAGAAGAAGTATGCTGCCAGCATATATTGGTACAATTGCCACGTTGAGACACTTTCCTCCGCTTCTTAAATTATCTTTCCTTTTAAGATGATTCAGACTCAGAAGAAGCAAGTTACATATATATTCACTGACCTTTCCAATTAATTGTGAAAAATAAAGCAGTAGAGAAGAAGCATGATAATTAGATGTGAAAAAACCTACTGGTTCAGAGTTGTTGTTAATTAGATTTGAATAACCATGATAAACTAAATTTAGTAAATAAGGCCAACATTTTGGGAGCACTTAAAAATTTCGAACATATTTATAACAAAAGCATATACTTGAGGAGCTATGAACCTGCAAATATCAAACCTGCATATTGATTTTAAGAGCCACGAATCCAAAAAAAACTTGAGGACTTACACTGTCATCAATTCTGAAAATTACCTTTTTGTACACCGGATTGATGACTACTCTTGATATTGATATATATACTGAAAAACTGAGGCCTAAGTGAGAATGCACCACGGAACAGATATAAGAGCCACGAATCCAACAAAAAAGTTGCGGACGTATAATTTCGATGAACTCTGTAAATTACCTTTTGTACTCCGGATTTTGAATTGCTCTTGCAGGCTGTTGCTAAAAAAACACAGCTTGGAGCAAGCAAATAATCCAACCCTTGTCCCTACAAATCAACTCGCCTATGTGAGAACGTGCACCACGGAACAGAGATGGACATGATTCTTGCAGCCCCATGTGCGCACTCATCCTAAGTAATACAGTCTGTGGTATAACAAAAGAAGGAAATTGCTTTGGTGGGTATTTCGTCGAGCACCTACGAAAGAAATAAGAGTAAAACTTAAGAACAAAACTCCATGCAATCACCTCCTAAAGGGATCCGAGGCAATGATTCATAGATGCAGGAAGTAAGTCTTGGATTAGGATTCCAGCATGAAGAAAGTAAATAACCCTCATAAAAATAATATATGCAATGCACTAACCTGATGTAGAATCCATGTTAACTGTAAATCCAAGAATTGGGTCCATGATAATTGATTGGTAGATTCTATAAAACTTTTGTATTACTAATGCAACCTTTAAGGCTGTACAAACTTGTCGCCGGCAATAGCGCAACTTCCGCCAAACGCTGGGAAGAGATGCTTTGCGGAGATAGATACTTTTTTCTTTACCATGTACCAGCTGAATTAATCGAAAATTTGGAAGCAGGTCAGATTTCGGCTGTTATGTCTTGTGTTGCAGCCACGCATATCCTGATCGCCACCATGATCTAGCCTAGCGAGCTCAATATGGCGAAAGCGGAGGCCTCGGCCGCCTGGTCATATGTTCCTTGATTGGCCGGAAAGCAACTTCATCTCCTCATGGCGTGGAGAGCTGATTGGTTCTGGATATAGCGGAGCGACACCGCCGACCGCCGGCCGCCTCGGCCTTGCCTTTTCGAAGCTACGAAGTAGCACTGATGCAGATCTGGTCGATCAACAAATTCTATCGATCAGCAAATTCTTTACTGCCGCGCGGCGTTACCACTTGCGTTTGCCTCTTTGTATCGCCAACATCCAAAGTGTGTGGTGGCCTTCATGATCAGTACTGGCTTCACCGACTGACTTGCCGGCCACTGGTCGAAAAGCATGAGGTAGATTCATGGTACCTTGTGCGATCATCAGCATCCTTGCCATGCTAGAGGTAGCTCGACCAGACCGAGATCGACGCCGTCTCTTCGAGCTCATCGATAGCTAGCTGCCTTCTTCAGATCCGCACAACGTCCGTTGTGATTGCTGCTGTGTACACTGCGGATTGAAATAGCAATCGTGTTTGATTGATCCTAGCGTACCAAAAGCAATCACGGGCAGCATATATGGGCAACAGAGAATCGTGTACCCACATATTTTTGGTAGAGAAAAGTCCATGTCAAATACAAAGTGCGTTTTCCATCTGAAGTTAGATCCACGTACGTTTTTAATCTCGTCCTTTCATACGATCTAACTTATAACGGATTAATCCTGGCCGTCGTTTGTCTTGTGTTTAATTATATAATAGATGTCATCAACATACACTTGCACATTCTTGCCATTTGAGAATGTAAGCACTTCTGCATACACCTTTGATAAGTTGCCCCGGCATTTCTCAAACCGAAACACATGACACGATAGCATACGCCCCGTACGGGGTAATAAAGGCAGTCTTTATTTGATCATCAGTGTTCAGTGGGATCTGGTGAAAACCAGAATATGCATCAATAAAAGACAACAGCTCACACCCAGCCGTAGAATCGATCACTTGATCAATCCGAGGTAAAGGAAAGGGATCCTTCGGGCACGCCTTGTTCAGGTTGGTGAAGTCAATGCACATGCGCCACACCTTGACTACCGCGGTTCGTCCTTCTTTTTCTCCACGAGGACTGGATTAGATATCCAGTCCGGATGCAGCACTTCCATGATGAAGCCTGCCGCCAGTAACTTCGCCAGTTCTTCGAGTACACCTTTCTTCGGTCATCTGAGAGCCGCGCGTCGGTTGACGCATGGTTTCCTCTGGCTGAACAAACAACGAGTGCTCTGCCAACTCCCTCGGAACACCTGGCAGGTCTTTAGCGACCATGCAAAAATGTTCCGATTCTCACGGAGGGAAGTGACAGAGCGCGCTTTCCTATTTCTCGTCCATGCAGTACCAATGATGGCGAAACGCTCCGGGTTCTCCGAGTCCAGCGGGATTTTCGTGGTCTCCTTGGGCACCTCGAATGAAGCTCATGTCCGGAGTAATTAGTCCGGACATGCGAGCTGAGTAGACTGCGCCATTGCCACCACCTTCTGAAGTTGCTTCTTCTCCGCCGCGATCACCAAGGACTCGGCTAAACTGGATCCCGCCGAGGCACATTGCATAGCCTTCTTGTAATCCAGAATGGTTTATTATTCCCTTGGGCCCCGGCATTTTCATCTTTAGGTAAGCCACATGAGTGGAGATCATGAACTTGGCCAGGCTGCCTTCCTATCAAGGCATGGTAAGGCTCTGCAAGTCCACAACCTCGAACTCAAGACTTTCAACTCGGCTGTTATCTCGGGTACCAAAACCCACGTCGACCCAAATCTTTCCCATAGGTGCACAAGAGACCCCGGGCACAATACCGTGAAATGTACAGCTGCTAGGCTGCAACTGGTTCGGTGAGTATCCCAGCTTGACCATTGTGTCTCGGTACATGATATTGATGGCACTCCCATTGTCCACCAAGACTCGGGTAAATCTCACATTGTTGGTCGGCCCACAAAAACGTCGGATCCACACAGTGCATAGTTTCCAGGGCTCGGCATGATCCGAGGTGTATCTTGCCTGCTCCAAGTGATCTCTTGCTC
Source organism: Poa pratensis (assembly GCA_947311845.1). NCBI lineage: Eukaryota > Viridiplantae > Streptophyta > Magnoliopsida > Poales > Poaceae > Poa > Poa pratensis. Next base: position 1,862,477 of record CAMZMU010000075.1, read on the forward strand.
GGACCAGTTCATGTATTCACCACCGCCGGAGATACTGCATTCACTTCCTTGGCACGCCTCAGCATACTCTTCTTATCAGTTGACTCAGTCACAACACACGTAGCTCTGATGTACTTCTCTATAATCATTACCGGGGTTCTCATACCTCTGATTCTCAAAGGACCCGTTTTGCTTTGGCCGGCACCACCGTTGTTGTTGTTGCCCTGGGCACTCACTGCATTCACCGGTTTCGCCTGCCGTCTTCTGATTTTGGGTCGCATGCACCGGGGTTGAATTTGCTCCGGTTAAGCTCTGATTCTGCGCCGCTATGGTCGGCTTATGCTGCTGCTGCGTGTTCGGATATTGAGGTCTACGCCATTGGTTCGGTGGCCACTCCGTTTGCCCCAGCTTTCGCCCCTTCTGCAGCGGTTTGGTGATGGAAACTACACTGCAGAGTGGTATGGTTGGGGGTTCTGCCATTCCTGCCATGATAGATACATGGTCCATTCACCAATGACTCGTAGTCACAGGTGGTCCGGCCTCCTGCCACTGCTTCGCACCACCTCCTTGATTTGGTTCTGGTTCGGAGTCCACGCCGGGCCCTCAGTCTTCGGTTTCTGGGCGCCTCAGGTCCGGACTGACTTGGGTTTACAACATTGACTTGGAAATCTGGTTCTCTCCTCTTCTGCCCGAACTCTTGACGGTTATCAAACCTCGGTCCGTTGTTGCGGTTGCTCATGGATTCCTCCTGTTCCGGGAATTCCCATCCAGCAGAGGCTGCATCGGATCGCCAAGGGCGTAGGAATCAGCTATCCGAATCGTCTCGGCCAGAGTCTTTGGCATATCTCTCTGGAGCCTCTGCCACAACATGCTACCATACCGACATCCATCAGCAAACCACGCTATAGCCTGCGCTTCGATAACTCCCTCACAGGAGTTCCGAACATTGCTCCACCGAGTCAAGAATTCTCGGTCAGTCTCATTGTCCTCCTGCTTGCACGCCTGCAAAAGCTGAGGTCGGTTTGGCCTCCTGTAAGTGCTGGCGAAGTTGCTATTGAATGCCTCCTCTAAATCCAGCCAGCAATCGATGCTGTTCCGGCAGATTGTTCAGCCAGATCCGAGCAGGACCTTCCAACATGTGCGGGAGATACCGGAACCGCCCATCGGCGATTGCCCCCGCAATGTATACTGCTGAAACATAATCAGCTAGCCAATCTTGCGGCTTGGTGCTCCCATTGTACGGCCTGGTTACTCCGACCCAACTGAACTGAGACACCGGTGGAGGTGGTTCCTTCATGATCCGAGGTCCAAAACACGCCGGACCAGGAGGGCCTTCCTCCTCCAATTTCTCGGACATGTAATCGATCTAGCTGTAGCGCGCATCACCTGTAGGCAATGTCCGAGCTCCGATACGCTCTCCCAATGCACATCACTCTATAGAATCCAGCCCGCTCCATGGCTGAATTTCCATCATCATATCGGTCGCCACCTCGACCGACTTCATCGGCTGCGGAACATACTCCGGCTCTTGCTGATATGCTCCTGCGGCCGGGGTTGCTGCTGATGCCTCGGGGGCTGAGGTGGTTTACCATCGGCCAGCCGACGTTGCTTGCCAACCGTTCTGATTTCCCTGAGCTGAATGGCCTTTTAGCTCGGCTTGCATCACCTGGGCCGGGGTCTCCATTGGCTCGGCTAGCGTCACCGACTTTTTGCTTCCCAGCTAACACCGGATCTACACTTGCAGCTGCATCTCCTTGTTCCGACCTGAAGTGACACTCCGGGCACGATCGGCTCCTCCGACGTGGGAGACGAGGCTTGCCCCTTTGACCCCTGGCTAACTGGCCTAACCGAATGGACCGCCTGCGAACCGCCAAGCCCGGCCTTGCGGAGGGCTTCATTTGCTTGCTAGCCACATGCACTAACTCATTGAGCCGCTTCTGCTGCTCACGCCATGCATCTCCGGTCAACTCCGATAGCCCGGCCCTTACTGCTTCGGCTGCTCTAAGGTTCTTAGCTGGTGAACTATACACCGGCCTACCAGTAGCCGACCTGCTATTTGTTGCCTTACTCGAGCCCGAGACTGAGCCCTAGCCATCTCCCCATAGAGGTCCTTGCCTCGGTTGAGCAGAGCAGCTTTCTTACGCCGCACAACCGGAGTAAAACCATCCTCTATACCATGTGCAGCATTGTACTCCTTCTGCTCCATATCGAACTGCTGCTTAGCCTCGGCCAGAACCGAGCTTCTCTCAGCACCCTCTGGCGCTGCCTCTAACCTGACCACCGTATGCTCCACACTTGCCTCTACTGCGAGTGGCCGAGCTAACCTATCAACGATAGCTTCTAAGGGAACTTCTTCCCTTGGCATGCCCAACTGCTCATTCTGACTAGGTTTCTCATACGGAAACTTCGCCGTCCGACCTGATTTCTCAGGCAGCGCGGTTGGCGTCGCCTCCACCTCGGCTAGCGCGACCTTGCCAGCATCTGCCTTGCTAGCTGCAGGCCTGGTACCAGCCATCATCACCTCCACACACTCGGAGGGCGAGTGACGTGACACGCCGACCCAAAGTCGCCAGGAGAGGAGTTTCGTCGTCCACGAGCACCTGCTCCGGGTACTCGCGAACCACCTCGACAGCAACGTATGTGGGGAAGCTGCGAGCATCATGAGGAAGCCATCGGTGGGGAAAACGCTTGCCGGCGAAGCCCCGCATTGTCGCTCACAAAGGCGAACTCGCGATCTTGGTAACAAGGCCAGAAAGAACACACCCAGAGGAGCCCGTCCGGATAGAAACTCCACCCAACGCCTCAATCTGCCCCACGGTGGGCGCCAACTGTCGTGGTGGGATCACGGCAGATGCCATGGGTTATGGCTTAGTTGGGGCCGAACGGTCGTTGGGGGAATCCGGGGAGGGTTTATGCACTCAAGACGTGCACAAGCAAGAACATGCAAGAAACCACAAGAACATGAACAAAAAACCAAGAAAGCCAAGAACACAAAAGACACCACGATGTAACCCAGGTTCGGGCCTTCATGAGGAAGTAAAACCCTTACTCCTGCCTTGCCTCTCTCAATATATCAGTGTGGTTCTCAGGTACAAGGTGCTCCTCGAGCTGTATGTCGCTACCAAAGTGAGAGCTCGAGGTAGAAGGTGAAACTACGAAGGGGAAATGAGTTAGGGTTTCTGCCGTCCCCCTTCTGGAGGTAGAGATGCCGCATATATACACAGGCCGAAGTACATTTTTACCCCCGCCTACAACTGACAATGGCATGGCCAAAAGCTAGAAGACAAGCCTCTGCCTCCTGCCAGCTCAACGGCCGGACTGTCAGGCCAGCCAGGCCTAGCTTTCCTCTCTGGTCATACTTCAGTAGCCTGCCGAGGTCTAGCTGTAGACCTTTCCCGAAATAGCCGAGTCAGCTCTAGGCCCCGAGCTTCCGGGAAACCCGTGGACGGACCTCTCCGTCCTCTGAAGCCTCAGGCTACGAGCTTCTGCGGCACCCGTGACCTCTCTGACATGCCTCGTCCTTGCTGCCAACCTCGGATAACACTCCTGATCATATACCTCAGTAGAGAATATCTTATTCCTGTGGTAGCTAGCTGACTGCCCGAGGTTGACACCTCGGAGGATATACTCGGAAAGTTTACCTCGGACGTACACCTTACGTCGGATGACGCCTCCTGGTCCTTGCTCAATCGTTCCCTCGGACAGCTTACTGCCTTAACCTTACATGTCTTTACCTCATCATTACCCTACCGGGGGTAACCCCCGACACTCCCTTCATGGGCTTCATGTAGGCTCTGATAGTTGGGCCTAGTCGATACGTGACCAGGTACCTCATGGTAGGGTACCCGATAGGCATACCCATGTCAGTAGCCCCGAGTATTGTCTGATTCGAAGAGTCGGGCATGGACTCATACATCATGCACGTTATATTTTTCACATCTATATTTAGAATTCTTATGAGATAGCACATGTTGGCTATGTCGAGTGTTCATGACTTGAATTTTTGCTTATGAAAGTCAGGGGATATTAGCTTAGCAGGCCCGGCACACACGACGGATCGGGGCCAGTTAACTACCATTTGTGGCAAAACCATACTAGCTTTCAATCAAATCGAGTCCCGGACTCGAATCTGGAACAAACTGGACAGACTCGAAACAAACCGCTGAGGTCTTACGGAATCGAACTGCAGTATAATTTTGAATCGACCCAACGCGTCCGTCGGGGATAATTCATCATGTCTGCTGACACGGAACATTTAAGGATAACGCTGCTGGGGCGGTCCTTAGCCAACTCGACTGATCGGCGGGTCTTACCTTTGCACTATGCATGCAGCATCCAAGGATCGTCGGATCAATCGGGAATATTTTGGGTATGATTTTGCTTATGAACTGAGTCGAATGATGTGTTCGACTGATATTTTTGCCATAATTCTATCGGGGCCGCGACAGCGCTCCCGATGGGAGTAGCCCCCGAGATTGTGCTTTATTGTTTGCAATGGAGGATAATCTCAAAATCTTTTACCCTGCACATTTTAGTCAGAAGAAATTTTTTGATACGCTCCCGATGGGAGTATGATGATGCAGTCGAAGGAATTTCGACTGGCCTCTATGACATTGCTAAAAAACCAAGACTTATGCAAGAGACCACCGAGTATCATCGAGTGATTTTATGCAGTTGCGAAAGAGAGAACAACGTCAGCAATGACGCATTTTGGACTGCTATCTCTGACAAGCGGTGGCGTGCTTGGAGAGGCTTTGATAAGACGTGACCCTGTTTTGCGGCCCTTTTTGCAGAGCTGACCAGGGATGACGCGCGTGGACTTGATTTGACCGTTCTGGCGCGATTTTCACGGGGCGTGATGATGGCCTCCTGGATCTCGTGCGTAGTGGGGGAGTGGCCGCGACGGTTGCCCTCAGTGGCTACCACGTGTACGGCCAGATTTCACGGGAGCGTATGCATTTGTTGTAACGGCTGTGATCGTTTTTGCGCTCTGTGGTAAATAGGGGGGACGGCGCTGGCAGAGTTTTTTACTTGCCATTTACTCCTTGCGCCGCCCCTCGTCTTCTTCCTCGCGCTGCGCCTCCATTGTTCTGCGCCCAAGTTCTTTGCCCACACTCCCTCCACTTTAGCGATGGCGAAAGGTGGGGGTGCAAAGCGTTGGCGCTGCCGCCGCCGCCGCGACCGATGCGACCAAGGCCAAGAAGGCGTGGCGGGTACATCTGCATCCGCCGCGTGAAGGGCAGCGGGGACTGGGCGAAGTCCACCATCAAGGACGCCCATTTGGTCAAGTTCCGCGAGCAGGGGTATCTGCCACCCGCGGAGCAGCTCGCCATCCGGCGCGTCGCCCAAGGAGGTACTTCCCGAACCACGCGCCACGAGCGTGTATGTTTGCAGAGTTTCTGCCTAGGGGCTTTTCGCTTCCCCTCCACGATTTCGTTCGTGGTCTTCTTTTTGCCTACGGGGTGCAGATCCATGATCTCACCCCAAATGGCATTATGCACATCGCGTGTTTCATCACGCTGTGCGAGTGCTTCCTCGGCGTCGCACAGCTGGGCGCTGTGGAAAGCCATCTTCATGGTGCGGCCGAACAGAGG